>JACGWO010000002.1:28305535-28779305 GCA_034509735.1 Sesamum alatum | reverse complement strand
CCACTGAAAGATTATGTGGATCGTCCCGGGAAAAGCGCGAATGCGGAAGCGCGGTATAATTAAAAAATAAATGCGGAATTTAAACATGCTTTTAAATTAAAACACGTTCAAAGGGTGTGCCTTTGAAATTTCCGGGCGTTCGGTGTATCTCATGAACGAATAACATAAAATAAAATCATGGAGGCCATAGGGTTGGAAAATAAAAGAGGACGAAAAAACATAAACGAGACTACCCGTTGTCGTTTTCGTCTTCAACGGCTACACGCGTTGTTCCCGTTTTGCACCAAGATCTCGTTCTTGAGACCCTCCAAATCGTGACACACGATCCACCCACGTATTTTGCACGTCGTGCTAGCAACGAACAAGTGTATAATTTTGGAGTGGATGAATCAATAACACATTATCAATTAATGGTATTGATTCATCTAGTTCTAATGTTCCAAGAACAAGAGAACAAAGAAAATAATTTTCTTTGGAGAGAGAGAGAGGCGAACGAGAGATGAGAGGGAGAGATCCGTGTGTGTGTGTAGTAGTGTGTGTGTTGGAGATTCATCATCATGTAAATTGTAGGATGCTAGGGGTTTATATAGAAGAGGAGTTTTAATCCTCTTTAAACTCCTCTTTTAAGAACTCTAATTTGACTAGGATTTTGACCTAGTCAAAGTCCTAGTCAAACTAGTGTTTTGACCTAGTCAAAACGATCCTAGCCATCCATCTCTCCCATTAATCTCAACCGTTGATTTAATTAATTTAATGGAAATATTTAAAACCTATTTAAATATTTCCAAGAGGCTAAAATAAATATAAATATTATTTAAGCCCATTAAATAAATCCTTTTGATAAATCCAATTTATCAATTTAATTCCTTCTATCAAATAGAAAGAATTATTTCTCCAAGAAAAATAAAGGTCCCGATTAAATCTAATTTAATCATTCCTTCACTCCAATATTTTAATTCCAAATTAAATATTTAATTGTGTGTGGATAGTGTGTGACTCTTTAGGTTCACCTTTCAGCTAGACTTGGTCGGATTCCTAGAATCCGTCCGTTACCATGGGTGGCCATCTAGCAACGGTCCATGGCACTAGAGACTAGGTGAAATATTCAGGGATGAACATTTAGGCTCTAACAGTACGCTTGTCCTTCTGTCTTCGGTCTCATCACTTAGAGTCTAGGGCACGGAAAATGCAGGTACCCATTTTGGACCCAAGTGTCGGTTCTGTCCTCACTAAACGCCGCAAGGGAATCCTTCCCTTCTGTTCAGTCACTGTGGCCACAGTTTTTAGGGACAAGACCTAGAGTATACATGAGACTCAACTGCCAAAGCCTATTGACAGGAGACAGATCCTTTCTTGGAAACTACTGTCACTTTGCACACCAGGACTGCACTAGACATGGCTTATGACTACCAAAGAGAAATTTCTGGCAATCTCTCACCATACCTAAGATACAGCCCTGATGTACAGGTAAACTCAGCAATTCCTCAAGTCAAAGGACTTGACCTGTACCGTTGGAACCGGGAATACTCGTCATACCTTGCAGACCATACTCAAGGTCCTCCGTAAGACGGTTCCCGCGAGTCACCTCAGTCAGCTGCGTCCTCGCATGCTAACCCACTAATACTGCTTAGACGATCCTCGTCACCCGTCGATGAAAACACGACAGCAGATGCTTAGTGCAAGTCTCAAATGGAATCCCGGTACCCATTTTCGGGATTCCTTGACTTGGAGATTTCCGGACTGATTCGGGGAAGACTGATTCCATGGACCTACCTCCAAGCGTAGTTCCAGTCCCCGAAATTGATTCTCAGTCCGTGGGCTTTGTTTGCATAGTGAACAGATATAGAAAAGTGAACACAAACAAAGTAATGCCAAATGAAATTCACTTCTTTATTCATTAATGATTTATCAAAACACTTATAATTGTTCTAGACATAGGTTACATATACCCGCCAAAATTGGCTTACATGGTCACCTATTCTAACACTTTATTCATTAATAATATATCAAATCCTTGAAATTATCTAGACATAGGTTACGTTTCGCCTGCCAAGATTGGCTACATGGTCACCTATTCTAACAATCTCCCACTTGACCTTAAAGCCAATCGCCCATATGTCTAATCCCCATATTCTCAAGATGTTGCGTATGAGCGCTCTGCGACATAGGCTTTGTCAGCGGATCTGCTGTGTTGTCTGCTGAGTTGACTCGGTCCATCCGAACGTCACCTCTTCCTACATTTTCTCTTAGAAGATGGTAGCGGCTAAGAATGTGTTTGGAACGGTGATGAGATCTCAGTTCATTTGCTTGCGCTATTGCACTGTTATTATCACAAAAGATAACAACGGGCTCAGCGATGCTAGGCACCACACCCAACTCTTAGATGTAGTTTCTCATCCAAACCGCTTCCTTGGCAGCTTCTGAAGCTCCTATGTATTCGGCCTCTGTGGTGGAGTCAGCAGTGGTTGCTTGAATACATAACCCGATTGAGACTTGGCATCATCGTCATTAGACTGGAAGCTAGCGTCGCTAAAGCCTTCCAGGATCCATTCTCCATTGCCATAGACTAAGAACATTTCCTTAGTCCTCCTTAGGTACTTAAGGATGCCCTTAACAGCATTCCAATGTGCCTCACCTGCACAAGACTGATATCTGCTTGTTACGCTCAAAGCGTAAGCAATGTCAGGCCCGGTGCAGTGGACCGCATATTGGATGCTACCTACTGCAGAAGCATAGGGGATGACTTTCATCCTTTCAAGTTCCTCATCAGTCTGCGGGGACTGTTTCTTGGATAACTTGATCCCATGCCTCATGGGAAGGAATCCTCGTTTGGAGTTGTCCATTCGATATCTCTTTAGGACTTTCTCCATATACGAGTTTTGGGTGAGCCCTAACATCCTTTTAGATCTGTCCCTGACAATCTGGATGCCTATGATGTAGGAGGCTTCACCCAAGTCCTTCATGGAAAACTTGGTTGACAACCATGCTTTTGTGTCACCCAACATTCTAATATCATTACCTATGAGTAGAATGTCATCCACATAAAGCACTAGGAACACTATAGAGCTCCCACTGACCTTCTTGTATACACAAGGGCCGGATTCATTTTTTAATGAAGTCATGGCCCCGTATCACTTCATCAAAGCGAATGTTCCAACTTCGGGATGCTTGTTTGAGGCCATAGATGGACTTCTGGAGACGACAGACCTTATGTTCTTCTCCAGCAACCGTGAAACCTTCTGGCTGATCCATATAGATCTCTTCCTCAACGAAACCATTGAGGAAGGCCGTTTTCATGTCCATCTGCCATATCTCATAGTCATACCATG
Organism: Sesamum alatum; assembly: GCA_034509735.1. Classification (NCBI taxonomy): domain Eukaryota; kingdom Viridiplantae; phylum Streptophyta; class Magnoliopsida; order Lamiales; family Pedaliaceae; genus Sesamum; species Sesamum alatum. The sequence continues at coordinate 28,775,976 of JACGWO010000002.1, read as the reverse complement.
CTGCATGGCGAGCAGGATCTGAATGGATTTAGCCATGGCTACCGGCGAGTAGGTGTCCTCAAAATTGACCCTGGTTCGTTGAGTGTACCCTTTAGCTACAAGCCTAGCCTTAAAAGTTGTGACTTCACCATCAACGACAAGTTTGCGCTTTGTAGACCCACTTACAACCAACTGGCTTAACACCTTTCGGTGGATCTACAAGTCTCCAGACTTGGTTCTCGCTCATGGAGTCCATTTTAGTTTTCATGGCCTCGAAGCCATTTCCCGGAGTCGATGTCAGACATCGCTTCTCCGTATGTCTTAGGATCATTATCCAGCAGACCGGTCGTATTTAGAAAGCCATATCTCACTGGACGTTTGGACTCTCTAGCAGACCTAGGAGAACGGGAACGTCAGTGGTAACTGTGGGCGCTGACTGTATAGGACCTGGCAGTTCAGGCATCGGGGCTGGTTGTTCCTGAGGCTGTCTTACATGCCTAGCATGCTGGACTTCTTGAGGTCCGGTCAGCCCTTCGGGTATCTATCCTGAATCCTCTAAGCGAGGAGTCCGCGGCTTTCTCTGATGACTGGTTCCCATCACTTGATTCCTCAAGGATCAGTTCATCAGGTTGGATATCCTCTGGAAAGCCTTGTTCCAAGAACACTGCATTCATTGAAACAAATACCTTTTGTTCCAAGGGGTCATAGAAGTAATATCCCGCAGTTTCTTTAGGGTATCCAACGAACCTGCATAAGCTGGACTTGGATTCTAGCTTATCTCCCACTAACCTCTTGACATTATGCGGGGCTACCCCACACTTTCAAGTAGTTGTAGGATGCAGGCTTGCCGTGCCATATTTCATATGGCGTTTGGGTCAATACATTGATTGGCGCCAATTTAGCAACTTGGCCGCTGTCTTCCAATGCGTAGCCCCAAAAGGACAGGGCAATTTGCGTAAAACTCATCATGGATCGAACCATGTCCGACAGGGTTCGATTCCTCCTTTTAGAGACACCATTCAATTGTGGTGTTCCGGGAGGTGTCCATTCAAATATTATACCATTTTCTTTTAGATAATTAAGGAACTCGGTAATAAGGTATTCACCGCCTCGGTCTGACCGTAGGGCTTTAATTTTGCAGTTGGTATGGTTCTCCACTTCAAGTTTGAATTCTTTAAACCTCTCAAGAGCTTCAGACTTGTACCTCATCAGGTAAACATAACCATACCGTGAATGATCATCGATAAAGGTTATGAAGTAGGAGAACCCACCTCGGGCCTGCGTCCTTAGTGGTCCATATACATCTGTGTGGACCAAGTCCAACAGACCTGTGGCAAGCCTGCTTTGTACTACAAAGGGCTTCTTGGTCATTTTCCCTCTTAGACAGGATTCAACAAGTTGGTAGCTCACTCAAGTCCCCCTACCTCTAGGTTCTTTGAGTCTACCAATCTTTCCATCCTGTCTTAGGATATGTGACCTAGCCTAGCGTGCCACAGTTGTGCGTTCCCGTTATTATCTATTTTACGTTTGTGTTGGAGAGGAATTTGGAAAACTCCCTCTTCCAATGCCCTTTCACACGACAATTGATACATATGTCATATGCCCTCGACTGTTGCTTGGTGACAACCTTTCCCTTTCCTTTGCCTTTCCCCTCTTTGGCAATGGGAACACTCTTAGTGTTCGTAGCTGCTTTGACGGTTTGTCCCTTCCCTTTCTTCTTTTTCCAACGTTCGGCACTCTTGCCTTTCATTTTGGAAGTTGAAGCACCTCCAAACAATACCGAAGGCGTGGACTTTTTGATCGTTGCCTCGTAATGCACCAACATATTAATCAACTCATGAATGCCCTTCTCAACTGCGTTCATGTTGTAGTTGACAATAAATTGGTCGAAGGAGGGTGGGAGTGACTGAAGGATCACATCTATGTACGTTTCATTATCGAGGCCTGCCTTTAGATGCTCGAGCTTTTCCACTAAGGTAAGCATTTTAACCCCGTGCTCTTGTACAGAGGATCCTTCTGTCATTTTAGTTCCAAAGAACGCCTTAGTCGCGACATACCTAGTATGTCGGTCCGGGACTGCATAGCAATCCTTAAGACGAGCCATAATGGAAGGGATATCGTCTAGCCTTTCATATTACTTCTGAATCACTCGTCATCGAAGCAAGTATGACGCTACCGACCTTCCGGTTATCCTTATGTCAGGTCTCGAACGTCTCATGTTCTTCTGGCGTGGATCCTTCCAGTAAGGTCCTAGGGAGAGGCTCGTCCATGACATAGCCTTGGTTCTCGTAATCCAGGACTATCCTGAGATTGCGCAAACCAATCGTTGTAATTGGTTCCATTGAATTTGTTGGTCTCAAGAATGGTTGATAAGGGGTTCTCAGATATTTTAAATCTACATTTAAAAATATCGTGCGATCAGCAGAATTTAGAAGATGGAGGTTTGATATACATAATTAAATGCTTGGTCTTTAGTCATTTAACGCTCCCACTATTTATACGAAAACACGGTACTCTCAAACGTTGTTTTCGGGAAACCTTTTCCTAGTGGGCTTGGGATCCACAGTGAATTTCCCATACCCCGCTTTTACGATTCGCATGGGAAGATCCTGTGGGAGGTATGCCATACCATTCTCGTTCCACGAGATTCCCAAGATTATTGCGTCACCTTTTCACATGATCCCGAGGACTCCAAGCGAATCATGCTAATCGGGCGTTAGACCCGACCCAATGAACCGAGCCATAGACCCACTGCTACCTCCACGACTCGTGAGACAGGTAACAACGGTCTACTTTTCGTTCATGACATGGTGCAGCTTCTTTTAAGTACGATAGATGTGCCACGACTCGTGAGACCACGCTATCGACCTAAATCAGCTTCCTCACTATGCCATGGATTGGAAGGCATGGACGGACTCCTAGAGTCCATGTCCACTTTGTCTAGGGTCTAATATTTGGACATTGGTCCAATCAATGTGAGAGTAGTAAATGACCGAGATCTCATAAATAGATATTTACACATTCATCCATAATGCGAAAAATAAATGGCATCCCATGGCAGTTATATGATAAATAAAACACCATTCATCCATCATAATAACCACATGCAAAATAAAAAGCCTAGCACGCCCCTTTTGGATGATCACGAGCTCGAATCCTATGCGACCCACTGAGCCCGTAGTGGATCTATGGTCAATCTAGGGTTGGTCCTATACTATTATATTAATAGTAACCCAATCATCATTCTGATAGGCCTTGGTCTCTTTTCTCTTTCTTCTCTTCATGGAAACACCTTGGAACCTCCGGTCTGGGGTCTCCATGTGGACCTTCCTTCTTCTCCACCGATTACATAAAATTAAAACCTCACTTCTATTCTACTCTCATTACATATTAAAAAATAGAAACCCCAGTGAAATTCCGGGGGAGTACATAAGGAGGGAGGTAGAATGCCTTATTATTCCAAGGCAACTAGAAAGGGAGAAGGAGAAAGCAGTAAAAGAGGCACACAGGCCCAACAGAAAATTAAACCATACATTCGGTCTAGGGCTCGTGATCATCCATTTCCATCCAATGCACATAATCATATGGTCCAATCACATAAAATACATGCTAACAACATATGATGACCAATGACAATTATCCAAGATAAAATAAATGTGTAACGTATAAAAAAATATGGTACAACCGTTGGTAATAATATTTTCTCGTTTTAGGAAAACCTTTCCTCATTATTTCTAGGCAAATTATCCCGGGATTCCAAATCCAATATAATTTTACCTCCTAAAATAATGTTTTAGAAAAATTAGGCAAAAATTGAACAAAAATGAATTTTTCAGAATTAATTAAAATTTAAACTGAAAAATGGAATAAAATAAAAAGGGGAGAAACCCTAATAGAGACCGGCAGCCGGCCGCCGCCACCAGCACCAGCCAGCCGGCACGCGCAGGCCCCTGCTTGCGTGCGCGCGCGCCTGGTCGGCAGCAGGCTGCACGGCCGCGCGCGCCAGTAGGCTGTCGCGCGTGAAGGATCCCTTGCCCGCGCGCGCTAGCCTGCCGGCCGCTGGTCGTGCGCCTGCCCCTGCGCAGTGCACGGGCGCGCGCGCGCAGACACCATCGTCTGCGTGCGCGCGCGCGCCTGGCAGCTCCGTCTCGTGCGCGCGCGCATAGGGCATGCCTGCCGGGGCGCGCGCGCAAACTCCTCGCGCACAGCCTTTCTGGCCGCGCGTCTGGGCGCGCTGGCCTGGCGCGCGCGCGTGGGCTTCCCTGCCCGTTTGCACGCGCGCCCGGCCAACTGCCTGCCTGACGCCCGGCCGCGCCACCGGCAGGCTGTCTGCGCGCAACCATGCGCGCCTGGCGCAGGCGGCCTTGCGCAGGCTCCCGTGCCTGTGCGCGTCTGCCTCGCCCGTGCACACGCCGCGCGCGGCCAGCCTCCGACTGACCGGCGTACTGCGGCGTTTCTCCATTTTTGCTCGATTTTCACCCCCCGTTTCCCAAGAAAAACAGAAAATCCAACAGTACCAAAATTCGTAAGAATTAAAAGCAAGAAAACGACATGCTTTAATAATAATATAATCAAGAATTAATTAAAACATGCCAAGAAACACATTTCATGCTTAAAACGCACGTAGAACCCTAGGCCTATACACCGAACCGGGCTCTGATACCACTGAAAGATTGTGGATCGTCCCGGGAAATTAAATAACAGAATTTTAAACATGCTTTATGTAAATTAAAGAACACGTTCAAGGGGTGTACCCTTGAAGTTCCCGGTATTTGGTGTATCTCATGAATTAATAGCATAGGAAAGAATCATGGCAGTCATAGGATTAAAAATAAAAGAGGGACGAAAATTAAATCGGAACCTACCGATTGTCGTTTTCGTCTTCTAACCGGTACTCGCGTTGTTCCCCGATTTGCACCAAATCCCGTATGTGAGATTCTCCAAATTGTAACACGCAATCCACCCACGTATCTTGCACGTCGTGCTAGCGAACGAACAAGTGTTTTGGAGAGGACGGATCAATCACACGTTACTAGGTTAACGGGATTAATCCTCCTACGTTCAATCGTTCCGAGAACAAAAGAACAAGAAACAATATTCTTGTGAGAGAGAGAGAGGGCGAAAAGATGAGAGGGAGAGAGTGCCGAGTAGTAGTGTGTGTGTGTGTTGGAGTTTCATCATCTCTCTAATGATGAAGGGCTAGGACTATTTATAGAGGAAGAGTTTAATCCTCTTCAAACTCCAACTCTAGAAGACTAATTTGACTAGGATTTTGACCTAGTCCAAGTCCTAGTCAAAGTAGTAATTTGAACCAGTCAAATTTAATCCTAGCCATCCATCTCTCCTTTTAATCTCAACCATTAATTTAATTTAATGGAATATTTAAAACCTATTTAAATATTCCAAAGGGAAATAAATAAATATAATAAATATAAATATTTATTCTAGGCCCATTAAATTAATTTTCTAATAAATCTAATTCATTAGATTAATCCCTTTTATCTAATAAAAGGAATTAATTCTCTCCAAGAAAATTAAGGACCCGATTAAATCCAATTTAATGATTCCATTTCTCCAAATATTTAATTCTAAATTAAATACTTAATGTGTGTGGATTGTGTGTGTGACTCTTTAGATTCACCTTTCAGCTAGACTTGGTCGGATTCCTAGAATCCGCCCGTTACCATGGGTGGCCATCTAGCAATGGTCCATGGCACTAGAGACTAGGTGAATATTCGGGGATGAACATTTAGGCTCTAACAGTACACTTGTCCTTCCGTCTTCGGTCTCACCACTTAAGGTCTAGGGCACAGAAATTGCAGGTACCCATTTTGGGCCTAAGTGTCGGTCTGTCCTTACTAAACGTCGCAAGGAAAACCTTCCCTTCTGTTCAGTTACTGTGGCCACAGATTTTAGGGACAAGACATAGAGCATATGTGAGACTCAACTGTCAATATCTTTTGACAGGAGACAGATCCTTTCTTGGAGACTACTGTCACTATGTACACCAGAGCTGCACTAGAAATGGTGATAGAAATCGGTGGATCGTCCCGGGAATTGCGCGAATGCGGAAGCGCGATAGAAAATAAATTTACAAAATAAAAGGCATGCTTTTAATTGAAAAGAACACGCTCAAGGGGTGTGCCCTTGAGGTTCCCGGGCGTTCGGTGTATCTCATGATCATATAACAAATAAAGAAATCATGGAGGCCATAGAGTTGGAAATTAAAGAGGGACGAAAAAGTAAAACGAGACCTACCCGTTGTCGTTTTCGTCTTCAACGGCTACTCGCGTTGTTCCCCGTTTTGCACCGAGATCTCGCTCTTGAGACCCTCCAAATCGTGACACACGATCCACCCACGTATCTTGCACGTCGTGCTAGCAACGAACAAGTGTATAATTTTTGGAGTGGACAAATCAATAACACGTTATCAATTAACGGTATTGGTTCGTCTAAGTTCTAATGTTCCAAGAACAAAAGAACTAAGAAAAATATATTTTCTTGTTGGAGAAAGAGAGGGGCGGACGAGAGGTAGGAGAGGGGAGAGTGTGTGTTGTGTGTGTTTTCAAGAATCATCATCCTACAATTGTTGGAAGCTAGAGGTTTATATAGAAGAGGAGTTTAATCCTCTTTAAACTCCAACTCTAAGAACTCTAATTTGACTAGGATTTTGACCTAGTCAAAGTCCTAGTCAAACTAGTGTTTGACCTAGTCAAACGAATCCTAGCCTTCCATCTCCCCTTTCCATCTCAACCGTTAATTTTAATTTAATGGAATATTTAAATCCCATTAAATATTCCAAAAGGCTAAAAGAATAAATATAATATAATAAATAAATATTATTGTTTATTTTAAGCCCATTAAATCAACCCTTTTAATAAATCCTATTTATTAATTTAATTCCCTTTAACAAATAGAAGGAATTAATTTCTCCAAAAAAAATATAGGACCCGATTAAATCTAATTTAATCATTCCTTTACTCCAATATTTAATTCCAAATTAAATACTAAGTGTGTGTGGATAGTGTGTGACTCTTTAGGTTCACCATTCAGCTAGACTTGGTCGGATTCCTAGAACCCGCCCGTTACCATGGGTGGCCATCTAGCAACGGTCCATGGCACTAGAGACTAGGTGAAATATTCGGGGATGAACATTTAGGCTCTAACAGTACACTTGTCCTTCTGTCTTCGGTCTCATCACTTAGAGTCTAGGGCACGGAAAAAGCAGGTACCCATTTTGGACCTAAGTTTCGGTCTGTCCTTACTAAACGCCGCAAGGGAAACCTTTCCCTTCTGTTCAGTTACTGTGGCCACAGATTTCAGGGACAAGACACAGAGCATACATGAGACTCAACTGTCAACACCTTTTGACAGGAGACAGATCCTTTCTTGGAAACTACTGTCACTTTGTACACCCGAGCTGCACTAGACATGGCTTGTGACTACTCAAGAGTATTTTGGCAATCTCTCACCATATCTAAGATACAGACCTGGTGCACAGGTAAACTCAGCAGTTCCTCAAGTCAAAGGACTTGGCCTGTACCGTTGGAACCGGGAATACACGTCATACCTTGCTGACCATACTCAAGGTCCTCCGTAAGACGGATCCCGCGAGTCACCTCAGTCAGCTGCTTCCTAGCACGCTGACCCACTAACACTGCTTAGACGACCTTCGTCACCTGTCGATGAAATACGACAGCAGATGCTTAGTGCAAGTCTCAAAGGGAATCCCGGTACCCATTTTCGGGATTCCTTGACTTGGAGATTTCCGGACTGATTCGGTAAGACTGATTTCATGGACCTACCTCCAAGCGTAGTCCCAGTCCCCGAAATCGTTTCTCAGTCCGTGGGCTTTGTTTGCGTAGTGAACAGAAATGTAAATGCAGATAAGTGAACGTAAACAAAGTATTGCCATATGAATTTTCACTTCTCTATTCATAAATGTTTTATCAAATACCAAGGAATTGTCTAGACATAGGTTACATATTCCTGCCAAAATTGGCTTACATGGTCACCTATTCTAACCTCTCCCACTTGACCTTTAAAGCCAATTGCCCATATGCTTAATCCCCATCTTCTCAAGATGTTGCTTATGAGCGCTCTGCGACATAGGCTTTGTCAGCGGGTCTGCTGTGTTGTCTGCCGAGTTGACTCGGTCCATCCGGACGTCACCTCTTCCTACCATTTCTCTAAGAAGATGGTAGCGTCTAAGAATATGTTTGGACCGGTGATGAGATCTCGGTTCCTTTGCTTGCGCTATAGCGCCGTTGTTATCACAGAAGATGACAACGGGCTCGGCGATGCTAGGCACCACACCCAACTCTTGGATGTAGTTTCTCATCCAAACCGCTTCCTTAGCAGCTTCTGAAGCTGCTATGTATTCAGCCTCTGTGGTGGAGTCAGCAATGGTTGCTTGCTTGGAACTTTTCCAAGCTACTACTCCTCCATTGAGTTTGAATACGTACCCCGATTGAGACTTGGCACCATCGTCATCAGACTGGAAGCTAGCGTCGCTAAAGCCTTCCAGAATTAGTTCTCCATTGCCATAGACTAGGAACATTTCCTTAATCCTTCTCAGGTACTTAAGGATGCCCTTAACAACATTCCAATGTGCCTCTCCTGCGCAGGACTGATATCTGCTTGTCACGCTCAAAGCGTACGCAATGTCAGGCCTAGTGCAGTGGACCGCATATTCTATGCTACCTACGGCGGAGGCATAGGGGATGAGCTTCATCCTTTCAAGTTCCTCATCAGTCTGTGGGGACTGTTTCTTGGATAACTTGATCCCATGCCTCATTGGAAGGAATCCTCGTTTGGAGTTGTCCATTCGATATCTCTTTAGGACTTTCTCCACATACGAGTTTTGGGTGAGTCCTACCATCCTTTTAGATCTGTCCCTGACAATCTGGATGCCTAGGATGTAGGAGGTTTCACCCAAGTCCTTCATGGAAAACTGGGTTGACAACCATGCTTTTGTGTTTCCTAACATTCTGACGTCATTACTAATGAGCAGAATGTCATCCACTTAAAGCACTAGGAACACTATTGAGCTCCCACTGACCTTCTTGTATACACAAGGGTCGGATTCGTTTTTGATGAAATCATAACCCCGTATTACTTCATCAAAGCGAATGTTCCAACTACGGGAGGCTTGTTTGAGGCCATAGATGGACTTCTGGAGACGACAGACTTTCTGCTCTTCTCCAGTAACCGTGAAACCCTGCGTCTGATCCATATAGATCTCTTCTTCAACGAAACCGTTGAGGAAGGCCGTTTTCACATCCATCTGCCATATCTCATAGTCATACCATGCTGCTATGGCGAGCAGAATCCGAATGCACTTAGCCATGGCTACTGGCGAGTAGGTATCCTCAAAATCGACCCCGGGTCGTTGAGTGTATCCCTTAGCTACAAGCCTAGCCTTAAAGGTTGTGACTTCTCCATTAACGCCAAGTTTGCGCTTGTAGACCCACTTACAGCCGACTGGTTTAACACCTTTCGGTGGATCTACAAGACTCCAAACTTGGTTCTCGCTCATGGAGTCCATTTCGGCTTTTATGGCCTCAAGCCATTTCCCGAAGTCGATGTCAGACATCGCTTCTCCATAAGTCTTAGGATCGTTATCCAAAAGATCGGTCGCACCTAGAAAGCCATATCTCACTGGAGGTCTGGACTCTCTAGTGGACCTACGGAGAACGGGAACGTCAGTGGTAACTGTGGGCGCTGACTGTATCGGAGCCGGCGGTTCAGGAACCGGGACTGGCTGTTCCTGAGGCTGTCCTTCATGCCTAGCATGTTGGACTTCTCGAGGTTGGTCAGCCTTTTGGCTGTCTATCCTGAATCCTCTAAATGAGGGTTCCGCGGCTGTGTCTGATGGTTGGATTCCATCACTTGATTCCTCAAGGATCAGCTCATCAGATTGGATATCCTCCGGGAAGCCTTGCTCGAAGAATACTGCATTTCTTGAAACAAACACCTTTTGTTCCAAGGGGTCATAAAAGCAATAACCCGCAGTTTCTTTAGGGTATCCAACAAACCTGCATAAGCTAGACCTAGATTCTAACTTATCTCCCACTAACCTCTTGACGTATGCGGGGCTACCCCACACTCTCAAGTAGTTGTATGATGCAGGCTTGCCGTGCCATATCTCATATGGCGTTTGGGTTAATGCACTAGTAGGCGCTAAATTCAATAATTTGGCCGCTGTCTCTAGTGCATAGCCCCAAAACGATAAGGGCAATTTGGTAAAACTCATCATGGACCGAACCATGTCCAACAGGGTTCGATTCCTCCTTTCAGAGACACCATTTAACTGTGGTGTTCCTGGAGGTGTCCATTCTGATATTATACCATGTTCTTCTAGATAATCTAGGAACTCCGTACTAAGGTATTCACCGCCTCGGTCCGACCGTAGGATTTTAATTTTGCAGTTGGTTTGGTTCTCCACTTCAAGTCTGAATTCTTTAAACCTCTCAAGAGCTTCAGACTTGTACCTCATTAGGTAAACATAACCATACCGCGAATGATCATCGGTGAAGGTTATGAAGTAGGAGAACCCACCTCGGGCCTGCGTCCTTAGTGGTCCACATACATCTGTATGGACCAAGTCCAACAGACCTGTGGCAAGCCTGCTTTATCCTACAAAGGGCTTCTTGGTCATTTTCCCTCTTAGACAGGACTCACAAGTTTGTAGATCACTCAAGTCCCCAACCTCTAGGTTCTTTGAGTCTACCAACCTTTTCATCCTATCTTGGGATATGTGACCTAGCCTAGCGTGCCACAGACGTGCGTTCCCGTTATTATCTAATTTTCGTTTTGTGTTGTGCATTGAGGACGAAATTCGTTTTTTGCAAGATATAGAGTCCGTTATGCAATGTACCAAGTAGATGAGCAATTCCACACCTCATAAAATTAAAGCAATTTTTATTGATTCTAAACTCATAACCACTATTGTCCAACAATGGAATGGAAATGATGTTTTTAATCATACTGGGTACAAAATAAACTTGCTCTAAATCTATGCTAATACTATCACTAATCACTAGAGTGGCGGATCCTACTGCTTCTGCCGAGATGGCCTTGCCATTCCCAAGCTTCAGGATCATGTCCCTGCTACCCAGTTTTCTGCTTCTTTTCAACACCTGCAAGTTATTGCAAATGTGAGCTCCACAGCCGGTATCTAATACCCAAGAAGCAGAACTAGTGACCATATTAACCTCAATCACATATATACCTTGGTTCGAGAAGAGTTTGGGGCACTCTCTCTTCCAATGCCCTTTCTCACGGCAGTTGATACATATGTCATATGCCTTCGACTGTTGCTTGGAGACAACCTTTCCCTTTCCTTTGCCTTTCCCCTCTTTGGCAATGGGAACACTCTTAGTGTTCGTAGCTGCTTTGACGGCCTTTCCCTTCCCTTTCTTCTTCTTCCAACGTCCGGCACCCTTGTCTTTCGTATTAGAAGTCGAAGCACCTCCAAACAATACTGAAGGCGTGGACTTCTTAGTCGTTGCCTCGTATTGCACCAACATATTGATCAACTCATGAATGCCCTTCTCAAGTGTGTTCATGTTGTAGTTGACGATAAATTGGTCAAAGGAGGGTGGGAGTGACTGAAGGATCACATCTATGTACGTTTCATTATCGAGACCTGCCTTTAGGTCCTCGAGCTTTTCCACCAGGGTAAGCATTTTAACCCCGTGCTCTTGTACAGAGGATCCTTCTGTCATTTTAGTTCCAAAGAACGCCTTGGTCGCGACATGCCTAGTATGCCGGTCCGGGACTGCATAGCAATCCTTAAGGCGAGCCATGATGGAAGGGACGTCGTCTAGCCTTTCATATTGCTTCTGAATCTCATTGGTCATCGAAGCAAGTATGATGCTACGGACCTTCCGGTTATCCTTATGCCAAGTCTCGAACGTCTCACGTTCTTCTGGCAAGGATCCTTCCGGTAAGGTCCTAGGGAGAGGCTCGTCCATGACGTAGCTTTGGTTCTCGTAATCTAGGACTATCCTGAGATTGCGCAACCAGTCGTTGTAGTTTGTTCCATTGAATTTGTTTGTCTCAAGAATCGTGGAAAGTGGGTTCTTAGACATTTTAAAATCTACATTTTAGAAAACAGCGCGCGATCAGCAGAAAATAAAAGACGGTGGTTTGATAAAATAATTAAATGCATGGACTTTAGTCATTTAATCCTCCCACTATTTGTACGAAAACACGGTACTCTCAAACGTGGTTTTCGGGAAATCCTTTCCAAGTGGGCTTGGGATCCACAGCGATTTTTCCCATACCCCACTTTTACGATTTGCATGGAAAAGATCCTGTGGGAGGTATTCCATACCATTCTCGTTCCACGAGATTCCCAAGATTATTGCCTCACCCTTTCACATGATCTCGAGGACTCCAAGCGAATCATGTTAATTGGGCGTTAGACCCAACCCAATCGACCGAGCCACGGACCCACTGGTACCCCCACGACTCGTGAGACAGGTAGCAGCAACCCACTTTTCATTCATGACATAATGCAGCTTCCTTTAAGTACAATAACGTGCCACGACTCGTGAGACCACGCTATTGACCCAAAGCAGCTTCCTCACTATGCCATGGATTGGAAGGCATGGACAAACTCCTAGAGTTCATGTCCACTTTGTCTAGGGTCTAATATTTTGACATTGGTCCAACCAATGTGAGAGTAAGTAATGACCGAGATCTCAAATAAATAAATATCTACACATACATCCATAATGCGTAAATAAACCATCCACAGCAGTTATACGATAAATAAACAACCCATTCATTCATCATCATAACCACATGCAAAATTAAAGCCTAGCACGCCCCTGTTGGATGATCACGAGCCCGAATCCTATGCGACCCACTGAGCCCGCAGTGGATCTATGGTCAATCTAGGGTTGGTCCTATACTATTACATTAATAGTAACCCAATCATCATGCTGATGGGCTTTGGTCTCTTTTTCTCTTTCTTCACTTCATGGAAAACTCCTAGGGGGCCTCCCGTCTGGGCTCTCCATGTGGTCCTTCCTTCTTCTCCACCAATTACAGAAATAGAAACCTCACTCCTAGTCTACTCTCATTACATATTAAAAATAGAAACCCCAGCGAAAACCCGGGGGAGTACATAAGGAGGGAGGTAGAATGCCTTATTATTCCAAGGCAACTAGAAAGAGAGAAGGAGAAAGCAGTAAAAGAGGCACACAGGCCCAACAGAAAATAAACCATACATCCGGTCTAGTGCTCGCGATCATCCATTTACATCCAACACACATAATCACATGATCCAATCATATAATTACAAAATACCATCAACATATGATTTCCAATCATAAATATCCAAAATAATAAATGAATATCTGCACAACGTGGGAAAAATACAACACAAATATTGGTAATATTATTTTCTCGTTTTACGAAAACCTTTCCTCATTATTTTAAGTAAAATAACCCAGGGATTCCAAATCCAATTTATTTTACTCCTAAAATAATGTCTTTTAGAAAATAGGCATAATTGAACCAAAAACGTTTTTTCAGAATTAATTCGAAATTAAAACTGAAAATGATTAAAAAAATTAAAAGGAAAAACACTGCTAGGGTTTTGAAACCCTAGCAGCAGCAGCCGCCGCCACCGGCGGCGGCCCGCCGGCACGCGCGCAGGGCAGCCGGCTCAGCCTGCCGCCCCTGCGCGCGCAGGCACTGCCTGGCCGGGCGCGCGCACGCAGGCCCCTTGCCTGCGTACGCGCGCGCCTGGCCGGCAGCGCGCTGCGCGGCCTGGCATTCCGGCAGGCCGCCGCGCGCGCAGGCTCCCTTGCCTTGCGCGCGTGCTGGCCTGCTGGCTGCCGGCCGTGCCGTGCGCAGTGCGCGCGCAGACTCCTCCGTCTACGTGCGCGCGTGCCTGGCGGCGCTGCCCAGAGCCCGTCCGCGCGCGGACTCGCAGACACCCTTGTCTGCGTGCGTGCGCGCTGCCCCCTGCGCGACCGGTTGGCGGGCGCGCGCAGGCCTCCTTTGCCTGCGCGCGTCTGCCCTGTCGGCAGCGTGCGGCTGCGCGCGGCCAGCCCTCCTGGCTGGCCGGCTGCGTCGTTTCTCGTTTTCCGTTCAATTTTCCACCCCGTTTCCCAAGAAAAACAGAAAAATACCAATATTCAGAAATTCACACGAATTAAAAGCAATAAAACCAACATGCTTAAAATCAAGAAAAATCAACATTTAATAAAAACATGTCAATTTCACGTTTCATGCTTATAACGCACATAAACCCTAGGCCTATACACCAAACCGGGCTCTGATACCACTGATAGAAATCGGTGGATCGTCCCGGGAATTGTGCGAATGTGGAAGCGCGATAGAAAATAAATTTACAAAATAAAAGGCTTGCTTTTAATTGAAAAGAACACGCTCAAGGGGTGTGCACTTGAGGTTCCCGGGCGTTGGGTGTATCTCATGATCATATAACAAATAAAGAAATCATGGAGGCCATAGAGTTGAAAATTAAAGAGGGACAAAAAAGTAAAACGAGACCTACCCGTTGACGTTTTCGTCTTCAACGGATACTCGTGTTGTTCCCCGTTTTGCACCGAGATCTCGTTCTTGAGACCCTCCAAATCGTGACACACGATCCACCCACGAACAAGTGTATAATTTTTGGAGTGGACGAATCAATAACACGTTATCAATTAACGGTATTGGTTTGTCTAAGTTCTAATGTTCCAAAAACAAAAGAACTAAGAAAAATATATTTTCTTGTTGGAGAAAGAGAGAGGGGGCGGACGAAAGGTAGGAGAGGGGAGAGTGTGTGTTGTGTGTGTTTTCAAGAATCATCATCCTACAATTGTTGGAAGCTAGAGGTTTATATAGAGAAGGAGTTTAATCCTCTTTAAACTCCAACTCTAAGAACTCTAATTTGACTAGGATTTTGACCTAGTCAAAGTCCTAGTCAAACGAATCCTAGCCTTCCATCTCCCCTTTCCATCTCAACCGTTGATTTTAATTTAATGGAATATTTAAATCCCATTAAATATTCCAAAAGGCTAAAAGGATAAATATAATATAATAAATAAATATTATTATTTATTCTAAGCCCATTAAATCAACCCTTTTAATAAATCCTATTTATTAATTTAATTCCCTTTATCAAATAGAAGGAATTAATTTCTCCAAGAAAATATAGGACCCGATTAAATTTAATTTAATCATTCCTTTACTCCAATATTTAATTCTAAATTAAATACTAACTGTGTGTGGATAGTGTGTGACTCTTTAGGTTCACCATTTAGCTAGACTTGGTCGGATTCCTAGAATCCGCCCATTACAATGGGTGGCCATCTAGCAACGGTCCATGCACTAGAGACTAGGTGAAATATTTGGGGATGAACATTTAGGCTCTAACAGTACACTTGTCCTTCTGTCTTCGGTCTCATCACTTAAAGTCTAGGGCACGGAAAAAGCAGGTACCCATTTTGGACCTAAGTGTCGGTCTGTCCTTACTAAACGCCGCAAGGGAAACCTTTCCCTTCTGTTCAGTTACTGTGGCCACAGATTTCAGGGACAAGACACAGAGCATACATGAGACTCAACTGTCAACACCTTTTGACAGGAGACAGATCCTTTCTTGGAAACTACTGTCACTTTGTACACCCGAGCTGCACTAGACATGGCTTATGACTACTCAAGAGTATTTTAGCAATCTCTTACCATATCTAAGATACAGACCTGATGCACAGGTAAACTCAGCAGTTCCTCAAGTCAAAGGACTTGGCCTGTACCGTTGGAACCGGGAATACACGTCATACCTTGCTGACCATACTCAAGGTCCTCCGTAAGACGGTTCCCACGAGTCACCTCAGTCAGCTGCTTCTTAGCACGCTGACCCACTAACACTGCTTAGACGACCTTCGTCACCCGTCGATGAAATACGACAGCAGATGCTTAGTGCAAGTCTCAAAGGGAATCCCGGTACCCATTTTCGGGATTCCTTGACTTGGAGATTTCCGGACTGATTCGGCGAGACTGATTTCATGGACCTACCTCCAAGCGTAGTCCCAGTCCCCGAAATCGTTTCTCAGTCCGTGGGCTTTGTTTGCGTAGTGAACAGAAATGTAAACGCAGATAAGTGAACGTAAAAAAAGTATTGCCATATGAATTTTCACTTCTTTATTCATAAATATTTTATCAAATACCAAAGAATTGTCTAGACATAGGTTATATATTCCTGCCAAAATTGGCTTACATGGTCACCTATTCTAACACATGGCTTATGACTACTCAAGTGCTTCTTGGCAATCTCTCACCATATAAGATACAGACCTGATATATAGGTAAACTCAGCAGGTCCTCAAGTCGAAGGACTTGACCTGTACTGTTGGAACCGGGAACATACGTTATACATTGCAGACCCTACTCAAGGTCCTCCGTAAGACGGTTCCCGCGAGTCACCTCAGTCAGCTGCTCCCTAGCATGCTAACCCACTAACATTGCTTAGACGACCTTCGTTACCTGTCGATGAAATACGACAGCAGATGCTTAGTGCAAGTCTCAAGGGGAATCTTGGTACCCATTTTCGAGATTCCTTGACTTGGAGATTTCCGGACTGATTCGGTGAGGCTAATTTCATGGACCTACCCTCAAGCGTTGTCCCAGTCCCCGAAATACGTTTTCAGTCCATGGGCTTTGTTTGCGTAGTGAACAGATACGTAATGCAGATAAAATGAACACAAACAAAGTAATGCCAAATGAATTTCACTTCTTTATTCATTAATAATATATCAAATCCTTGAAATTGTCTAAACATAGGTTACATTTCGCCTGCCAAGATTGGCTACATGGTCACCTATTCTAACACCCTCCCCCTTCTCCTCTCCAAGAATTGTTCTAGTTCCTTGTTTTGATACGAACCATAGACAAACCGATCATGTTAATTAATAGCGCTAGGTCGATTTGTCCTCCTACATAATTCCTCTTGATTTATTGCTAGCACGGGGGATCAAGATCTGGTGGATTTGGTGGACAATTTAGAGGGTTCCTGCTTTGGAATCTTGGTGGCAAAACGTGGAACAACGCACGTAGCAGTTTTAAGAAAACGACAACCGGGTAGGTCTCTGGTTTATTTTTGTTTCCACCCTATGGCCACCATGATATTGCATGTTTACTTTGATCATGTGATACAATGAACACCCAGGAGGTTTAAGGGAACACCCCTAGAACATGTATTTACTTTTCGGTTTTAGCATATTTTATTTATCGCGCTTCCGCATTCGCGCTCCCTCCCGGGACGATCCACGGTCGCTTTCAAATTTTTGGACCGGGCTTGATTTAATTTGTCCAGCAAATTAATTCTAGCTCAATAGATAATCTGTGAGTTTATATAATCCAATTAAATTAATACCCAATAGAAAAACCCATGTAAATATTTAAGCTAATTAAATAAATACATAAGTCCAAATGTACTCAATTAATAAATCCAATCTATTAATCAAGCCCAAACCATTAATTAGTCCAACTAATTAATTTAGGCCTTCTCCACACTAATTAATGAATCCAGTCCATTAATTAGACAAGCCTATCTACTTATTAATTAATGAAGCCAATCGAATAATTAATTAACCCAAGCCTATTTTAAATTATTCCAATTAATTTAAAAGTTTAAGCCCAAACTTTAATTAATCCAATCAATTAAATTCTTGTACCATCCATCCAATGGATTATCCCAAATAAATGATCCAATCATTTATTTCCCTAAACTCCCATTTACCCCCCTGTGTTTTGTTGAAAAAGCTAAAAACCCCCCTGTAATTTGAAAATGGGCAAAAAAATCCCTCGTGTTTTGTTAAACTCAGCAAAAAAAAAACCCTTTCCGTCAGAAACTAACGGAAAGTGGGATACAGGCGCGGATGGTGTGTTTGGGCATGATTTTTTGTGCGTTTTGCCCCTTTTTTTACCCTTAAATGACAAAAATACCCTTATATTGTGCTAAAAATTACCATGATCAAATTTTCTTGTTTTAACCTTGTTTTTTAGTGGTTTTTATTGCATTTCATCCCTCCTAAAAAAAGAAATAATTTTGTTCTTAAGTATATCTATTTAAATATTAAAATACTAGAAAAATTTCTATAATTTATTTATAATTTAAATTAACAAATTAAAATCATGATACAAAAATAATATACTAATATTTAATTTTTATAATTTAAATATCTATATTAATATAAATTCAATCAATTATAAAAATTACATTTTATTACTTAAGGTTTTATTTAGTTTAATATATATAAATAAATTTTAATATTTATTATAAAAAAATTAAAAGTATGTAAAATTAAATAAATATTACAAGTATTTAAAACTAAAATTTAATACTTTTATTTAATTAAAATAATTAAATAATTTATTTAATTAAAACTAAAAATAAAAACAAAATAACTAAAACTAATATTTTTACTTTTAATAAAAATAAAAGTAATAATTTTTTTTAATCTGGGAGGGCGGCCGCCGGCGCCCAGATGTGCCATGGGCGCCGGCGACCGCTGTTCCCACTTCTGCCCTGGGCAACGGCCGCCTCGCCCAGGCAGACATGGGCGACCGCGGTCGCAGTCGCCCAGACTAGATCAGGGCGACGGCCGTGTCACGCGCTGTCGCCCAGATTTGCTCTGGGTGAACGCGGCGGCGTTCGCCCACATTGGGGGCGACGGTGAGCCATCGCCTTTGTTTAGATGGGCGCTCACCGTCGCCCCCTTTTGATGGGCGGCAGGGGGCGCGCCGGTGGGGATGGTGGCGGGGGGCGACGGGTGGGGTTAGGGGTGGGAGCGGGGGGTTGGGTGGGGGGGAGGAAGAAGTTTTTTTGTGTTTATGTAAAATATTTTATTATTTTTTATAATATATATTTAAAAATTAATTAAATCTGAACCGTTGATTGTTTTATAAATTTAAGATATGAAGGTCAAAATTAATTGCTTAGATCTAACGGCTCTCATGTGATCAATGAAGATCCAACGACCATTAAAATAAGGAATAATATATAATAAGCAAGGACATAACGGTTAAATTACCAAAAATTTAACGCCGTTAGGGTCTTTTTGAAAGAATTAGTTACGGCCCGGGAACGCAACGGAAGCGTAAAAACGTAAATTTAAGACATAATTTAAACTGGATTCAAAGGGTGTTCCCTGTGAAGTTCCCAGGCGTTCGGTGTTTGTCAAAGCATAAACAACAAAATAAAACATGCTGGACATGTGGCTTAAAAGGAGAAGAAGAAAGTTACACAAAAATGTAAAAGGAAACCAACCTTTTTGTCGTTTATATAGAACGGGTTCGTGCGTTGTTCCTTTCTTTTCCTTCTTCACTCGTCCACTTGAGAGCTCAACGTAGAACTCCTCTAATGCGTTCCACACCATATTATGGATTTAATTCTACTCTATTGCTAGATAGAAAATAGAAACAAAGAAGAAGAAACAATTCCAAAGAAAGTACTATTGATTAGTGTATCTTGGAATGTTTTTGTTCAATCTTCTCTAAGAAGTATGAATACTAAAAGAGAGAATTTTCAGAGAGTATTTTGGCCTAAAAGCTCCAGCAAAAATGAAGCAAGTGAATAGTGTCTAGCAAAGTAGTTTTGTGTATGTAGAATGTAGTGTTCAAAAAACCACCTACATAAGTAACCTCCAAGGCAACTTCCACATACACACACTTCTACCACATCCACTACACATGATAGCAAGAGAAAAACCACCCACAAATCAGCATAATTTCGTGCACATCATGTACATATGTGGAGGAGTTGAAACTCCTCCTTAACTAGCTTCAACTTGCATGAAAAAATGGACTTGGACCTTTATGTTTTTGGACTTGTATTTAATCAAATTAAATAAAGTCCAAACATGTATCCATTGGGAATTAATTAATCTAATTAATTTTAATCCAATTGAAGCCCAATTATTTATTTAATCCAATTAAATAAACATAAGTCCAAATTAAGAATAATTGATTCAATCAATTATTCTAGCCAAAACCCAAAAAATTAATCCAATTAATTTAAAGGTCCTTAGTTTAAAAAATTAACTAATCCAATTAATTAATTCTTGGACCATCCATCAAATGGATTTCTCAATAAATGATCCAATCATTTATTTTCTCTCTTGAATAAATTTAATCCGATTAAATTTTTTCGCGTCTTCTAGAATTAATTCCAAATTAGCTCCGCCAAATCCAAAGTGATTTGTGTGTGACTCATTAGGTTTACCCTCAGCTAGACTTGGGCTTATGTCCAACACAATTGATCAATTAAATTCAATTTAATTAATTGTTTGCCGATTAACCATTAATCAGAAAAACACCCGTCACCATGGGTGGTCGTCTAGCAACGGTCCATGGCACTAGATACTAGGTGAATGTTGGCGTGAACATTTAGGCTCCCGAGTTCCATACGAGTATGGTCCTTCCATCATCCGTCTCCCGGTCTAAGTCTAGGGCATGGAATTGGGCGTCGGTTCCCATCTTGGACTAGACAACTATGCTCAGTAAGTCGAGGCACGTTTACTCTATCGATCAACGTAGGAAATCATTCCCTACTCGATCAATCGTTGTGGCCACAGACTTATAAGAGTTTAAACTGTCTTAGAATGCATAGGAGACTTGACTGTCATATACTGACAGGTGACGGATCCTATCTTGGAATCCACCGTCCTCAATACATATTCCGACTGCACTGTATAAGGCTTATGATGAACGTATCCCAGATACTGACATCTCTTGCCAAATGCTAGATACAACCATCATATGCATGTGACTGTCATGATTCCTCAAGTCCGAGGACTAATCTCGTACTATCGGAGCCGGGAATGCCAGTCATACCGACCAAGCCTCCTAGGCTTTCATATGATGATTCCCTCGAGTCAGTTCAGTCAGCTGACATCCTTGTCAACTAACCCACTAATATTGCATAGACGTCCAACGTCTGTCGCCGATGAAACACGGCACTCATCCAATGAATGCAATCCTTAGTACAAGTCTGTATAGGACTCTCGATGCCCTGTCTCAAGGTCCTCGACTTGGAACTTTTTCAAACCTAACCCTTAAAAGTTAGTTTCATAGCTGCCATCCAATGCGCAGCCCAACTACATGGGTTGTTCGTTTGGCCTGTGGACTTTGTCGTGATGTTTATTGAATAAACATAAATAGCGAGCACAACAAATGGAACTGTCAAACCTGAATACTCACTTTATTCATATAAGAATATTACAATTACAATGACATTGTCAGAAATTGATTACATCAAGGACAATCTAATTGGCTTTCCGGTCACCTATTCTAACAATCTCCCACTTGACCCTAAAGCCAATCACTCATGACCCTCAAACCCATCTTCCCCAGATGTTGAGTATGAGCAACTTGCGACACTGGCTTGGTCAGCAGATCTGCCGTATTTTCTGCCGATGTGACTCGGTCCATCCGAACGTCACCTCTTCCCACCATCTCTCTAAGCTGATGGTAGCGTCTAAGAATGTGTTTGGATCGGTGATGAGATCTCGGTTCCTTCGCTTGCGCTATAGCCCGTTGTTATCACAGAAGATAACTACTGGCTCGGCAATGCTAGGCACTACACCCAACTCTTGGATGTAGTTTTTCATCCAAACCGCCTCCTTAGCTGCTTCCGAAGCCGCTATGTACTCAGCTTCCATAGTGGAATCAGTTGTAGTATCCTGCTTGGAACTTTTCCAGGCCACCACACCACCATTCAGCCTGAATACAAATCCAGATTGATACTTGGCATCATCCTCATCAGACTGGAAGCTAGCGTCGCTGTAGCCTGCCAGAATCAACTCTCCACCACCGTAAACCAAGAACATATCTTTAGTCCTTCTAGGTACTTAAGAATGGTCTTGACTGCAGTCCAGTGAGCCTCACCGGCACACGCCTGATATCTACTCGTAACGCTCAAAGCAAAAGCAACATTGGGCCTTGTGCACTGCACAGCATACTGTATGCTGCCTACAGGTGAAGCATAGGGGATGTCCAACATCATTCTAACTTCCTCATCAGTCTTAGGAGACTGCTTCTTGGACAGTTTAACCCCATGCCTCATAGGAAGGAATCCTCGTTTGGAGTTTTCCATATTGAATCTCTTCAAGACTTTCTCAATATACGAGGTTTGGGTCATTCCTAACATCCTTTTAGATCTAGCCCCGGTAATCTTGATGCCTAGGATGTAGGAAGCATCACCCAAATCCTTCATGGAGAATTGTGTGGACAACCATGCTTTAGTGTCACCTAACATCTTTACATCATTCCCAATGAGTAAAATGTCATCCACATAAAGCACTAGGAACGCAACTGAGCTCCCACTAACCTTCTTCTATACACAAGGGTCAAACTCGTTCTTGATAAAATCATAACCCCGTATGACTTCATCAAAATGGATATTCCCAACTTTGAGAAGCTTGTTTGAGACCATAGATGGACCTTTGGAGATGGCAGACCTTCTGCTCTTCCTCAACAGATGTGAAACCCTCCGTCTGATCCAAATAGATCTCTTCCTCAACAAATCCATTAAGGAAGGCCGTTTTCACGTCCATCAGCCTTATTTCATAGTCATACCATGCAGCTATGGCAAGAATAATCCAAATGGACTTAGCCATGGCTACGGACGAATAGGTTTCCTCAAAATCGACCCAGGACGCTAAGTATAAGCTTTTTGCCACAAGCCTGGCCTTGAAGGTACTCACCTCCCCGTCAGCTCCAAGCTTACGTTTGTAGATCCATTTACACCCGACGGGCTTGACACCCTTGAGTGGATCTGCTAAGCTCCAAACGTTGTTTGAACTCATAGAGTCCATTTCGGATTTCATGGCCTCAACCAATTTTCCCGAATCAATATCCGACATCACTTCTCCGTAGGTCTTTGGATCATTGTCCAACTGACCGGTCAGACCCAGAAACCCATACCTATCAGGTTGATGGGAAACTCTAGTCGACCTTTGGATGACATGAATATCGTCAGTGGGAACTACAGGTGCAGATGATGTCGCTGCATCCGTTTGAGGTATTGCCTTACTTGATTCCTCAAGGAGCAATTCCTCACGATGGGTATCCGTTGAAAAACCCTTTTCCAGGAATACTGCGTTTCTCGAGATAAAAACCTTTTGCTCGGAAGGATCATAAAAATAATACCCCGCAGTTTCCTTAGGATAACCCACGAACCTGCACAAACTAGACCTCGAGTCCAGTTTGTCTCCCACTAGTCTCTTGACGTATCAGGGCTACCCCATACTCTCAAGTACTTGTAGGAAGCAGGCTTGCCATGCCATATCTGATATGGCGTCTGGGCCACAGTCTTAGAAGGCGCCATGTGTAATAACTTGGCTGCCGTCATAAGAGCATAACCCCAAAAGGATAAGGGCAGTTCGGTAAAACTCATCATGGATCGAACCATGTCCAACAAGGTTCAATTCCTCCTTTCAGAGACGTCGTTCAGTTGTGGCATTCCAGGAGGAGTCCATTGAGAGAGAATCCCATTCTCTTTTAAGTAATCCAAGAATTCCCCACTCAAATACTCACCACCTCGGTCCGACCGAAGGGCTTTAATTTTGCGACCAGTTTGATTTTCAACTTCAAGCCTGAACTCTTTAAACCTTCCAAAGGCCTCAGACTTGTACCTCATAAGGTAAACATAACCATACCGTGAGTGATCATCGGTAAAAGTTATGAACTAAGAAAACCCTCCTCTGGTCTGTGTATTTAGTGGACCACAGACATCTGAATGGATCAAATCCAACACACCACTGACAAGCATGCTTTGTCCAACAAAGGGCTTCTTGGTCATTTTTTCTTTTTAGACAAGACTCGCAGGCTGGTAGATGGTCCAAATCATCTATTTCTAGACTCTTTAAGTCCACCAACCTCCTAATCCTGTCTTGAGAGATGTGACCTGGCCTTGTATGCCAAATCTGTGCGTTTTCTTGATTATCCATTTTTTCGTTTGTTTTGAGCAATTATGATCGAATCACGTTGTTGAAGAATATAAAGACCATTATGAAGTTTATCTAGCAGATGTGAAGAACCATTCTTCATCAAATAAAAACAATTTTTATTGATCATGAACTCAAAACCAGCATTGTCCAACAACGGTATTGAAATGATATTCTTGATCATGCTAGGTACATAATAGCAATCTTTTAATTCTATCCTAACTTGATCACTAACAACTAAGTGGACTAAACCTACAGCTTCAGTAGCAATAGCTTTGTCATCACCTAGCCTCAGCACGACCTCGTCCCTACTTAGCTTTCTGCTTCTTTCCAGCACCTGCATATCATTGCCGATGTGAGCTCCCCAGCAGGTATCCAATATCCAAGAAGCAGAATTAGTAATCATGTCAACCTCAATAACAAACATACCTTGATTGGAGAGGAGCTTGGGGCAATCCCTCTTCCAATGCCCTCTTCCATGGCAATGCATGCAAACATCATTTGCCCTCGATTGTTGCGGTCCAACCTTTTCCTTTCCTTTGCTCATCCCCACTGGGGCAAAGGAGCACTCTGAGGGCTAGCAGCGGCTTTTGCCTTTCCCTTCTTCCTCTTCCAGCGTCCGGCCCTCTTGCCTTTCACCTTAGAGGACGAAGCCTCCCCAACCAGTATCGACGGCGCAGACCTTTTGGTCGTTACTTCGAACTGGGTCAACATGTTAATCAACTTGTGTATGGACTTCTCAAGCCCATTCATGTTGTAATTCACGACAAAAAGGTTGTAAGAGGGAGGAAGAGATTGTAGGATCACATCTATATATGTATCATTACCAAGCCCAACTTTGAGATCCTTGAGTTTTTCCACAAGGGAAAGCATCTTGATCCCATGTTCATGTACAGAGGATCCTTCAGTCATCTTGGTGCCGAAAAATGCTGTTGTGGCGGCATATCTAATATGCCTATCCAGAACCGCATAAATATCCTGTAAGCGGAGCATTATCGCATTGGCATGGTCCAGCCTATCATACTGCTTCTGGATCTCATTAGTCATGGATGCCAGTATGATGCTGCGTACCTTGCGGTCATCCTCATGCCATTTTTTGAACGTCAAACGCTCTTCTGGCGAGGAACCTTCCGGCAAGGTTACGGGAAATGGCTTATCCAGAACATAAGCCTGGTTTTCGTAATCGAGGACAATCCTCATATTACACAGCCAATCGTTGTAGTTCGTTCCATTAAACTTATTAGTCTCCATAATCATAGATAACGGGTTCTTAGACATCTACATTCAAAATGTAAAGTAGATTTTAGCAAACGAATTGTAATATTAATTCAAGTTTATGACATGGTCTTTAGTCATTAACCCTCCCACTATTTCTATGAAAGCCCACCACTCTCAAATGGGGTTTCGGAAAAATCATTTTCTAGTGTGGTTTGGGATCCACAAATGCAATTCTTCATGCCCCGTTTTTACGATTCACATAGAAAAAGCTTTGTGGGAGGTATCCAATATCATTCTCATCCAATGAGATTCCCAAGATATTTTGCCTCACCTCTTTCACATGATTCCGAGGACTCCAAGCGAATCATGTTACTTCGGCGTTAGGCCCGACCCATCAACCAAATCATATCTCAACTGTCGCCCCCCACGACTCGTGAGACAGGGAAACAGGAGCATATTCCTTTGTTCGTAACAATAATGCAGCTTTCTTTCATTCCAAAATGTGCCACGACTCGTGAGACCACGCTTTAGAGGAAAGTAGCTTCCTCATTACATTATTACGAATGGAAGGCTTGCAATAATCAAACCATTTTATTTAATTCCATTTTGGGCCTAATATTTACTTGGACCATCCAAGTGAGAGTTCATCATTTCATTAAGACCGAGACCTCATTATTATTAGTATTTTGCATGCTCAAGATTTATACATATAATGTAATAAGATGCATTCCAAACACACCATACATCAAAGCATAAAAAAAACTTAAGCACATGCAAAATAAGCCTAGCACGCCCCTGTTAGGATGATCACAAGCCCATTCCTAAGTGATCCACTGAGCCCGCAGTGGATCTATGGTCAAACTGAAAGCCTTGGGTAGGCGTGTGGATCGTCCCGGGAATAGCGCGCGAATGCGGAAGCGCGGTATAATTTAAATTACAAAAATTAAACATGCATAATACGTACATTAAAATAAACCGTTCAAGGGGTGTGCCTTTGAAATTCTCGGGTGTTTGGTGTATCTCATAAATTAAAAACATACATAGCAATCATGGAGGCCATAGGATTCATAAATAAAAGAAGAGGAAAAACGTAAACGGAAACCTACCGATTCGTTGTTTTCCTCTTCTAACCGGTACTCGCGTTGTTCCCCAATTTGCTCCAAGATCTCGTATGGGAGATCCTCTAATTCGTGACATGCAATCCGCCCACGTATCTTGAACTTCGTGCTAGCGAACGAACAAGTATTTTTGGAGAGGACGGATTGATCAAACGTTATTAATTTAACAAGATCAATCCTCCTATGTTCAATTGTTAAAACAAAAGAACAAGAAAGTGTTTTCTTGGAATATGAGAGAGAGAGAGAGAGAGGCGGCCGAGAGGTAGGGAGAGAGAGGGCACACGAGTTTGTGTGTGTGTGTGTGTGTGTCAAGAATCATCATCCTTCCAATAGTGAAGGGCTAGGAATATATATAGAGGAGGAATCCATTCCTCTTCAAACTCCAACTCTTTGGAAGACTAATTTGAGTAGGATTTTGACCTAGCCAAAGTCCTAGTCAAAGTAGTTCTTTGACTTGGTCAAACAAATCCTAGCCATCCATCTCTCCATTAAATCTCAACCATCCATTTAATTTAATGGAATATTTAAATCCAATTTAAATATTCCAAGGGCAATAAATATATATATTAAATATAAATATTTATTCTAAGCCATTAAATTAATTTTCTAATAAATATAATTTATTAGATAAATCCCTTTTATCTAATAAAAGGAATTAATTCTTTCCAAGAAAAATAATGGACCCGATTAAATCCAATTTAATCATTCCATTTCTCCAAATATTTAATTCTAAATTAAATACTTTATGTGTGCGGATTATGTGTGACTCTTTAGGTTCACCTTCAGCTAGACTTGGTTGGATTCCTAGAATCCGCTCGTTACCATGGGTGGCCATCTAGCAACGGTCCATGGCACTAGAGACTAGGTGAATATACGGGGATGAACATTTAGGCTCTACAGTACATCTATCCTTCGGTCGACGGTCTCACCACTTAGGGTCTAGGGCACGGAAAATGCCGGTACCCGTTTTGGACCTAAGTGTTGGTCTTTCCTTTACTAAAGGCCGCAAGGGAAACCTTCCCTTCTGTTCAGCTACTGTGGCCACAGATTTAGGGACAAGACACAGAGCATTTTGTGAGACACAACTGTCAATACCTTTTGACAGGAGACGGATCCTTTCTTGGAAACTACTGTCACTCTGCACATGGGAGCTGCACTAGATATGGCTTATGACTACTCAAGCATATCTTGGCAATCTCTCACCATATCTAAGATACAGCCCTGATGTACAGGTAAACTCAGTAGTTCCTCAAGTCAAAAGACTTGACCTGTACCGTTGGAACCGAGAACACACATCATACCTAACCGACCCTACTCAAGGTCCTCCGTAAGATGGTTCCCGCGAGTCACCTCAGTCAGCTGCTACCTAGCAGGCTGACCCACTAACACTGCTTAGACGACCTTCATCACCCGTCGATGAAATACGACAACAGATGCTTAGTGCAAGTCTCAAGGGGAATCCCGATACCCACTTTCGAGATTCCTTGACTTGGAGATTTCCGGACTGATTCGGCGGAACTGATTTCATGGACGTACCTCCAAGCGTAGTCCCAGTCCCCGAAATATGTTTTCAGTCCGTGGGCTTTTTTTGCGTAGTGAACAGATATATAAAGCAGATAAAGTGAACACAAACAAAGTGAATGTCAAATTAATTTCACTTCTTATTCATTAACAATTTATAAAAACCTCAAAATTGTTCAGACATAGGTTACAATTCGCCTACCAAGATTGACTACATGGTCACCTATTCTAACAATCTCCCAGTTGACCTTTAAAGCCAATCGCCCATATGCTTAATCCCCATCTTCTCAATATGTTGCGTATGAGCGCTTTGCGACATAGGCTTTGTCAGCGGATCTGCTGTGTTGTCTGCAGAGTTGACTCGGTCCATCCGAACGTCACCTCTTCCTACCATTTCCCTTAGAAGATGGTAGCGTCTAAGAATGTGTTTGGAAAGGTGATGAGATCTCGGTTCCTTTGCTTGCGCTATTGCTCCGTTGTCATCACAAAAGTGAAAGATTGTGGATCGTCCCGGGAAAATTAGCGCGAATGCGGAAGCGCGGTATAAAATAAAATTGCGGAATTAAAACATGCTTTAATAGAAATTAAAAAAACACGCTCAAGGGGTGTGCCCTTGAGATTCCCGGGTGTTTGGTGTATCTCATGACATAAACAACATACAATAATCATGGAGGCCATAGGATTGAAAATAAAGAGGGATGAAAATCTTAAAACGAGACCTACCCGTTGTCGTTTTCGTCTTCAACGGCTACTCGCGTTGTTCCCCGTTTTGCACCAAGACCTCGTTCTTGAGATCCTCCAAATCGTGACACACGATCCACCCACGTATTCTTGCACGTCGTGCTAGCAACGAACAAGTATTAATTTGGAGAGGATAGATCAACCACGCGTTATGAAGTAACGGGATCGATCTTCCTTAGTTCAATTGTTCCAAGAATAAAAGAACAAGAAAATAATATTTTCTTGGTGAGAGAGAGAGGGGGGCGGACGAGAGAGGAGAGGAGAGAGTGTGTGTTGTGTGTGTGTTTTTCAAGAATCATCATCATCTAATTGTAGGAGGCTAGGGGTTTATATAGAGGAGGAGTTTAATCCTCTTCAAACTCCAACTCTTAAGAACTCTATTTTGACTAGGATTTTGACCTAGTCAAAGTCCTAGTCAAAGTAGCTTTTGACCAAGTCAAATCAATCCTAGCCATCCATCTCTCCTTTCCATCTCAACCGTTGATTTAATTTAATGGAGTATTTAAAACCTATTTAAATATTCCAAGAGGCCAAATAAATATAAATATTTATTTTAAGCCCATTAATTAAATTTTCTTAATAAATCTAATTTATTAATTTAATTCCTTTTATCAAATAGAAGGAATTAATTCTCCAAAAAAATAAAGGACCCGATTAAATCCAATTTAATCATTCCTATTCTCCAATATTTAATTCTAAATTAAATACTAAATGTGTGTGTGGATAGTGTGTGACTCTTTAGGTTCACCTTTCAGCTAGACTTCGTTGGATTCCTAGAATCCGTCCGTTACCATGGGTGGCCATCTAGCAACGGTCCATGGCAATAGAGACTAAGTGAAATATTCGGGGATGAACATTTAGATTCTAACAGTACACTTGTCCTTCTGTCTACGGTCTCACCACTTAGGGCCTAGGGCACAGAAAATGCAGGTACCCATTTTGGACCTAAGTGTCGGTCTGTCCTTACTAAACGCCACCAGGGAATCCTTCCCTTCTGTTCAGTTACTGTGGCCACAGATTTTTAGGGACAAGACACAGAGCATACGTGAGACTCAACTGTCAATGCCTTTTGACAGGAGACAGATCCTTTCTTGGAAACTACTGTCACTCTGTATACCAGAGCTGCACTAGACATGGCTTGACTACTCAAGTGCTTCTTGGCAATCTCTCACCATATCTAAGATACAGACCTGACATACAGGTAAACTCAACAGTTCCTCAACTCAAAGGATTTGACCTGTGCCGTTGGAACCGGCAACACACGTCATACCTTGCTGACCATACTCAAGGTCCTCCGTAAGACGGTTCCCGCGAGTCACCTCAGTCAGCTGCTTCCTAGCAGGCTAACCCAATAACACTGCTTAGACGACCTTCGTCACCCGTCGATGAAACACGACAGCAGATGCTTAGTGCAAGTCTCAAAGGGAATCTCGATACCCATTTTTGAGATTTCTTGACTTGGAGATTTCCGTACTGATTCGGCAAGACTGATTTCATGGACCTACCTCCAAGCGTAGTCCCAGTCCCCGAAATAGATTCTCAGTCCGTGGGTTTTGTTTGCGTAGTGAACTGATATGTAAAAAGCAAGTAGAAGTGAACGCAAACAAAGTAATGCCATATGAATTTCACTTCTTTATTCATAAATGATTTATCAAAACACACTGAAATTGTCTAGACATAGGTTACATTTTCCTGCAAATATTGGCTACATGGTCACCTATTCTAACAAAAAGATGACAACGGGCTCGGCGATTCTAGGCACCACACCCAACTCTTGGATGTAGTTTCTCATCTAAACCGCTTCCTTGGCAGCTTCTGTAGCTTCTATGTACTCAGCCTCAGTGGTGGAATCAGCAGTGGTTGCTTGCTTGGAACGTTTCCAAGCCACTACTCCTCCACTGAGCTTGAATACATAACCCGATTGAGACTTGGCATCATCGTCATCAACCTGGAAGCTAACATCGCTAAAGCCTTCTACGATCAGTTCTCCATTGCCATAGACTAAGAACATTTCCTTAGTCCTCCTCAGGTACTTAATTATGCCCTTAACTGCATTACAATGTGCCTCTCCTGCACAAGACTGATATCTGCTCGTTACACTCAAAGCGTAAGCAATGTTAGGTCTGGTGCAGTGGACCACATATTGGATGCTTCCTAGGGCAGAAGCATAGGGGATGACTTTCATCCTTTCAAGTTCCTCATCAGTCTGCGGAGACTGTTTCTTGGATAACTTGATCCAATGCCTCATGGGAAGGAATCCTCGTTTGGAGTTGTCCATCCGATATCTCTTCAGGACTTTCTCCATATACGAGTTTTGGGTGAGTCCTAACATTCTTTTAGACCTGTCCCTGACAATCTGGATGCCTAGAATGTAGGAGGCTTCACCCAAATCCTTCATGGAAAATTGAGTTGATAACCATGTTTTTGTGTCACCCAACATTTTAACATCATTCCCTATGAGTAGAATGTCATCCACATAAAGCACTAGGAACACTATAGAGCTCCCACTGACCTTCTTGTATACACAAGGGTCGGATTCATTTTTGATGAAGTCATAACCCCGTATTACTTCATCAAAGCGAATGTTCCAGCTCTGTTAGAATAGGTGACCATGTAGCCAATCTTGGTAGGCAAAATGTAACATATGTCTAGACAATTTCAGGGATTTGATAAATTATTAATGAATAAAGAAGTGAAATTCATTTGGCATTACTTTGTTTGTGTTCACTTTATCTACATTACGTATCTGTTCACTACGCAAACAAAGCCCACGGACTGAAAACGTATTTCGGGGACTGGGACTATGCTTGGAGGTAGGTCTATGAAATCAGTCCCGTCGATTTAGTTCGGAAATCTCCAAGTCAAGGAATCTCGAAAGTGGGTACCGAGATTCCCCTTGAGACTTGCACTAAGCATCTGCTGTCGTATTTCATCGACGGGTTACGAAGGTCGTCTAAAGCAGAGTTAGTGGATTAGCCTGCTAAGGAGCAGCTGACTGAGATGACTCGCGGGAACCGTCTTACGGAGGACCATGAGTAGGGTCGGCTAGGTATGACGTGTGTTTCCAGTTCAAACAGTATAGGTCAAGTCCTTTGACTTGAGGAACTGCTAAGTTTACCTGTATGTCAGGGCTGTATCTTAGATATGGTAAGAGATTTCCAAGAAACACTTGAGTAGTCATAAGCCATGTCTAGTGCAGCTCCGGTGTAAAGAGTGACAGTAGTTTCCAAGAACATACACTCTCTCTCGGCTCTCCCTCTCTCGTCCGCCTCTCTCTCTCTCTCTCCAAGTTTGTTCTTTTGTGTTAACATTTGAACAAAAGGAGGATTAATCCCGTTAATTAATAACGTGTGATTGATCCGTCCTCTCCTATATACTTGTTCTTTCACTAGCACGACGTGCAAGATACGTGGGTAGATTGCGTGTGACAATTTGGAGAATCTCACATACGAGATTTGGTGCAAATCGGGGAACAACGCGAGTACCGGTTAGAAGACGAAACGACAAATCGGTAATTTCCTTTTACATTTTCGTCTCTTCTTTTATTTTAAATCCTATGGCCTCCATGATTGTTTATATGCTTTTAATTCATGACATACACCAAACACCCGGGAACTTCAAGGGTACACCCCTTGAACGTGTTCTTTATTTTACGTAAAAGCATGTTTAAATTTTGTTATTTAATCTTATACCTCGCTTCCGCATTCGCGCTATTTTTCGGGACGACCCACAATCTTTCAGAGGTATCAGAGCTCGGTTCGGTGTATAGGCCTAGGGTTTTACGTGCGTTTTAAGCATGAAAACGTGTTATGGCATGTTTTAATTAATTATTGATTTTATTATTAGGTTTTCTCTTTATTTTTCAATTTTAATTTTTAATTAATTCTGAAAATTCATTTTGTTTAATTTTTGCCTGTTTTCTAAGACATTATTTTGGGAGGTTGAATTATGTTGGATTTGGAATCCCGGGGATAATTTACCTAGAAATAATGAGGAAGGGTCTTCCTAAAATGGAAAAAAATATTATTGTCAACGGTTGTACCATATTTTTCATACGTTACGCATTTATTTTATAATTGTGATTGGTAATCATGTGATATTGGCATGTAATTTATGTGATTGGATCATGTGATTATGTGCGTTGGATGGAAATGGATGATCACGGGCCCTAAACCGAATGTATGGTTTAATTTTATGTTGGGCCTGTGTGCCTCTTCTCTGTTTTCTCCTTCTCCCCTTTCTAGTTGCCTTGGAATAATAAGGCATTCTTTCTCCCTCCTTATGTACTTCCCCCGAATTTTCGCTGGGGTTTCTATTTTTAAATATGTAATGAGAGTAGGTTAGGAGTGAGATTTTATTTTATGTAATTGGTGGAGAAGAATGAAGGTCCACATGGAGAGCCCAGACTGAAGGTTCCAAGGCGTTTCCATGAAGAGAAGAAAGAGAAAAGAGACCAAGGTCCATTCGAATGATGATTGGGTTACTATTAATGTAATAGTGTAGGACCAACCCTAGATTGAAAATAGATCCACTATGGGCTCAGTGGATCGCATAGGATTCGGGCTCGTGATCATCCAACAGGGGCGTGCTAGGCTTTAATTTTGCATGTGGTTATTATGATGGATGAATGGCGTTTTATTTATCATATAACTGCTATGGATGCAATTTATTTATTTTCGCATTATAAGTGAATGTGTTAATATTACAATATGAGATCTCAGTCATTTACTACTCTCACATTAGTTGGACCAATGTCCAAATATTAGACCCTAGACAAACTGGACATGGACTCTAGGAGTGTGTCCATGCCTTCCAGTCCATGGCATAGTGAGGAACACTATAGAGCTCCCACTGACCTTCTTGTATACACAAGAGTCGGATTCATTTTTTTATGAAGCCATAGCCCCGTATCACTTCATCAAAACAAATGTTCCAATTTCGGGATGCTTGTTTGAGACCATAGATGGACTTCTGGAGACGACAGACCTTCTGTTCTTCTCCAGTGACTGTGAAACCCTCCGGCTGATCCATGTAGATCTCTTCCTCAGCGAAACCATTGAGGAAAGCCATTTTCACGTCCATCTGCCATATCTCATAGTCATACCATGCTGCTATGGCAAGCAGGATCTGAATGGATTTAGCCATGGCTACTGGCGAGTAGGTGTCCTCAAAATCGAACCCGAGTCGTTGAGTGTACCCTTTAGCTACTAGCTTAGCCTTAAATGTTGTGACTTCTCCATCAACGTCAAGTTTGCGCTTGTAGACCCACTTATAGCCAACTGGCTTAACACCTTTCGGTGGGTCTACAAGTCTTCAGACTTGGTTCTCGCTCATGGAGTCCATTTCGATTTTCATGACCTCAAGCCATTTCCCAGAGTCGATGTTAGACATCGCTTCTCCATATGTCTTAGGATCGTTATCCATTAGACCGGTCGTATTTAGAAAGTCATATCTCACTGGAGGTCTAGACTCTCTAGTTGACCTACGGAGAATGGGAACGTTAGTGGTGACTGTGGGCGCTGACTGTATAGGAGCTGGCGGTTCAGGTACCGAGGCTGGCCTTTCCTGAGGCTGTCCTTCATGCCTAGCATGCTGGACTTCTCGAGGTTGGTCAGCCCTTCGGGTATCTATCCTGAATCCTCTAAGTGAGGAATCTGCGGCTGCCTCTGATGACTGGTTTACGTTACTTGATTCTTCAAGGATCAGTTCATCAGGTTGGATATCCTCTAGAAAGCCTTGTTCCAAGAAAACTGCGTTCCTTGAAACAAATACATTTTGTTCCAAGGGGTCATAAAAGTAATAACCTGCAGTTTCTTTAGGATATCCAACGAACCTGCATAAGCTAGACCTAGATTCTAGCTTATCTCCCACTAACCTCTTGACGTATGCGGGGCTACCCCACACTTTCAAGTAGTTGTAGGACGCAGGCTTGCCGTGCCATATTTCATATGGCATTTGGGTCATTACACTGGTTGGCACCAAATTTAACAATTTGGCCGCCGTTTCCAACGCGTAGCCCCAAAAGGACAAGGGCAATTTGGTAAAACTCATCATGGATCGAACCATGTCTAACAGGGTTCGATTCCTCCTTTCAGAGACACCATTCAGCTGTGGTGTCCCGGGAGGTGTCCATTCAGATATTATACCATTTTCTTTTAGATAATCAAGGAACTCAGTACTAAAGTCCTCTCCACCTCGGTCTGATCGTAGGACTTTAATTTTGCAGCCGGTCTGATTCTCAACTTCAAGTCTGAAATCTTTAAACCTCTCAAGAGCTTCAGACTTGTACCTCATCAGGAATACATAACCATACCGTGAATGATCATCGGTGAAGGTTATGAAGTAGGAGAATCCACCTCGGGCCTGCGTCGTTAGTGGTCCACATATGTCTGTATGGACCAGGTCCAACAGACCTGTGGCAAGCCTGCTTTGTCCTACAAAG
Organism: Sesamum alatum; assembly: GCA_034509735.1. Classification (NCBI taxonomy): domain Eukaryota; kingdom Viridiplantae; phylum Streptophyta; class Magnoliopsida; order Lamiales; family Pedaliaceae; genus Sesamum; species Sesamum alatum. The sequence goes on along the minus strand of JACGWO010000002.1, from coordinate 28,740,988 downwards.
GGCTTCTTGGTCATTTTCCCTCTTAGACAAGATATAGAGCCCATTATTAAGTGTACCAAGCAGATGAGCAATTCCACACCTCATCAAATAAAAGCAATTTTTTTTTATCATAAACTCATATCCACTATTGTCTAACAATGGAATAGAAATGATGTTTTAAATCATGCTAGGTACATAATAAACTAGCTCTAACTCTATACTAATACGATCACTAACTACTAGAGTGGCGGATCCTACTGCTTCTGCCGAGATGGCCTTGCCATTCCCAAGCTTCAGGATCATATCCCCGCTACCCAGTTTTCTGCTTCTTTTCAGCACCTGCAAATTATTGCAAATGTGAGCTCCACAGCCGGTATCTAATACCCAAAAGGCAGAGTTAGTAACCATATTAACCTCAATCACAAAAATACCTTGGTTTCAGAGGAGTTTGGGGCACTCCCTCTTCCAATGCCCTTTCTCACAGCAATTGATACACATGGCATATGCCCTCGACTGTTGCTTGGAGACAACCTTCCCTTTTCCTTTGCCTTTCCCCTCTTTGGCAATGGGAACACTCTTAGTGTTTGTAGCTGCTTTGATGGCTTTTCCCTTTCCCTTCTTCCTTTTCCAACGTCCAGCACCCTTGCCTTTCGTCTTGGAAGTTGAAGCACCTCCAAACAATACCGAAGGCGTAGACTTTTTGGTCGTTGCCTCGTATTGCACCAACATATTGATTAACTCATGAATACCCTTCTCAAGTGTATTCATGTTATAGTTGACAAATATATTGGTCGAATGAGGGTGGGAGAGACTGAAGGATCACATCTATGTACGTTTCATTATCGAGGCCTGCCTTTAGATCCTCGAGCTTTTCCACCAGGGTAAGCATTTTAACCTCGTGCTCTTGTACAGAGGATCCTTCGGTCATTTTGGTTCCAAAGAATGCCTTAGTCGCGACATACCTAGTATGCCGGTCCGGGACTGCATAACAATCCTTAAGGCGAGCCATAATGGAAGGGACATCGTCTAGCCTTTCATACTGCTTCTGAATCTCATTCGTCATGGAAGCAAGTATGATGCTACGGACCTTCCGGTTATCCTCATACCAAGTCTCGAACGTCTCACGTTCTTCTGGCGTGGATCCTTCCGACAAGGTCCTAGGGAGAGGCTCGTCCATGACGTAGTCTTGGTTCTCGTAATCTAGGACTATCCTGAGATTGGGCAACCAGTCGTTGTAATTGGTTCCATTGAATTTGTTGGTCTTAAGTATGGTTGATAGTGGGTTCTTAGACATTTTAAAAACTGAACTCGTGATTAGCAGAATTTAAAAGACGGAGGTTTGATAAATAATTAAATGCTTGGTCTTTAGTCATTTAATGCTCCCACTATTTTACGAAAACACGATACCCTCAAATGTTGTTTTCGGGAAATCTTTTCCTAGTGGGCTTGGGATCCACAGTGAATTTTCCCATACCCCGCTTTTTTACGATTTGCATGGGAAGAATCCTGTGGGAGGTATGCCATACCATTCTGGTTCCACGAGATTCCCAAGATAATTGCCTCACCCTTTCACATGATCCCGAGGACTCCAAGCGAATCATGCTAATCGGGCGTTAGACCCGACCCAATCAACAGGATCATGGACCCGCTGCTACCTCCACGACTCGTGAGACAGGTAACAGTGGTCTACTTTTCGTTCATGACACAGTGCAGCTTCTTTTAAGTACAATAGACGTGCCACAACTCGTGAGACCACGCTATCGACCTAAATCAGCTTCCTCACTATGTCATGGATTGGAAGGCATGGACAAACTCCTAGAGTCCATGTCCACTTTGTCTAGGGTCTAATATTTGGACATTGGTCCAACCAATGTGAGAGTAGTAAATGACCGAGATCTCATATGTAAATATAAACACATTCATCCACAATGCGTAAATAAATAAATTGCATCCCATAGTAGTTATACGATAAACAAAATCATTCATTCATCATAACAGCCACATGCAAAATTAAAGCCTAGCATGCCCCTGTTGGATGATCACGAGCCCGAAGCCTATGTGATCCACTGAGCCCGCAGTGGATCTATGGTCAATCTAGGGTTGGTCCTACACTATTACATTAATAGTAACCTAATTATCATTCTGATGGGCCTTGGTCTCTTTCTCTTTCAACTCTTCATGGAAACACCTTGGATCCTCCAATCTGGGCTCTCCATGTGGACCTTCCTTCTTCTTCACCAAATACATAAAAATAAATTCTCACTCCTATTCTACTCTCATTGCATATGTAAAAAGAAACCCCAGCGAAAACCTGGGGGGAGTACATAAGGAGGGAGAAAGAATGTCTTATTATTCCAAGGCAACTAGAAGGGGAGAAGGAGAAAGAAGAAAGAGGCACACACGCCCAACATAAAATTAAACCATACATTCAGTCTAAGGCTCACGATCATCCATTTCCATTAAACGCACATAATCACATGATCCAATCACATAAATACATGCAACATTCCATGATTACCAATCCCACCAATGCATGATAAATAAATGCGCTATGTATGAAAAATATGGTATAAACGTTGGCAATAATTTTTCTCATTTAGGAAGACCCTTCCTCATTATTTGTAGGTAAGTTAATCCCGGGATTCCAAATCCAATAAACTCAATCTCCCAACTAATGTTCTTAGAGAAAATGTGCAAAATTAAACAAAACGAATTTTCAGAATAAATCAAAACATTAAAAATAACGAGAAAACAATAATGACGTCAACCGGCCGCCGCCACCGGAAGCAGTCAGCCGGCGCGCAGGTTAGCAGGCCCAGCCTGCTGCCCCTGCGCGCGCGTAATGCCTGACTGACCGGGCGCGCGCGCGCAGGCCCCTGCCTGCGTGTGCGCGGGCGCCTGGTCGGCAGCACTACGCACGCCCACGCGCCAGCAGGTTGCCACGCGCGCCAGCAGGTTGCCACGCGCGCCAGCAGGTTGCCACGCGCGCCAGCTTGCCGGCCGCCTGCGTGCTACTGCCCAGCGCAGGCCCCGGCGCGCGCACGCGCGTCGGGCACGTCGGCCGGGCGAGCGCGCGTAGACACCATTGTCTGCGTGCGCGCGCTCCTAGCGGCGCCGCCTCATGCACGCGCGCGCCTGGTGACACCGCCACATGCGCGCGCTCGCGCGCGGCTTCTCTGGCCGCACGTTCGGGCGCGCAGGCGCCCTAGCGTGATGGCCTGGCGCGCGCGCGCAGGCTTCTCTTCCCGCATGCGCGCGCGCCCGACCACCCGCCTGCGCCTGTCGCCCGGTCTCGCGCCCAATAGGCCTGGACTGCGCGCGCCATGCGCGCCTGGCGCAGGCGGCCGCGCACAGGCTTCCCTGCCTGCGCGCGTCCGTCTCGCCTGAGTGAAGAGCATGCACGGTCAGCCACCGGCTGGCCGCGTGCTGCGTTTTCTCCGTTTCGTTCGATTTTGCCCCCCGTTTCCCAAGAAAAACAGAAAATACCAACAACACCAAGATCATACGAAATTGAAAGCAAGAAAACGACATGCTTTTGACGATAAAAATATCAAGAAATAATTAAAACATGCCAAACACGTTTTCATTCTTAAAACGCACACAAAACCCTAGGCCTATACACCGAACCGGGCTCTGATACCACTGAAAGCCTTGGGTAGGCGTGTGGATCGTCCCGGGAATAGCGCGAATGCAGAAGCGCGGTATAATTTAAATTACAAAAATCTAAACATGCGTAATATGTACATTAAAATAAATCGTTCAAGGGGTGTGCCCTTGAAATTCCCGGGAGTTCGGTGTATCTCATGAATTAAAAACATACATAGCAATCGTGGAGGCCATAGGATTCATAAATAAAAGAAGACGAAAAACATAAACGGAAACCTACTGATTCGTCATTTTCCTCTTCTAACCGGTACTCGCGTTGTTTCCCGATTTGCTCCAAGATCTTGTATGGGAGATCCTCTAATTCGTGACATGCAATCCGCCCACGTATCTTGAACTTCGTGCTAGCGAACGAACAAGTATTTTTGGAAAGGACGGATCGATCAAACGTTATTAATTTAACGAGATCAATCCTCCTATGTTCAATTGTTGACACAAAAGAACAAGAAAATATTTTCTTTGAATGAGAAGAGAAAGGCGGCCGAGAGGTAGGGAGAGAGAGGGCACACGAGTTTGTGTGTGCGTGTGTGTCAAGAATCATCATCCTTCCATAAGTGAAGGGCTAGGAATATATATAGAGAAGGAATCCATTCCTCTTCAAACTCCAACCCTTTGGAAGACTAATTTGACTAGGATTTTGACCTAGTCAAAGTCCTAGTCAAAGTAGTTCTTTGACTTGGTCAAACAAATCCTAGCCTAGTCAAAGTAGTTCTTTGACTTGGTCAAAGAAATCCTAGCCATCCATCTCTCCATTAAATCTCAACCATCCATTTAATTTAATGGAATATTTAAATCCTATTTAAATATTCCAAGGGCAATAAATATATATATTAAATATAAATATTTATTCTAAGCCCATTAAATTAATTTTCTAATAAATCTAATTTATTAGATAAATCCCTTTTATCTAATAGAAATTAATTCTTTCCAAGAAAACTAAAGAACACGATTAAATCCAATTTAATCATTCTATTTCTCCAAATATTTAATTCTAAATTAAATACTTTATGTGTGCGGATTGTGTGTGACTCTTTAGGTTCACCTTCAGCTAGACTTGGTTGGATTCCTAGAATCCGCTCGTTAACATGGGTGGCCATCTAGCAACGGTCCATGGCACTAGAGATTAGGTGAATATACGGGGATGAACATTTAGGCTCTACAGTACATCTATTCTTCCATCTACGGTCTCACCACTTAGGGTCTAGGGCACGGAAAATACAGGTACCCATTTTGGACCTAAGTGTTGGTTTGTCCTTTACTAAACGCCGCAAGGGAAACCTTTCCTTCTGTTCAGTTACTGTGGCCACAGATTTTAGGGACAAGACACAGAGCATTTTGTGAGACACAACTATCAATACCTTTTGACAGGAGACGGATTCTTTCTTGGAAACTACTGTCACTCTGCACACCAGAGCTGCACTAGATATGGCTTATGACTACTCAAGCACATCTTGGCAATCTCTCACCATATCTAAGATACAGCCCTGATGTACAGGTAAACTCAGCAGTTCCTGAAGTCAAAGGACTTGTCCTGTACCGTTAGAACCGGGAACACACGTCATACCTAACCAACCCTACTCAAGGTCCTCCGTAAGATGGTTCCCGAGAGTCACCTCAGTCAGCTGCTACCTAGCAGACTGACCCACTAACACTGCTTAGATGACCTTCGTCATCCGTCGATGAAATACGACAGCAGATGCTTAGTGCAAGTCTCAAGGGGAATCTCGGTTCCCACTTTCGAGATTCCTTGACTTGGAGATTTCCGGACTGATTCGGGGAAACTGATTTCATGGACCTACCTCCAAGCGTAGTCCCAGTCCCCGAAATATGTTTTCAGTCCGTGGGCTTTGTTTGCATAGTGAACAGATATATAAAGCAGATAAAGTGAACACAAACAAAGTGAATGCCAAATGAATTTCACTTCTTATTCATTAACAATTTATAAAAACCTCAAAATTGTTCAGACATAGGTTACAATTCGCCTACCAAGATTGGCTACATGGTCACCTTTTCTAACACAAACTAGGGTAGACCTACACTATTACAATATTTACATCCCATTATCATTTTAATGGAGCCTTGTAAAGTTCCTCCTTTGTTCTTCTTTACCTTCCATCATGGGCTTCGTCCACTGGACCTTCATCTCCTTGGAAGCTTACAATTAATAAAATAAACACAATCTAATCTAGTCTCATTACAACTTAAAAAAACTCCAATCATAAGTCGGGGGGAGTACATTAATAGAGAGGAAGAAAGCCTTATTATTCCAAGGCTAAAAACAATAGAGAGAAGAAAAACAAAGAGGCACGCAAGCCTCACCCAACAATAAATTAAACCATACATAGGCTAAAAAGGGCTAGTGATCATCCTTATTGTTTATCAATAAACAACAACAACAAAGCACATTTACATCAAATATAAATATGCCAACACATAAATACATGCCATGTATTTATAACAAGATATCCAATATCTAACCATAAACATAATTAAGTGCAGAAAATAATATAGTAATAATACAATTGAAAAAATGGATATCACCCATACATCCAATGTATAAACCATTTTAGTTTGAAAACCATTTCAAAAATAATCTAAGCCATCAAAAATAATTTTAGAAAAATCCGATTTAACTAAAATTAAAATATGCCAAAATTACTCACATTAAGAAAATAGCAGAAATCAGAAAATTGAAATTTTTCACAAAAAACGATGCAAAATGGCCCAGACGTCCCAGACCGACCGACAGCCGGCCGCACCCGCGCGAGCGCAGGCATCTCTGTCTGCGCTGCGCGCCCAGCACACAGGCGGACGCGCATGCGCACAGGCCGCCTGCCTGCGCGCCTGCTGGCCCAGTGACCGGCCGGCAGGCAGCAGCAACCAGACGGCTGCTGAACGTTTTCCAATTTTTTATTTTTTTAAAAAAATTCTGCTGTAAAACTGAAATACAAACATGCATTTACAAAAAATCAAATTCTCATAAAATGCATAGATATCCATAATTTCAAAAGCAAAATTAATACATATTTTCATACATATAATCATGCTAGAAAAAACCATAAAATATGCTTTCCAAAAGCATTTTAAACACGTTCAACATGCTTAACACATTATAACATGTAAATCCTGAAAGCCACAATACCGAACCAGGCTCTGATACCACTGAAAGAATTGGGTACGGCCCGGGAACGCAACGGAAGCGTAAAACCGTAAATTTAAGACATAATTTAAACCGGATTCAAAGGGGTGTTCCCTTTGAAGTTCCCAGGCGTTCGGTGTTTCTCAAAGCATAAAAAATAAAATAAAACATGCTGGACATGTGGCTTAAAAGGAGAAGAAGAAAGTTACACAACAATGTAAAAGGAAACCAACCTTTGTTCGTTTAGGTAGAACGGGTTCGTGCATTGTTCCTTTCTTTTCCTTCTTCGTTCGTCCACTTGAGATCTCAACGTAGAACTCCTCTAATGTGTTCCACACCACACTATGGATTTATTTCTACTCTATTGCTAGATAGAAAATAGAAACAAAGAAGAAGAAACAATTCCAAAGAAAGCACTATCGATTAGTGTACCTTGGAATGTTTTTGTTCAATCTTCTCTAAGAAGTATGATATCTAAAAGAGAGAATTTTCAGATAGTATTTTGGCCTAAAATCTCCAGCAAAAATGAAGCAATTTAAGTTAATAGTGTCTAGCAAAGTAGTTTTGTGTATGTAGAATGTAGTGTTCAAAAAACCAGCTACATAAGTAACCTCCAAGGCAACTTCCACATACACACACTTCTAGCACATCCACTACACATGATAGCAAGAGAAAAACCACCCACAAATCAGCATAATTTCGTGCACATCATGTACATATGTGGAAGAGTTGAAACTCCTCCTTAACTAGCTTCAACTTGCATGAAAAAATGGACTTGGACCTTTATGTTTTTGGACTTATATTTAATCAAATTAAATAATGTCCAAACATGTATCCATTGAGCATTAATTAATCTAATTAATTTCAATCCAATTGAAGCTCAATTATTTATTTAATCCAATTAAATAAACATAAGTCCAAATTAAGAATAATTGATCCAATCAACTATTCTAGCCAAAACCCAATAAATTAATCCAATTAATTTAAAGGTCCTTAGTCCAAAAAATTAACTAATCTAATTAATTAACTCTTGGACCATCCATCAAATGGATTTCTGAATAAATGATCCAATCATTTATTTTCTCTCTTGAATAAATTTAATCTGATTAAATTTATTCGCTTCTTCTAGAATTAATTCCAAATTAACTCCGTCAAATCCAAAGTGATTTGTGTTTGACTCATTAGGTTCATCCTCAGCTAGACTTGGGCTTGTGTCCAACACAATTGATCAATTAAATCTAATTTAATCAATTGTTTTCCGATTAACCATTAATCAAAAAAACGCCCGTCACCATGGGTGGCCGTCTAGCAACGGTCCATGGCACTAGAGACTAGGTGAATGTTGGCGTGAACATTTAGGCTCCCGAGTTCCATACGAGTACGGTCCTTCCATCATCCGTCTCCCGGTCTAAGTCTAGGGCATGGAATTAGGCGTCGGTTCCCATCCTGGACTAGACAACTATGCTCAGTAACTCGAGACACGTTTATTCTATCGATCGACGTAGGAAACCATTCCCTACTCGATCAATCACTGTGGCCACAGACTTATAAGAGTTTAAACTGTCTTAGAGCGCATAGGAGACTCGACTATCATATACTGACAGGTGACGAATTCTATCTTGGAATCCACCATCCTCAATACATATTCCGACTGCACTGTATAAGGCTTATGTTGAACGTATCCCAGATACTAACATCTCTTGCCAAATGCTAGATACAGCCATCATATGCATGTGACTGCCATAATTTCTCAAGTCCGAGGACTAATCTCGTACTATCGGAGCCGGGAATGCCAGTCATACCGACCAAGCCTCCAAGGCTTCCATATGACGATTCCCGCAAGTCAGTTCAGTCAGCTGACATCCTTACCCACTAATATTACATAGACGTCCAAGGTCTGTCACCGATGAAACACGGCACTCATCTAATGAATGCAATCCTTAGTGCAAGTATGTATAGGACTCTCGATGCCTGTCTCAAGGTCCTCAACTTGGAACGTTGCAGACCTAACCCTTAGAAGTTAGTTTCATAGCTTCCATCCAATGTGCAGCCCAACTACATAGGTTGTTCGTTTGGCCTGTGGACTTTGTTGTGATGTTAATGGAATAAACATAAATAGCGAGCACAACAAATGGAACTGCCAAACATGAATACTCACTTTATTCATATAAGAATATTACAATTACAATGACATTGTCAGAAATAGATTACATCAAGGCCAATCTAATTGGCTTTCCGGTCACCTATTCTAACACTTTTAACGAAGAAGGGCGGTTGAGTTTAATTTTACAAAACACAGGAGGATTTTTCGTCTATTTTCATAACAGAAGAGGGTTTTTTGCCGACTTCTCAAAACACAGGGGGGTTTTATGCATTTTAGCCCATTTATTTTTCTCCATGAATTAATTTTATCCAATTAAATTAATTTGTTTCTTCAAGAATTAATTCTAAATTAATTCCATCACTTCCATAGTTCTTTGTGTGTGATCCTTTAGGTTTACCCTCAACTAGACTTGGTCTTGTATCCTACACCATGGGTGGCCGTCTAGCAACAGTTCATGGCACTAGAGACTAGGTGAATGTTGGATTGAATATTTAGGCTCCAATTTTCATAAGGGTACGGTCCTTCCGTAGATCGTCTCCCGACCTTGGTTTAGGGCATTGAATTGGCCGTTGGTTCTCATCCATAACTAGGCAACTATGCTTCATACTCGAGATGCATTTACTTTATTGCTCCGATCAAGGCAACCTATTCCTAATCGATCAATCGCTTTGGCTAAAGACTTTGAGAGTTTAAACCATCTCAAAGCGCATAGGTGAACTTGTTGTCACAATACTGATAGGGGACGGATTCTGTCTTGGGTTCCACCGTCCTCACTACATACTCCGAATGCACTGGAAAAGGCTTATGATGACCATACCTAACAATACAGTCACCGCTCACCAGATCCAGGAGACAGTCTTCGTATGTCAATAATTGCCACGATTCCTCAAGTTTGAGGGCTAATCCCATACTATCGAAATCAAAAATTCTAGCATTACTACCTTGCCAACCAACCAAGCCTCCGAGCATCTATATGACGATTCCCGTGAGTCTCTTCGTCAGTCGACTACCTTGCCAACCAACCTACTAAAATTGCATAAATGATCTACATATGTCACCGATGAAACTCGGCACTCACCCAGTAAATGCATTACTTAATGCAAGTCTCCATAGAACTCTCGAGGTCCACGGCTTGGAATGTTTCAGACCGACCTTTAGAAGTTGGTTTCATAGCCTCCAACATATGCACAGCCCAACTCCACGGGTTTAACCTATCGATCTGTAGGCATTTGTTTTGACATTAAAACATCGTTAAACGTAATTAGTGAGCACAACAAACACTGATGCCATCAATGAATACTCATTATATATATTCATCATGTCAATGTTACTTTGATAAAGATTGACGAATAGTTCCCAGAACCATCAAACCTATTGGCTTTCTGGTCGCCTATTCTAAAAACTAGGATGAGGTGTCCTAGCTGTTTGGTGACTTGTTACCCTGTAATCACACCTTTCCTTCCGATTACTATAGCACGAAAAATAATAAAAGGAAATGACTTTATCGATCAAGAAGATTCATGAGTGCAAAATTGGTTGCATGTTGTATTGGAAGAACGACAGTGAGCTGCAGTACTGCAAGTTCTGTGGTGAGGTGAGGTACAAACTGACTACTGCCCAAAACCCAGGGGCAAGAAGTCCGTGTATGTCATGCCCAGGCACTTGCCACTGACTCGCTATTTGCAAAGGTTATATGTTTCACCAGTAACAGTTGAGCACATGATGTGGCATACTAGTCATCAACCGGAGGAGGACTCGATATGTCATCCTTCTAATGCTGAGGCGTAGAGGCATTTTGATTAGACGCACCCACATTTCGCAATTGAGCCTTAGAATGTTAGACAGATCTGTGCACCAACGGCTTTGCCCCGCATGGGCATTATGGTCAAACGTACTCATGTTGGTCGGTGATCCTGACACCATACAATCTCCCACCAAAAATGTGTATGAAGTCTAAGTACATGTTCCTGACTCCCGTGCTCCCTGGATCGTCCAGATCAAAATATCTGATCGATGTGTATATGGACTCGTTGATCGAGGAGCTACTGCAGTTGTGGCATGTGGGTGTGAGGACACATTACCACACAATGAATGAGGCTTTCATGATTTGTGTGGTGTTGATGTGGACCGTGAATGACCTCTTCACTTATGGTATGGTGTCTGGATTGAGGACCGTAGATATTGTGGGGTGTCTTGTTTGTACGGATGACATACGGGCATTCCATCTATGACATAGGAGAAAGGCATGTTAATTTTACTATCATAGACAATTCCTCCACCATGACCATCCACATTGGAGGAACCAGCAACTATTAACTAGCATATATACACAACTATATTATGTTAAGGAACTCCACTTTGAGTGGATGCCATTAGAGGAGCAACAATTGGGGCTCTGCGAATCTGAGACAGCCAGTATCGAGAGGTGCTCACGCTTTGAAGCATTTCATTAACATATATATGAGTCAGAGTGCGACAAGATATTTACTCTATGCACTTTTCGCACTTATTTTGTGTCTCGAGTATGATTTTGTTCAACGATTGAGCAAATGTTTTATGTATGAATTGTTATGCATGTTTAATTATAAATTAACTTTTTAAAGTTTGTGTTGCACTTCCTTGCCCATATCAAACAAAACAAGAGCCATGTGGTTGCATACTAGAAGTCCACACGGAATGAACAAATGTTGCCACCTCACCTAGAAAATAGGGAAAGGGATAATCATCAGTTCCCAATTCTGTTGAGACACGTGGCGGCATTTGAGAGGAAATAGAGATTCGCCCCTATCCATAATCCAACCATCTCGTCGAAGAGTTAGGTACTCCACCTGGAGCTGGGTAGGTCTATCTCAACCAAATCTAAAAAATCGGTGATTCGATCTTATCTCTTTTTATCCCTCACTTGCATATAAATAGCAAGTGTTTAATACAATTTTTTACAACTTGAACCCACATCTTGTACAGTCTAACTACTCTGCTATTCTTTCCTTTTATTATTTTTGCCATTCCTATTCCATTACTAGCTTTAAAGTTGGAGCATTAACCTCCTTTTGCAGGTTCCAGTAATTGAAAGTTGCAAAAGCTCAAATGATCGCACTTTATCTACTCGACTCGAGTATGTTTTGCTTGCATCAAATATAATATAAAACTTAATTAATTACAAAGAGTAAATAAAAATAATGTAAAAAGTAACTCATGGAAATAAATATGAATAATGTGAAAGATAATCAATAAAAATAAATAAGTGTAACGTAAAAAGTAGTTAATAATAAGTAATAAGTATATTATTTTATGTTTTTATTATGAAGAAAAATGATATTACATGGTTAATTTAATCTAATAAAAGACAAGAAGAAACGTTTAAAGTCATTGATAACTTCATAGATATGTAGAATAAGGTGGCATCCAATCAATTTCAATGTGGACTTGTGACTTCACTTGTTTCCTTTTATCTTCTAACTTCTCAGTTTGTAATTACTTTAAGCATTAACTTTGCATTCAACCAAAATTGATTTTGAAAATTTAAAAACTAAGTTCACCCAAAATAATTACAAATTTAATAATTATTGAAATCCACTTAAATTTTTGGGTCAAAGTTTAATAAAAAAACACCTCCTAAAACCATTTTACAAGAATATATAAGATGTCCCACCCTCCCTACACCTACCACAATAGGTAAAATTACAAATTATTTTCTTTCCCCAAGATTTACATATATAGAAGGAATGATGCTTCTTTTACTCTGATGACTCACAACCACACAATATTAGCCTGGTGGGCTCCTATACTTCATATCGTCCATTCTCCCGGTAATTTGTTGATTTCCATTTCACCATACGTTCCCTTTACCTTTCTCTTCATTTAATTCCTCATCATACTTTGAGAGAGTTGCATAAAACAGCACAACCACCATGAGAACAAACGCAATTATTCCTGATACTGCATATATGGCTGCCACAGATGATTGACGTGTTAAAAGACTATTATTGAAAAAAGGGGTTTAATGCAATTTATTTGCCTATGATATTGAAAATGAACAAATTATCCCCCTATAAAAAAAAATATAGCAATTTACCTCCCTGTAATTTGTAAAATGAAGCAATTTGCTTCCTTAGGTAGGGAGGTAAATTACTTCTTTTAAAAAAATACAGGGGGATATATTGCTTCATTTTTAAAAAACACAGAGGGGGTAAATTGCTATTTATTTTTTTTATAAAGGGATAATTTATTTATTTGTAATATCACAAGGGAGTTGCTTGTATTTTTCCCTTGAAAAAAATAATAGTCATGGGAACTGCGTATTTGTAGTGACACTCAGCTATCATCAAAGTATTTATCATGATTTTAGTAAGGATTAAATGTATTTTTGGTCCTGTAACTTAAGTTATTTGGCGTTTTCATTCTTTAACTTTGTCGGGTTACATTTTGATTCTGTATCTTTTTAATTTTTTCGATTTTAATCATTTTGTTCGCCAGAGTTCACCTCCACCTGCGAGAAGGGTGAACTCCAGCAAAAAAAAAAGGACTAAAACAATAAAAATTAAAAATATACAGAACCAAAATACTATTCTAAAAAAGTTAAAGGACAAAAATGCTGGCAGAATGGGTCAATAAGAACAACACCTAATTTTAAAATGTCGGGGGAGAGGCACATGCATTTTCCGACAAAAAAGGTGAATTTCGGTGAAAAAATAACTAAAATCACAAAATTTAAAAAAATACTATTCTAGAAAATTAAAAACGAAAATATCAAATGACTTAAGTAATAGAGAAACGGCCAATAGTCAATACAAACCTATGGTTAATTACTACTCATTATGCTTTTGCGCTCCTGATCATCACGCTAATTACCCAAAAGATCATATTTCTTGCAACATTACTCCAATTTTGGTCCTAAAGAATACGGTGGTTTGCAATATTAGTCTCATACTTTTTGGAATAATCAATATTAGTGCCAAATTTTAGGAAAGCGTTGCAAAGTTAGTCCCACCGTGAAAAAATTGCAACTTTTGGGATTAACTTTGCAACATTTGGGACAAAACTTTGGGACTAATTTTGCAACATTTTGCTAAAATGTGGGACTAATTTTGCAACGCTTTTATAAAGTGTGGGACTAATATTGTTATGGTGGGACTAACTTTGCAACTTTTTCCTAAAGTATGGGACTAATATTTGCTATTTCAAAAAGTATGGACTAATATTGCAAACTATCCTATATTTTGGGACCAAAATTGCAATTTTCTCCCACTTTCCTGTACGAAGTAAAACTCAAAGCGAATCATTTAACTAAAAGATTTGCAGTCAACGCACAATATTGATCTTCTAACAAACGAATCATGTACTTGGTAATTAGCTCGTTGTTGATTTTAGAATCGAACTTTTTTGTTGTTGATTTTGCTAGAAATTTTACTAACGAAAATACTTATTAGTAAAATCTTAGGGGGAACTTTCCAAATTTTTTGCAAATTTGCAAGAAAATATTTCGTTTTTAATGATAATTTTGAAATCATGCAAGGACTTAAAACTCTTATCGTTGCTAACTACCAACAAATTACCCTTCTCGCTAAATTTTTCTGCAATTGGTATAATATTTTGGGAAAATTTTAACCCGGATCTGACTCGACAAAACTTGAACTAATCATATGGCAACTGCAATACACTTGCCGTGTGATTGGTGTACAATTCAATAAAAGCGACCGATCACGTAGCAAGTGTATCACACTTACTCTGAGATTAGTTTGGTTAGGCCAAACTTGATCCAGGCAAGATTTTTTCTAATTTCTTGTAGTACACATAGATGCATCATGTGATATAATTCATGGATGAATATTATCTAAAACAAGCATGGACATCATTAAATAACTAGGCGGTTTCTAAAAGGGGTAATTCAATTACCTCCGAAATATTTGTCCAAGCGCCTTGCCTCACATAGGATTCCAAGCATACAACCTGATGATGTTGCTTCTTCTTCAACCAAGTTCCACGTAAACCCCAACCCAAAACTACTGTCTGCAGACAGATAAGGACTGTAGGAAAACGGTACTGCAACAGTTCTTACAAAACTGCAAGAAATGGGCACCGGAAAGGACGATTCGACGATGTAAACATGATGGTCGGAACCACTCAAGCATGGAACTTGCTGGGAAGAATCCACAAGTTCGGCTGAACAGTTGATATATTTGTACTGTTTCACAGCATAATAGTAGCTGAACGGGGTGAGGGAAAGATTGAGATTCAAGAAAACTTCGTAGACACAATTTTTCGGGTCGAGAAGGCTCAGTCTTCTTGCATCATAGGAGATGGACTTGACGACCAGATCTCCATAAGTAGGTATGTGGATCATTGTGCTGTTTTGTTTGCAGAAAAGATTGAAGTCAGGGACACCACACTGCTGAGGCTGCAAGCCCGGGATTCGGAATGGGAACCGGATGTCGGGGGAGAAGAGGCTGCACTTAGCTGAGGTGCAGCTGTTAGTAGCAGCAGAGGCTGTTGTTTTGAGGAGAATAATGCAGCAGAAGAGTTTGAGTAATATGAAAACATCCATCTGCAGTGTAAGAAATATGAAGGCAGAGATTAGTGTTTTGTAGTTTTGATTTCGAAAGTGGAAGAGGAGTGATTTGCTGTACAAGAGAATGGGATTCTACAATGAAGGTGAAGTGTTAGACCAGAAAGGAATCAGGCATCAAGGTTATTGGTTTTGGCGTGTGTGCGCACTTAATTAAAAGGACTGTTGTTTTTATTTTAATTGGGTAATAGAAAATATCAAAATGAATTATGAGAAAAGAGAGGGAAAAAAAAGAATGTGAAAGTTGAAAAAAAATTAAAGTAAAAGTTGGTGAAATAATTTTAAAAATATAAAAAAAATAGAAAAGAGAAAATAAGAACTTGGAATTTATAAGAGAGAAAAATAAGACGTTGGCGAAGTATTTAAAAAATAATAAAAAAACATATCGAAAGATTGAACAATAAAAGGGTGCTCTTCATAATGAAAGAGTATATATAGATAAACTCTTTTGAATTTAAAAAAAAAAAAAAGAAGGTGTGGGGGTGGGGAGAGAGATAAATATGTATTTGCACCCTATGGTCTATGCATTCTATGGACTATTTACACAAATCACTCGTAGCAGTCAAAAAATAGATGTAATTCGTGTGATGATGTTGACGTGTACAGAGGTGTGTGTAATTTTTCAAAAAATATCGATGATTTGTATAAATGATGTTGACGTTTTAGGTGGATGTATGTACAATTTTTCAAAGGACAAGAATAATTTATGTAAATAAACCATATATCATGGTGTGTAATGTAATTATCTCCAAAAAATTACAACATGATTTCTGAACTTTAAAAGAAAAAAAGGAAAAAAGAAAAAATCAATACCACCACATGTCGAGGGGTCCCATTGCCCTTTTTCCTCGAGTTCAATGGGTTTGTTCCTTTTTCCATGGAAGGGGCTTTTTACCTAATAGTATTTTTACAGAGGAGTTGTTACATTAAACCCATCGAGCAGCTGTTGCTGGTTGAGAATTGAACTTTGCAGATGAAATTTGGAAACTAATTTTTTGTATTTTTATTGCCAAGACTATATTCCATAGATGCAATGTACCCAATTAATAAAATAGAGTGGGGGGTTTGTTCTGAGTCAAGAAATTTGTTAAAGAAAAATTCGACTAATGCTTTATTGAATATGGAAAAGGGCAGTGCACGTTTAAGCTCTTGTCGCTGAGACTCTTCCACACTGATGGAGAAAGAATTTGACCACAAATCAAGATGTTATTTTTGAAAATATCAAAAGATCAAGATCACATATTTTTTAATTATTTTATAATTATTAGATTATCCCTAATTAGTGAATTATGCCCACATGTTAGTGATTGGTGAGGGGTAAAAATTCCCCAACATTAATTACTTAATAGTATAAATACCCTATTTTTGTATCATTGTAAAGGGGACTTTTGGAAGAACAATTGAATGAGGCTTGAAGTTTTTAACGTACGATATGTGAAGTGTGTTTTGATCACAACTTTCCTGATTATTTGCCCATCACACACACTGATAAGTCTCTTTTTGGTGTTTGGTCCCATTGGCAACTTATTCCATACTCTTACGTCGTTGAATGAGGTTTACTTACACGATAAGATTTAAGATGTTGCAGATGGTCTTTTTCGGAACCTCTTCTCAGATGAGTTGAACTAACCAACTTTAAAGTTAAAGGACAAACACTTAACGACGTGCACAGCCATATATTTCATATTTCTATTTCATCTTTTTGCCTCTCCAATTTTTAAGAATACCTTTGACCACTAACTTTTTATACCTCTTCTCAGATGAGTTGAACTAACCAACTTTAAAGTTAAAGGACAAACACTTAACGACGTGCACAGCCATATATTTCATATTTCTATTTCATCTTTTTGCCTCTCCAATTTTTAAGAATACCTTTGACCACTAACTTTTTATATTTAATCACTAACTTTTATAAAGTATTGCACCTAGAGGGTGTTTAGATGAGATTGTAAGTTTTTTTTTTTTTTCTTCAAACAATATATCATTTCAATCAGTATATCAATATTCGATCAATATATTAATATAAATAATAATAATAAAACAAATTATAATACATCAATATAATTAAGAACAATGAATCAATGTACAATAAACTCATATAAATGAGACAATACTTAGATAAGGTGAGACAAACATTTAAACATTCGATGAGACTCAAACTCATAAACTCATACTTATTCATGGAACATGAGCCTTAATCATTAGGCTAAAACATGAGTAAATGAGCTTTTAAGTTTTTAAAAATATGTTATAAGATATTTGAAATATTTAAACAGTATTTTGATTGAGTGCAATAAAAACAAGAGAAAACACCTTGAAGATCAGGTATGATATTCGTAAATAATTGGTCATTGAAATATTTTTATCGGGGAAAATTGCACTTTTAGTCCCATAGGATATGGGTTGTTGCACTTTTGATTCATTGTTTACAGGCTCAGCACTTTTGGTCCCAACTCTGTTAAAAGTGTTAAATGATGGATGAAAAACCATATTTAATCATTCAAATGTGGTTTTGATAGCTTGAAGCCACTATTCGTTTTTGGAGGGAATTGGAACAAATTTTTTAGCCATTTTTTAAGAAAATTTCTTGTAGGGATTATTATTGCATCAATTTGTTGGTTGTATGTACTTTAATAGCTTGATTTAGCTAAATTTGTGTAATTTCTAATTTATTATTTTGTAATGATATAATTAAAATGAAATATTAAATTCAGCGAATGCAAAATTAAAATAAAATCACTGCAATTAAAAGCAAAAAATCACTAATTGCATTGAAAGAAAAATATCCACTGTTTGCAATATACGATTTAGCCATATTTTTTCCCCTGCAACTATTCACATATATGCAATTTACATAAAAACAAAAAAAAATGGCTATGTTTGCAAAAAAAACTACAAATTTGACAAAAAAGATCGATTACATCAAAAAAGGTGGCAGTTTGCAAAACTAATTACAGAACCCAAAAATTTATATGTATGTAATCGAATTTTGGGCATGTAATCGAATTTTGGGAAAATCTGTATTTTTTATTGATTTATTTATTATTTTTTTATTTGTTTTGCAAACATTGGCAATTCTTTTGATGTAAATTGTGTATCTGTGAATAGATGGTAAGAAAAAAAATATGGCTAAATTGTATATTGTGGATATTTTTCTTTCGATAGAGTCAGTCGTGTTTTGCATTTAATTGCAGTGATTTTATTTTAATTTTAGAATCACATAATTTAATATTCCATTCTAATTATTTCATTATAAAACTGCTGATAAGTAATTATATAAATTTAGGTAAATCAAGCTATTAAAATATATACAACCAACAAAATATGCAACACTAATCCCTACAAAAATTTCCTTCCAAAATGATTTAAAAATCTGATCCAATTCCCTTCAAAGACAAATAAATGGTGTCAAACCATCAATACAACCTTTGAATGGTCAAATGTAGTTTCCATCTATCATTTACCACCTTTGACGAAGTTGGGACAAAAAATACAACACTTTGATTCATGTAGGACCAAAAGAGCTGAGTCGATAAACAACAAGACCAACAGTGCAACAGTCCATGTCCTATCAGACCAAAAGTACAATTTTTCCAATTTTCATCCGTCGCCGAAAACAAAGTGATATGAAAAAAAAAAAAAAATCACTGTTGTTTTGATCGGACATAGTAGAATGCATTGCCGAGAACCATAAAAATCAGCATAGAACAATTTTATTTTAAAGACAAATAAATGAATTCTTGGCTTGACCGCTACATATCTAAACAAACTTCCATATAAACAATTACAAGAGGGGTTGGAGTTTATCCTCAGAAAATCTCCTGATAGTCAAATGACAAAAGTTTGCCACAATCCTCAAAAATATTCAGTACCAAAATCGTGCAGCAAACATCACACGGACAAAACCAGAGCTGGGTAAGCATACAGTTAAATGAATGATACATATGCACTCGACTAGGATCGAAGAATAAAGGCACGGACGCAACTTGATAATGCTGGTAATTTCAACAAACAGATTGGAGATTTACAATATTACTAGTACAAACGCCACAGGATACAGAAACTGATGAGTTAAAGATGAATGTCAGTCAAAGAACATCTTTAGCCAGTCTCACTGGTTTGTCTTTCAAAAATGCCACATCACTGTTTGGCACGAGAAGCAGATGATGATCCATATCCTCCACTTCACTCTCTCCTGCTCCGGATGATGCACCAGAATCGCTTCCATCTGCTTCGCCAACAATGTAACAGTACAAGTTACACAGGTAATATGAACACTTTCTGCAGATTCATGCTTGCCTCGCACATATCCCTTTGAAGAATGTGAGTAGCAAATTCAAAAGTTATTGAGCAACATTGACACTCATGATAGGCAGCGTTACAGAACTTAACATATGGCAGTTTTCTGAACTTCTAATCTCATACTAATGGCACGTGATGAATGGACAATACTATACCACTAAAAAATCGAAAAAAGATAAAAGGAAATTACTTGCCTGAATACATTTGATTTTCAGGAAGATGCCTGACTGATGTTGCCTGGATACTTTCTGGCAGCAGACAATTACAGAAAGAACCTGAATTTATAAATCACTAATGTAAGACAGAAGGAATATCAGTGATAATGATAGTGCAGACTATTAGATGTCCCACTTAAATTGAATAAAGAACTCCTTTTTTCTCTTCACCTGCATTCTACATGCACACAGGTGGTGAATGTAGAATGCATGCACAGATTAACTATTGAGCCATATATGGCTCTGGAGTACCAAAAATGTTTTTAATCAAGATAAATCTACAAATATCATAAGTCACATCCTAATAAAGTCTGTGTATCAGTCTGCCCATAGTATGCCTTGTACCATACACATTTTCATCCCAAATCCTTATGCAAGAGAAAGTATTCCTACTCACCTACTCGGGCCAATCGATTCACCCACCCAGGTATAGGTTTTCCAGTTAGACGCTGACAAACTTCATCAGTGAAATGATTGCAATTTTTCGAAATCAAGTGGTATGTGTCCCCATGATATTTATTGGAGAGATGCTCCATGAATGACCGAAATTCTGAACGAGACATGTCGGTGCTGCCCAAAGGGATTGAGCGCCTAAATATAAAACCGGGGCAACTTCTAGGTTCAACCTCAAATACTCCACTGGTTGGGTAATCATGAGCTCCAAAGCCATACTCCAACCCATGTACTATTTCACAAAAGATACAAATTAATAACTTTTGGTATATAAGTATCAGAGGATGATAAAACATCTAAATCAAGGTTCCATGACATAAAAATGAGAAAAGAACAAATTCAAAAAGCATGCAGAAAGGTTTCCAGTGAAAATGCTGCAAAGAGTTCTACTAGTAATGTGGTTTACTTTGTAATGGATTGTATCCCCAGGAGAAAATTGGTATCCTAATATATATACTGAGGCTCCACCCATTTTGGGACCTAATTCTAATTTTTGCTCTGGTCTCAGAAACGATACAACATTATCAGTATAGTATGATTAAGGTTTATTATATCTAACCATTAACTCATGCATGACTTTGATGATGCAGGAGATACAATCTCCAGTATGTGTTGTAAATAAAACCAAGAAGCAAAATAAACTAGTTGCATAAATGTAAATGCAACAAGTACATGCTGCTTTTATTTCACAAAGCAAGGTCTGGCTCGTCCAAAGTTTAAATCAAGGGGAGGGGTATGATGAATGCATTGACTAGCTGGGTTCACCTAAATCTCAATTAAGAAGACAAGACAGAAAGGGGCACTAGACTGAAAGATGTAAAATTTCAACAAAAAGGAAATTTCTTCATCATCCTACCAGAACATAGGACTAAATTACAGATGTTTGTTATAATATGATATGCATATCTAACAAAAGGTGCAGACATCTCAAACTTCCATGCTTCAATAATCAATTCTACAGATAAGACCTCCCAGACTTTGAAGTAAAAAGTTGCAGGAATATATATTTATCTGTCAGTAATTTGCATATCAAGCAGGATACAGACTGATGACTGATGCGTAATAAGGATTTAGGCTGAATGCAACAATAAGTGCCAGTTACAGCCCCAAAAATTTTAAAGCTTTATAAATGTAAAAATAAGTTCTTAAGGAAATCTAGTGGACTAGCACAACTTTCATGTCAGCATACTCAGCAGTCAACTGTGTTGCAGGTACATGGATGATACTAGAGTTCTTGTGATTCGATACATGCCTTATGTAGAGTACTTGTTATATGACGATTGAAACAAATAAGCATATGAATGGAGCTAATTCAAACAAGCTCTCTCTCTAATGTGGAAATTAAACTTTCAGATCCATAACAAGCTGCAAAGTATAATACACAAGCATTGGGCCCACGCGGCCCTAATTCTGATATGCACGCATGCATGGAAAGTAGAGTAGAAATACTAAATCTTGAAGATGACCAGACTTAAGATCGAACATTGACATCCATGGAGACCTTGAAGTTCCTTTTTATTCCATAATCATGGGCAGATAACAAGAGATGGAATCTCAAACAATTGTTAGGAAGAAATGCATTCATGGAACAAAATACAGGTTCTTGGGAGAAGGAAAAGAAAATCCACAAAGAATATATTTGCAGTACCCAAAAACGTATACAAGATTGGTCTTGCCAAATAGGAAAGTTTTAAAGAAAACGGTCTGGTGCTATCTTCCGTAGAAAAATAAGATAAGGGCGACAGATGGCTCAAAGACAAAATCTCATGTCGACCCCCCCCCCCCCCCAGACTTGGAACATTCCCGTCTACCTTTCTTTCCGAAGAGTTAATCTTTTTATTTCTACTCAAGTATTCATACACATTAATTTTCACATTAGCTGGAAGCCAAGAGAGAGAGAGAGAAGAAGAACATCTTGGGCCATGTCTTCCAATTACCAAGAGAACTATCACTAATAAGAAAAAGCAATGGGAAAATCGGTACAAAGAAACATATCCTAGTATTTTGTGAGCTATAAACATTTATGGTGCAGAGGTCATCACAAGAATTGTAAACTTATGTGCTCACACGTGTTCCAAATTCATGTTGAGGACAATCTCTGTGCATAAACATTGAAGATCCTAGTTTCTTCAGTATATATTCTGCTATTAATGCCTGATAGAGATTGGGAGAGCATAATGAAGATATAATACCAGTGAAACGCTATATTAGAAAAGTTCAGAAATTTTATTTTTGAACATAGGCACTAGTAAACATTTGGAGTTGAAATTACACAGCTTAAGTATTCTTGCACGAGTATACAAATTCATTTTATATTATGCATCCTTTTAAAGGATACTTTCTTTCCTTTTTCCCCATTCTTAGACAAAGTTAGTCCCTTGGAGTGAAGCAAAGATGAAAATGGAAAGAGATCAAATCTTGAACCTCAAGCCACAAGAGGAAACTGAAGAATCTTGGCACATATTCTTATGCTCTTCCCAATCTTCATCCATTGTTGAATTAACACATTTGGTGGAGTTTTAACCCAGTCAAAGCTTGACTTCAGCAAATCCACAATAGGAATTGGTATTATCTATCTTCTGCTCTATTAAAAAATGCAGTAGTGAAGATATCATTGTTGAAGAGAGGAAAATGTACAAAGAAAGTGGAGAGCATAAAGATAGAGATGAAGGGTTCACTGAATTTGAGGTGGATATATTAGATCAGAGCCTGTGGCAGAAGAGAACGTGAGATATGCAGGAAGAGGGATAAGGTCAATGAAAGGGAACCAGTCCAAAGGTTTTTATTATTATTATTTTTTATTTTTTTTGAAGATTTGCACTAAAGCAATTATCCTACAATTATCACTTAAATCAGTCACAGATCTTTCAATGATCCTGATTCCACAGGCAGATAAAGATCATCTTTATACATTTCAGAAGATAAGTTCCAAGTGACAAGCTTAAAATACTAGATGCCTCTGATGTCCAGATGCACCAACCTCCATTAGATTTTCTATCCAAGATCCTCCTTGTCTTTCAAGTCTCTTCTGACTACCCTTTCAACCCATGGAATATTACATATTTCCTAAAAACCAATTTCTTCCTCGTGGCAGACCCATGTTCGACTTCTTATGCCTTAAAATGGAGGTCCCACTATCTATGCTGAAAAAATACCAACATCATCGAGTCTCTAGGAGGAAAACAAAATGATAAAGGGCTGTCAATCCCTGTAACATATGCGTTGCTCCATCCCATGGAACTAGGTAGAAGAAACTATCAGTGAAATTTTGTAACATAAAAAGTAATATCAACCTAGCAGTATTACTGAAAAGTTAAAATAGCTGAAGATAAGTGCTAACAGTTTGCAGGTAGGGCAGGTTTTGAAGGAACACTTCGAGTTCTAGCAGATACAAACAATTGGAAAGTATATTATGGGATCAAAAAGTGCTGCAAGTGGTGAATATTAATGATTTACCACAGTGCAAGTAGAAATATATTAGCAAAATCAGCCAATCAGCAATCTATACTAACCCACATCTTATGTTGAATGTAATTTGAAATTATTTGAGGGGAATGATTCCTTAATTAGTTATGGGAGATCTCAACGAAATTGCCAATACTTAAGAAAGAATTGGGAATGTACTCAAACAACATTTTAAAACTCAACAAGCTTATGATGAAGCATTGTCATTTCCATCATCTTGGTTTTCAAGAAACATCATATGTATGCACAGCCAAATGGAGCAGACAGACTTACTCAGACCATCATCCCCTTCTTTCAAATTTTCGCGGAGTTATTACTCCACAACTTAAATAAGCTTTAGAAGTGAACTAGCTTGGTCCACTCACAAATACTTTAGCAGGGTTCTTAAACATAATTGAGCTACAATAATATGAGTCACTAAAAACAACTGGCTAATATTACGAGTAGAACAAGGATTTATGGTGGTATAGTTTAGAAGAAAACGAAAATAGTTTTGCTAGGATCAACAGGATTCAGAATCGGTTTCTCATAACCTCTGGAAAGTAGAACATAAACTCACAAGGAATATGATAATGTCCAGTTGACGAGCATATTTGCAGTTCTGAGAATTAAAGGTAGAGGAAATCTTGCAGTTTCGAAATCAAAGATAGATAAATCCCCTTTAGTCAAGGAAAAATAAAACTGTTGTGGTCAAAGTAGAAACTAATCAACTCTGTTCATACCCTGGAATCCTTAATTACTTGTTCTGAAATGGGAGTATGGCACTACTATGGTGCGACTTAATTTCCCCATGATTCGTAGCTTATAGATGATTAATTAGAAAAACAAGTGGAAATTAACATTAGTGTCACATAAAAAAGGATAGATTTTGGAAATCAACATTAACTAGGGAATGTTAATAGAAGAAGGAAAAAAACAATAATTACTGCGATTAACCTCATTCACAATCAAGCAGGTATCTCGCAATGCAACTTTTTCATTCTTCATTAATAATAGGTTCAGAGGGCTCTTTTTCAAGCTAGCAATCTACCATATGTAGTTATGTTATAATTAATCTTGGCTTCCGTGCTAAACTTGCAAGTTCAGAAACTAGATATCAAGGCATTCTAGTGGTAAACAGGGAGAAAGAAAATCTATATGGTTGACAGAATAGTTCACAACGAGGTCAAATGAAGAAATCTTGGTTGGAGAAGCAGTAGACTGATCACATAGCCATATAGCTAAGCCTGGGGGTAGAGTGGTTAAAAAGAACAGGAACTCTGTCCAATATGGGTCTAAGTCCTAGCCTTGTAGCATCATTAGGCACTAAATAACTGGTCGACATACTTAAACCCATACCTAGAATTAAGAACTACCCAAAGCCCATAAACAAGTCAAATAATTATTGCAAAAACAATGTGGCAGGAGATTGCAAACTCTGGTGGTAAGAAATTATATGTCCTCATTTTTATCCATTTTGCAACACAAATGTAGAAACCCACTCCCGACGTCAAGTTCTCATGCTCATCCAAGTGGATAGCACCGCGACAATAGCCTGGGTAAAGTGGTAAAAACCTGTGTTCCAACTCCTGGCACTTTCAACATTACTCGGAAATGGCTAACTTGCTCAAAGTGCTTAAACCCATATCAACATGTACAAGCTACTCAACAGCATAAAAAATCAATCACACAACTGCACCAACTGATGTCAGGTAGGGCAGTATACACTTTGGGTAATATATCTTTTCAAAAACTTAAAAATGTACTACAAAATAGGTACTTCAATACAGTCTTTTCTGAAACTGCATATTCCCTAGCCAGGCATGATTCTGAATAGTTTTTCCAGAAGTCAAATCTAGATTAGCTAAAGATAAGGAGAAGGGTATAGATCTTATTTATTTTTCAAGCTACTTAGTCAGCTAATCGATACCATCCATCGTTAAGAAATTGATCGTGAAGTATGTGAGTCATAAAAAATAACATATAGCAGTGGAATTTTTTCACATGATTAAGAACCTAGGCTCAACAAAGATTTGATTGTGTTCCTGTTGCAAATGTTTCAACTGCGAAGGCGGTGAGGATCGTAGTAACACCAATAATGATAAAATCGACATCAGCTTTGGTTATCCTCTTATTCAAATTGTTTTGACAATAGGGACTAGTGAGTATACTAGAGAATGTGAGAAATTGAACAACATCAGGACCTAAGTGCTCATTTTTTCTTGTGACTAGTCCAACATAAATCACCAGCGGAAGTCATGGTCTCTGTGATAGTCCTAGGACGGATATTTACCTTCAGCAAAGATATAAATCCATAAGAAACTCCATTGAAAATCAAAATTTTCCTTCATGACATCATTTGTCTTTTCTTCTGAAGTGCTATTCACATGAAAACAAACTACTTGTCCCCTTGTCAATTCTTACAACGCATTAACCACCACCACCCCCCCAAACAAAGGGGGGGGGGGGGGGAGGGGTGTGGACCCTAAGAATTGAAAATCTCATACCATGCCGTATGATGATGTCCTTTTAAGATGGCCAAGGTAAAACAAGCTCAAGGTTTCAAAGAGGAATCAGTGAATATTTAAACTATTTTAATGAATTTTAGGCAATTAGGCTGGTTGACTCGGCATGGGAATGGGGATTCCCAAGATCATGGATGAAAAACCTTTTCTCTGGATGCAATTTCACCTCACTCTCAATGAGAATGCATACAAATCTCAAGATGAGCTATGAATCCTTAACTCAGGATTGATGGTACTCAATGTGCAAAACAAGGGAATGCACGAACTTCATCTATTAAGTTAGGGACACAGAGTTGTCGACGAGTTAGGATATTACGAAGCCATTTTTAGTAGCAGTTACTTGTCTGGTCTAAAGAAGAAGTTTATTATTCTAAGAGAAGAAAAGGAAAATAATTTCACCGACTTCAGAGAAACTTCCTTTAGAATCTTCTAAGCAATCAGCAAATACCAACATCTAAAGGGATCTTTAACTAACATTCTGGAGAGGAAGAAACCATGATTCAAGTTGACAACAATTACGAGTTCATCCCAAACAAAGAACCCCTTCTGGTCGGGAAGATACACTAGTGAAACATCATCAATCAGAATTCAGAAGCCAAGATGTAAAGGAGAGCACAACTATAAACAAAGTTTAAACCATCGATCATCAACTAGACAGTCACGTAACTCGGTTAAAATAACGTAGTAGGAACGGGGAACCACATAAATATGTTAATAGAAGAAGCATCAAGCACAAAAGTAGGCATACCAGAGGTAAAAAAGGAGAATAGAAGTAAGCATTCCAGCACGTACAAGTGTGCAACACAACAATGTTTCTAATGCACCTAATAGTTAGAATGACTATCACATAGTTATTGATGGAAGCAAATTCATCCCTGATTTAAGAAGCGGCAAAAACACCAAAAAGATCTATGGCTTCCATTAAAGATTTAATATCAATGGCATACAGTGCTTGTCGCTTTTTTATTTGTCAGATTGTTACCTTCATTAACACCAACTGTACAACCAAGGTTTAAGAAAGCTAGCAAGATGCATCTCAAATCTCAATCTCTAACCATAATATTAGATCTGAATATAATTAACTTTTCCTGTAAGAAGATAACTCTAAAATCATAGACTAATAAACATCAGCATCCGATGTCGATTAAACAATTATCCAATTGTTGCCTATAGCATTAACAGCCAGTCAATGGGAGGAAGAAAGCAGTATCCAGAAATGGCTAAATTTCAAGTTGCCTATGGCATTAACAGCCAGTCCATGGGAGGAAGAAAGATGCTATCAAGATCAAGTTAAGATAGATTTCAAATGACATAGCATTACACAAGCATAAGAAAATATCAGGAAACCTTAAACGTTCAGAATAAAAGGGTTCATATTGAGGACTGGATTAACAAAGAAAAGTTGAGTATACCTTCAATACCGGAATGAAAGATTCCGAGGCCGAACCAATAAAGATAGTTGTTTATAGGAGTGAGATCATATACATTTAGGTACAGCATTGCACGACTTTTTTCTGTGTTGCTCTGCTCCATAGGTGAACTATCTAAGCTGGATGAAATTGGAAACAACCGCATCGTATCTAGCACCCCTCCCACGCCACCAACCAGTAATCCAAACTATGTGTATATTTGTATATACTTGCTATATCTCCAGGTCACCATCCAGCATAGAATAACCTGAAAGCCCCTAATTAAAAGAGAAAGAATATGTAAACAATTATTTTTTGGGGCCATGAGCAAATTACATCAAATTTTAGGGCTTTAACGGGTAGGGTGTTTCCCTACCCAAGCCGATGCCCAGAGCACACCAGCCAGCTTCACCCATTCGTGTGCGAGGCCAGTGGGTTGGATACACTTGACGAATCTCATATTTTGGAACCAGGTGTTCTAGAAGTTGGTATCTAAAACTTGTTCAGACGAAATGATTATAACTAGCAATTGATACATACAAATGCAAAACTAATGCAAAATTATAATGTGAGCATCCATATCACAAACTTCAGAAATGATCTGTTAATTAAGATTGGAACAATTTTAAAAATAACATGAAAACCATGCAAGAATTGGATTGGTGTCATTTTCATGATGCTGGAATACAGAAGGAACCATAAAAGAGAAAGAATTAACCCAAAATCCAAAAAAAGGATGGGAAAAGGAAAAGAATACAATACCATTTCCATATTTCTCCTACATATGACATTACTAACGTCCAAACTTAGAACAATTACTTAATTACTCTCCAAATTCACAGAAACCCGACAAAATTGAAGCTTACATGCACTCCTTAAAGAATTGATGTATCAACAAATCTATTAACTTGCTCAGTTCCTCTATTTGGAATGAACAAAAAGAGAAAAGACACGCACTTTTACTGTTGAGCCAGGAAACCTTCTTCTTTGGGATTCACAATAGCGCAAACCTTCAATCATGAGAAAATGCATTAATAAAGTTAAAGAAAACAAAGAAATAATAATAACAAACAAATAAGGGCATAACTGAAGAATCTATGCTACATAGAAAGCAAATTCTAAAACCGAGATTTCAATTTGGCCAGGAAAAAGAATCTTCCAAATTAATAAGAATGTTCTAATTTGGCCAGACAAAAATCCTCTAAATTAACAAGAAAATCACTACCAGAACACTTAACAATTGAATTTAATCAAATAATAGGACAAAAGATGAAACAAATAAATCAACGCATATTTAGCGAAACGATCTGACGGAACAACATTATTTCAAAGTAGTACCATAAGACCGAAAATGTATCTCACCGTCGATATCACCGCCTCCTGAAACTGGAGGTGGACGATGGATGGTGGCGGAGGCTACGATGAACTCCGGGAAGAGAAAATCGGCAGTCCGCTACGGCCCCGTGTGTAGTGTGCACGACGTAAGAGGTAGAGAGGGTTCGTTCCGGGTCGCGGCAGCCTTTAGATGCTCCGGAGGTTATACGCACGGCGGCGATGGAGCCTGTATCGGACCGCAGGGTGAAGGGAGAAGGAAAGAGGGATATTATACAGATCAGGGGATACGGGAGCGGTGGGTCTTGTTTGGAGCTAAACTAGAACCGTCAGGTCTTATCAGATCCAATAGTCTCGAGCCTTTAATAAAGTCAGCGGGTATATACATTTTAAGCTAATGTTCAACACTTTTCCATTTTTAATTATAAATTTTAATAGAAAATTAAATATACTTGTACTACCATAACTATCTAAATACAAGATAATAGTATTACTGAAAATTTGCATATTCCATAATAAATTTATATGTCTATATTTTTTGTGGAGAAAAAATTTGATCAGGGACCAATATGTAATTTGCAAAAGAAATATTATGCAATTACCACACTACCCCCGGCGGTTGCACCCAATAGTTAGTGTAGTTAGTGCGGTTAGTGGTCGGTTGGGGGACGATATTGTCTTTACGCCTCCCCACATTCTAGTATAAATAGTTCATAATTCATTGTAAAAGGGGAATGAATTTTCTGGCAGAATTGCTAGTGGAATATTATTTTTTGTACCATTAAATTAGCGCCGTCTATGGGAAATCAAAATTTTTCTCTTGAGTATCAGAAATATTTTGGAAAACTCAAATTCGTTTTTTTTCTAAAAAAATGCGGCCAAAGAGAAGAGAGGCCCTCTTCGTCCAGAGTTTTTTTCTTCAGCCTGTAAGCTGGGAACAAGAATTATGAGAGAGAAACGGAAAGAGATGGAGGAGAAGATGATATTGTTTGCTTGGATGAATCTTTCTTCATCAATGACAACTACCAACTGACGAGGTTTACATTAGGGTCGCAAGTTCTTGAACTCTACTGCCTCCAGTCTACTTCAGGGGAGAGAGGCGGCGGTTTCGTCGGAGTTTGACGCCTCAGCCACTGCGTCGCCGCCGTTCGATCACCGAAGACATTTTTTCGGCGCGTCTCCGGCCACGTGCCCCACCATGCTGTTCTCCTTGAGCCGATCTTTCCAACCATGTCGTGCGTTGTTTGATTGGTCGTCGGACGCGCGGCCACTCGCGCGCCAGAACTTGTTGTTTTCGCCCCCAATTCGCCTTCACCTTTCTCTTTGATTCCGGCGTCATTCCGACGACCCACCTGCCACCACCACCACCAATCTACTCGTCTCAGCAAGGCGCTCACTTCCATAAGTGTGGCTCCCGTTTCCATCAAGGTGCTAATGGAGAAAGAATTTGACCAGGGACCAAGGTGTAATTTTCAAAAGAAGTATTATACAATTACCACACTACCCACCGCGGTTGCACCCAATAGTTAGTGTAGTTAGTGAGGCTAGTGGTCGGTTGGAGGACAACATTGTCTTTATGCCCTCCCACATTCTAGTATAAATAGTTCATAATTCATTGTATAAGGGGAATGAATTTTCTGGCAGAATTGCTAGTGGAATATTACTTTTTGTACCATCAATTTTGGATTTTAAAATATTTATTACTTCGATGGAAAATCAAACAATTAAAATCATGAAAATAAAAAAATATCCGTATTGATTCTAGTAATTACTCAGATGTCTCGGATAAATACGAGAAGAAAGAATGAATGAGTGTAGCAACGCATCTTTGTCGCTAAAAAATGCGGACAATATAGGAGTAATGTATGAATTGTGATAGATATATATATATATATATATATATATATATTCAAAAGAAAAATGAGCTTTTCGGGGTCCCCGTCCCTTCTATATTAAATCAACAAAAGGCCAAATTTACAACGGGGAGTGTTAACTCCCTAGTAAACTTAAGAAAGTCATAAACAAGGAATACTACTCCCTTACAAGTATAAAGAAAAGCATAAATGATGAGTACTACCCCTTATATTTCATATCAAGCAAAAAAAAAATTATAGTTGGGATAAATGGATTGGCCTGTCAAAAAGGTTTTGTAGCAAGGCCAGTAGTATGAGAAGATCATCCAACTAGAGAGGAGAATCCAAGGGGAAAGCTGCATAGTAAGTCGAAGCCCTTTGATCAGCCAACATTTCCCCTGCATTAAGCCTAGAGTACACTAAAACCAATATGAAAAGGAAGCAGAAGGTACCGTGGGAATAACATAAACACAGTAGTAAAGAATGTAATAACAACAATATGCAAAAATATGTAATAAGAGGGGGGGAGTCCCCTTACAGATATGCATAAAAAAGAATAGTGATACAGGGCCAAAAAGTACCAACTAGTTTCATACCAATCTAGGTTGAAACTAGTAGTACTGCTGCATTATATCTGAAGATAAGGAATGCCAATAGAATCCAATCTAATGATACCAGTAACATGACCTGTAATTTGTTCTTTGTCAAAGATACAAAAGTGTTTAGCAAAACAGGCTTGATTGGCGAAGAAGTCGACAGCTTGATTGCCTTCCCTAAAAATATGTGTAATGTAGGTATCCATGTGCCTCATGATGGTTCGGATTTTAGCCAAGTAACTCTGAAGATGCCAAACTCCTTGAGGGGGGAGGGGGGGATGAGAGGAGTTTAATGATGTTGCTAGCATCAGCTTCAATCCAGATATTGTTGAGCCCCTTATCAACACAAATTTGCAGGTCCCTAAGAAGAGCTCTAATTCCGCTTGAGTATTGGAGGTGTTACCAAGAGGTTCATGGAAAGCGAAGATAGCTTGTCCAAGGCAATCTCTCAGGATGCCCCCTGCCCCAGACACCCCAGGGTTCCCTTTAGAAGCCCTATCAATATTGAGCTTGAACCATCCTTCCTAAGGCCTCCTCCAGTGCACCAGCTGAGTGTGTTTATCTTTGCCTCTTGACTGAACATGAATCCTCATAAGATGAGCAGCCAGCAGATCACCCTTCACATGCTCAGGTTTAAGTAGATTGGCGCGGTGAAGTTTCTGCAGATGGTCTAAAGTTTTGAAGATAATAGTGCTAGCTTTGAAGGATGTTCCTTCATGCTTGGCCTCATTCCTAAGTTTTCAAATGTTCCAGAGGATCAATGCAGGAATGATGTCTCTAAGGTGAGGGTGTTGGAGAGGTCTATGTTTCCAGGCTTGGAGAAACACAATTATACTACTAGTGTGGGGTAATGAGATTTGGAATTTAGCAGCAAAAAGTTTCACGCCTCGTAGGCAGTGCTACTCTGCAAGAAGAGGTGGACAATGGTCTCAATATCAGCACAAAAACAACATTTGGAGACAAGGGAGATACCTTTCTGTTGTAGCGTATCATCAACAGGAATCCAGTCATTGACCAGGCACCAAATGAAGATGGAAATGGATGGGGTAAGCAGGGAGGACCATAAAGTTTTAAAGAAAGGAATCGGGGGCCTATGATCCGTGGTGGCTTCCCAGGCAGAGGAGGAGGAAAAGGCACCACTGGTCGATAGTTTCCAGTATATAGTGTCAGCGATATCAGCAGAGATAGGAACCTCCAGGATCAAGTCCATGACGTTCTGGGGGAGCTACACTGGAGCTTATGAGAATCCCATTGGCCATCTCCCCAAAATCTCTTAAGAAGAGTGTGATCAGACCATTCAGTGCCAAGAAGATGCTGGAGGGGTCCCCTAGGGATCCACCGATCCTGCCAAAATGAAACATTTCTAGCCCCTAAGCTCCAAAAAAATGTTGTTTTGAGCTTCTAGACGAATTTTCCCAAGTCTCTTCCATATAAGGGAGTCATGCCTAGTGATTCTGGCCAAGGTAGGAGGGCATCCTCCACAATATTTGCTAAGGATAAAGTTGGCCCAAAGGGAGTGATTGAGCCTCAATCTCCACCAAAGTTTGTGAGAGAAGGCAGTAATCACATCTCTCAGATTCCTTATGCCAAGTCCACCTTCTAATGTGGGGTAGCAAATATTGTGCCATCTAGTCCAATGAATTTTTTTCTATTCCCTAGAGGATCCCTAAAAAAAACTTGGCAAATAATTGCTTGATCTTTTCAATGACCCCAATAGGAGGATTGAGGACTTGGGTAAGATATATGCACATGGAAGACATGACACTTTTGATGAGCTGGAGCCTACCCCCATATGACAATTGATAGTGTTCCCACCCTGAGATACAAGCTCTGATTTTGTCTACGAGGGGTTCATACAGAACTTTCTTTTTATACCCTTTGTAAAGAGGAGCTCCAAGGTAGATGATGGGAAGGATTTTCATTGAGAAGCCAATGATGATTTTTATTCTATGAGCAAGGAGGTTGGCTTTTTTCCCAGCAACAAAGGAACTCTTAGAAAGGTCAATCTTTTACCCAGACACTTCTTCATAGAGCCTAAGAAATTGCATGAGTTTAGAAAGGCTAGAATCTTGACAATTCGTGAACAGGATCACATCATCAACATAGGCCAGATGTGTGACTGGAATATCACATTTTGTTTGAAAGAAGGATTCCTGGCAAAAAGATGGTCTAGCCCTCTAGATAAGGCTTCAGCAGCAATGATAAAAAGGGCAGGGGAGATTGGGTCACCTTATCTGAGACCTTGAGAAGTTTTGAAAAAAACTAGAGGTTTCACCATTGACAAGGATAGTAAACCAACAATTCCCAATGGCATATTGGATAAGGAGATGAAACCTGGGAGGAAACCCCATTTCCTGTAAGACCTTGTAAAGGAAGGACCACCGGACTCTGTCATAAGCTTTAGCCATGTCCAGTTTAATGTTAGGTTTCCTCTGCTGGTTCTCATATCAATGTGATGGACCATCTCTTGGGCTATAAGAATATTGTCCCCTATACGCCTGCCCGGGACATATCCACTATGAGTTGGGAAATGAGATTGGGGAGAAGATGGGAGAGTTGAGGTACAAGAGTTTAGAGAGAATTTTATTAGTCACATTGCACAATGAGATGGGTCTGAAGTCACTTCAGGACTGGGGTGATTCAACCTTAGGAATAAGGGCAACAGTGGTGGCAGTGAAGCTTCTGGGCATAAGGTTGCTACAGAAGAAATCTTTGACTGCCTCCAATACATCAGTGGCAATAAACTCCCACCAAGCTTGAAAAAAAGGAGAAGAGAAGCCATCAGGACCAGCAACGTTATCTTTACTGGTGCTAAAGACAACATTTTTTATCTCTTCGAGGGAAGGGATGTTACAGATGTTTGAGGCAATATCCTCAGGAATTTGAGGGAAAGGAAAAGGTGAGTTCAGGGTCAGAAGCAGTAGTATGGTTGCAGGTCAGAAGGTCTTCAAAGAATAACGCAACAGACTCTTTGATTTGGCCAGGGTTGGTGATGATACAGTTGTTATTTACAATTCTCATATTTTTGGTTTTCTGTCTTTTCTTTTTAACAAGAGAGTGAAAGTATTTAATATTCATTTCCCTTGCTTCAAGCCATTTGCAGGAGCTCTTTTGACATCAGAAGTCAGATTCTACGGTGAAGGCAAAGACCAGATCAGCGTTGCATCTACTGAGGGTAGTGAGGTTGGCCTCAGAGGGGTTGCTGTCAAAGGTTTTTTCAGTCTCAATTACCTCAAGCTTGGCCTATGTCACACAGTTAAACACATTACCAAAAGTCTCCTTAGTCCAGTTTTTGAGGAGCTCCTTAGTCCTAAAGAGTTTTTGTTGGAGTTTGTTCATACCTCTACCCTGAATAGGAGAGCACCAAGACTGTCTCACAGTTTCATGAAAGGACGGATATCTAAGCCACATATTTTGGAATCTAAAGGATGAGGGGAATTTTTCAGTCATGTTAGAGGCAGTAATGAGAAGGGGGTGATGGTCAGAGAGCCTTCTAAGAAGGTGTGTGACTCTGGTACTGTTAAAAAGTTCAGACCATTCCTGAGAGTAAATAACTCTATCCAGCCTTTTTCAAATTCTATTATTAGTCCAAGTAAAAGGTTCCCCTTCAAACCC
The DNA here is from genome assembly GCA_034509735.1 of Sesamum alatum. Taxonomy (NCBI): domain Eukaryota; kingdom Viridiplantae; phylum Streptophyta; class Magnoliopsida; order Lamiales; family Pedaliaceae; genus Sesamum; species Sesamum alatum. Next base: position 28,705,794 of record JACGWO010000002.1, on the reverse strand, counting down.
CCCATCAATGAGCCTACTCTAAAAAATCATATCACTAAAGTCCTCTATGGGGCCAATACGTTAGAATAGGTGACTATGTAGTCAATCTTGGTAGGCGAATTGTAACCTATGTCTGAACAATTTCGAGGTTTTAATAAATCATTAATGAATAAGAAGTGAAATTCATTTGGCATTTACTTTGTTTGTGTTCACTTTATCTGCTTTATATATCTGTTCACTACGCAAACAAAGCCCACGAACTGAAAACACATTACGGGGACTGGGACTACGCTTGGAGGTAGGTCCATGAAATCAGTTCCGCCGAATCAGTCCGAAAATCTCCAAGTCAAGAAATCTCGAAAGTGGGTACTGAGATTCCCCTTGAGACTTGCACTAAGCATCTACTATCGTATTTCATCGATGGGTGACGAGGGTCGTCTAAGCAGTGTTAGTGGGTTGGCCTGCTAGGGAGCAGCTGACTGAGGTGACTCGCGGGAACCGTCTTACAGAGGACCTTGAGTAGGGTCGGTTAGGTATGACGTGTGTTCCCGGTTCCAACAGTACAGGTCAAGTCCATTGACTTGAAGAACTGCTGAGTTTACCTGTATATCAAGGCTGTATCTTAGATATGGTGAGAGATTGCCAAGAAGCACTTGAGTAGTCATAAGCCATATCTAGTGCAGCTCCGGTGTACAGAGTGACAATAGTTCCAAGAAAGGATCTGTCTCCTGTCAAAAGGTGTTGACAGTTGTGTCTCACAAATGCTCTGAGTCTAGTCCCTAAAATCTGTGGCCACAGTAACTGAACAGAAGGGAAGGTTTCTCTTGCGGCGTTTAGTAAAGGACAGACCGACACTTAGGTCCAAAATGGGTACCTGCATTTTCCGTGCCCTAGACCCTAAGTGGTGAGACGGTAGATGGAAGGATAGATGTACTGTAGAGCCTAAATGTTTATCCCCCTATATTCACCTAGTCTCTAGTGCTATGGACCGTTGCTAGATGGCCACCCATGGTAACGGGCGGATTCTAGGAATCCAACCAAGTCTAGCTGAAGGTGAACCTAAAGACTCACACATAATCCGCACACATAAAAGTATTTAATTTAGAATTAAATATTTGGAGAAATGGAGCAATTAAATTGGATTTAATCGGGTCCTTATTTTCTTGGGAAGAGTTAATTCCTTTTATTAGATAAAAGGAATTTATCTAATAAATTAGATTTATTAGAAAATTCATTTAATGGGCTTATAATAAATATTTATATTTAATATATTTATTTATTTGCCCTTGGAATATTTAAATAGGATTTTAATATTCCATTAAATTAAATTAATGGTTGAGATTAAAAGGGAGAGATCAATGGCTATTATTGGTTTGACCAAAGAAGCTTGATTTGACTAGGATTTGACCTAGTCAAATCCTAGTTGTAGTGGAGTCTTCAATCTGTAGGGAACTTGAAGAGGAGAAGGATTCCTCTTCTATAAATACTCCTTAGCACACACATTGAATGAGATCATGAATCTTGAAACACACACACCCACTCATGCACTCCTCTCCCTCTCTCTCGGCCGCGTGCCTCTCTCTCTCCTCTTCCAAGAAAATTGTTTTCTTGTTCTTTCGTTTTTATAACAATTGAACAAAAGGAGGATTGATCTCGTTAAACTAATAACGTTTGATCGATCCGTCCTCTCCTAAATAATACTTGTTTTTTCGCTAGCACGAAGTTCAAGATACGTGGGCGGATTGCGTGTCATGAATTAGAGGGTCACCCATACGAGATCTTGGAGCAAATCGGGGAACAACGCGAGTACCGGTTAGAAGGAGAAAATGACGAATCAATAGGTTTCCATTTACGTTTTTCGTCCTCTTTTATTTTAGAATCCTATGGCCTCCATGATTCTTGTGTATGCTTATTATTCATGAGATACACCGGGAGTTTCAAGGGTACACCCCTTGAACGAGTTTATTTTAATATATGTTATGCATGTTTAATTTTTTGTAATTTAAATTATACCGCGCTTCCGCATTCGCGCTACTCCCGGGGCAATCCACACGCCTACCCAAGGATTTCACAATAATGTGGCTAACACCTCCCTGATTTTCATCCCAGTGCAGGATGGTAATAAAATCACCCCCAACCAACCATGGGACATTGTCATGAGAAAGATTCTTTAATTGATCCCATAAAAGTCTCCTAGGAGCTCTATAACATTTAACATATATAAAAGAGCAAAACAGTTCATCAGAGAGAAAGGCACAAGTCACTTTAACATGCAAAAATTGTGTGTTATCCATAATAACTTTAACATCCAAATGGTGAGAGGCAAAACACCAGACTTTATTATTAGAATTAGAGAAAACAAATCTGAAATCAAATCTACAAATGAAGTATTGAGGTTTCATCTGAACAAAGGGTTCAAGCAGGACCAAAATGTGTGGTTTATGCTCCAGAATCATATTAAAGAGTATTTGTTTTTATTATCATCATTACCAATACCTCTCACATTCCAAATAATGATCTTAAACATTAAAACTGTAAGGAGGAGGAGGAAGAGGATCTTGTGTGTCTCTTAGGGAGACTTTTGAGAGAGGAATTACCTGTGGTCCTCTTACCTTTACCTGCAGCTTTTGGTGTGGTTTTGGTGTTGAGTTTCTCTTGGAATTTGTTTCTTTTGTGTATGTGCGAGATAACAGAGTCTAAAAGGATCTGTTCTTGTACTTGCTCATGAATAGTTGTTTGTGAAAGCTCATATGGTTCTTTCTGATCATTTTGTGCTGCTTGAAGGTAAGTTGCTATGTTCTGGTTGGAAATATCATCATCATTGTCTACCAGGCCCTCTGTCCTGGGTTCTGCTTGTTGTGGGTTTTGGGTATTCAACGCATTAACATCCTCATTAGCAAGGTTTTCCAAACTTTGGAATTTGTAGAATATTGGGGTGGTATCCTCTTCTCCATCACCGGTCGTTTCAATCTCCTGTGTCTCACAAGTTTGATGTGTATTGTTGTCTTCCCTATCTTCGCATGCACTGGCCGGGTGGCAGCGGGCAGGCCCACCCTGTGCGCGCGGCCGACAGATCTGTATGCCGAGCTCGCGCACTGTGTGCACCTAGCCGTGTGTCCTGTGTGTGCGGTCGGCCGATGGCGATCGTTTTTCGTTCTTGCCAATACTTATGCACCCTTTTTCCAAGAAAATAAGAAAATGATTCAAGAAACACAATAATTCCATGATCAAATTTTCAAGTGCAAAATTAACGCAATTATCCCTACAATTTACGACATGCTCTAATACGGAAAATAAAGCCACCTAAAACATGCTCATACACGTATAACACGTAAAAATCTAGGCCTATACACCGAACCAGGCTCTGATACCACTTTAAGCGACGCGGATCGGCCTGGGAGAGGGCACGTGCGGAAGCGCGGGAGCAGTTTGAAATGAAACAAAAACATAAACATGCATAATCAAGCGTAATTTAAAAACGATCAAGGGGTGTTCCCTAGATTCTCCCGAGCGTTAGGTGTATCTCATGAATAAAATGAAGCATGCAAGATTCATGGAGCCCATTGGGTGGAATGAAGAGATGGAATCGTAACAAGTGTACTCAACCATGTAGCTTTCTTCGTTCGGCTACACGCATTGTTCCCGGTTTCACCACCTAGATCCTAACGCAGAGATCCTCCAAATCGTCCAGGTAATTCACTGGAATCTTGATACCCTCGTGCTAGCAAGATATCAAAGAAAGGGAGAGAACAACTGGCCAAATGCTATTGTTTAACGTGATCGATCGTTAATGTGTTTCCTTGTTTCGAAACAAGAAACCAAGAAAGGCTTTGGGAGGTGGAGAGAGGAGAGGAGGTGGCTGAGAGGAAGGGGGCGCCGGTGTGTGTGAGATGAGAGTGAGAGTTGTGTGTGTTGTGTGTGTGTTTTGAGTTTATATAGAGTAGTACTCCTACTCCCACTCGAACTCTTCAAAAGAGACACAGTTTGATGACTATTAGGACTTGACCTAGTCAAATCCTAGTCAACAAAGGCTTTGATTAAGTCAAACTTAATCATAACCCTTCATCTCATCTAGCCCCTAGATCGAATCTCGTCCATCCATCCTTGATGGGCTTTATGAAATAGACCTTTAAGTCGAATTTAAATAATCCAAAAGTCCTAATGGACTTCTAGTATAAGTCTAATAAATACTTAAGCCCAAATGAACATTTTCATCTATTTAATCTAATTAAAAGGGAATAGCCCATCCTCTATTGTCATAAATTTAATTTATAAATCAAGACTAATTAATCCAATTAATTCTTAAAGGCTCAACACTCCAAAAGAGGATCAATTTAATCTAATTAAATTGTCCCATCTCCCAGAATTAATTCTAAATTAATTCCTTCACTTCTAGTGAATTGTGTGTGACTCTTTAGGTTCACCTTCAGCTAGACTTGATCGAATCTCCAATCATTCCATGACTGGAATTCGCCCGTCACCATGGGTGGCCGTCTAGCAACGGTTCGTGTCACTAGAACTAGGTAAAATAATGACGTGAACATTTAGGCTCCCGAATGTATACGAGTACGGTCCTTTAGTTTACCATCTCACATCTATAGTCTAAGGTATGGAATTTGGACGTCTGTCCCCATTCTTGACTTAAGCCTTTACTCGTTCACTTACTGAAAACGTCACTGGGATTCTATCCCACTGTTCAGTAACTGTAGCCACAAATTTTATAGGGAATGAGTCTCAAAGTGTAAGTGAGACACTACCATCAAACGTTGACAGGAGACGGATTTTCTCTTGGGACTCACTCTCCACACTACGCATTCTGACTACACTAAATAGAGCTTATATCAACCAAGTCTTTCAACCCGATAGCCTTTCGCCAAACCTAAGACACATGCATGGTGTGTATGTGACTTCCATAGTCCCTCAAGTCCGGGACTAATCTCGTACTATCGGAGCCGGAAATACTAGTCATACCGACCAACCCACTCAAGGCTTTTCATATGACGATTCTCGCGAGTCACCTCAATCAGTCGGCACTGAGCCAACTAACCTACTAATATTACATGGACGACCCTCGTCACTTGTCGATGAAACACGACTACAATCCTTAGGACAAGTCTCGCTCGGACCCTCGATACCCAATCTCGAGGTCCTTGACTTGGAGGTTTCAGACCGATCCACATAGGCTGGATTCATGACTGCTAACCTATGCGCAGTCCAACCCCTTGGATTAACGCATCCGTTCTGTGGGCTTTGCTTGGGCATTAACCACTAATACAAATAAGTGAACACGATCAAGGTATGAAATGTCGTAAACTGAACATCACTTTTATTCAGAACAATTTTATTTATACCATGATTGTCAGAAACAGGTTACATAAGCCCAATCAGATTGGCTCCTACTCTAACAAGCGTTTGAGGTCTATCCTGACTATGATATCCAGTGATGATAGTGTTCTTCTCGAACAAGTCCTATCACCGAGTTTGCTTAGTTATTTGTTCACCTGCTAACAAATCTTACCCTTCAGCGCTTCCATCACCCTTCTCGTCTTCCCTTTCTCTGGCAGGCTTCCATGAGCTATTTGATAGGAAAGGCGATGTGCTACGCACGTGGCCATTAACCTATAAGGCTGGAGGGTAAGGACCACATGGCCTTTTTCGTCAAATAACTATTGAAAGGCTGCCAGAGGACAAGAGTGAGTATTCCATAACTAATGGGACCAAAAGTGTAGATGCCTTAAATTGCAGGATGAAAAAAAGCAATTTTTCCTAATGATCATGCATTCACTATAAGGGATTTTCTAATCAATTTTATGCTAATGTTATATTATTCTTTGTGCATCACTATTTTACTTTACATTAATTTATTTAAGGATAAATTATATTGGAACCTCCTAAAGTTAGACCCCTGTTGTTTTCAAAATAACAAGTACACCATTGAGGTTATAGTTGTATTTATAAGTGTTGGCGATATATGAATTCTGAAGAGTTTTTGAAACGTGATTTTATTGTCCTTAAAGTGAAATTTGCTCCACTATATGGTTGTGTCCTACTTAAGCAAACTCACTTCTAGGATTTGATAAAACCAACCGAGGCTTGCCGAAAAGCAATTTCAGAATCTTCCTTTCAAGAACAACCCAGAAAAGTAAAATATGAAGTGAAAGAATATTGTGAAAATTGAAGTAATTAAATTTGGCACTTGAAAATATACATCTCTTCATTATACCTCTTGATTCCAAAAGTTGCAACACTTCAGAAAACACCTTTTCTAGAACAGATGCTTTGGGAAAGCAACTTTAATTTTGCAACTTTTAAAGCCTTTTGAGAAAAGACATCTTCTTTTAGCAAAATGCTATTTATTATTTGCAACTTTTATAAGAGAATAAAGTAATTGTAAAACATAATTTCAAAAAAAATCAAATATTATTGTATTTCGCTGGATTAACATGCCAAGTGCCAAGTAAATTTATATATTAAATAATATATATAAATTCCCTCCAATTTTTATTTTAAACTTTAAGTTGGATAATTCTTTATTAAGCATTTAAAACTTAATTAAACTTTTCATGTGGGACATGGAATATTATGTGCAAGCTATCCAACAATCACCCCACTTAGCTTGTACATATCACTTTCACTTAATACTCAGATTTATGCCTACAAGAAAGTTTCTTTCAAATTAAATTGTCAATTAGCGTAAATATTTTAGAGTTTAGACGAAGTCAATGGTAGCATAAGCTTTAAACCAAAATTTCTTGAGTTTATACTGAAAATATTACACACATAATCTTTTATTATTTTTTTCTAGAAATTCATAGAAAATGTTTAAGCACATACATGGCCTTGCGCTCCATCCTAGAGTCATGAACACATAGTTATCATAACTTTTACTAAGAAGTGGCACCACTTCTTGTGTTTACTTAGGTGAAGTCCTTTCATACCTAAAGGTATCAATATTACAAGGATGTGAGTTCCATTTCAATGTAACTATATTTCTACAGAGTTGAAGTGTGTGGTGCTTTTAAAAGTTGTGTTTCATAAATTAGATTATTATGTTCACCGAGTCCAATTAAATTTATAATTGAAATGCATAGATAGGCTTAAATATAACACTGTAATGAGCAAGGGAAAATAAATAATATTTACGTAACACCCGATACTATTGCATGGGATATTAGGATTGTCTAGGTCCACATATTGCATATGTAATGCATACTTGGATAACCACTTGCACAAAATACATTAAAAAACATACACCAAAACAACACAAAAAGTTACATACTTGCTGCAATTGCATGCACAGGATCGTTGCCCGTATATAGAGAATGAGGAGAACTAGTATAATAACATAGACAACAATCCCACCAAGACGATAAAGCATAATATCGTCCTCTCGTGCCTCGAGTCCACGCAGCTTCTGCCCATATTCCTTCAATTGTTTTTCCTGGTTGTTCAACCTCTTCAACAGTCCAGGTATCACGTCAATCGACCTACGGCACATTGGTGGATCAATCCACTCGAAGACACCACATTGATTTCCCTTCAAAGTTAGGCACAAATTTGTTAATAACAATCAAACATAAAACTGAGCTGGGGGGTTATAGTAGAATTGTGGTCGAATTTTTAACGAATACATACCGCATCTCCCGATCAAATTCGGAAACTCCGGCCAGGGTTTGAGTTAGTCCATGATGTACGGACGACTAGATCATGACCACATTTGCAAATGCGGACAACTTCGGGTTCATCGCTGTCCATATAGTTAGCGTATGAATGACCGGTTGAACGGCTTTGTGATTGATTACTTGTCGAATGATTCATCTGCATCCACAACCAATCAGATAATAATGTATTACAAGAGAAAAGTTCATGAAAACTATATTAAATCAATCTTCGGACAAGTAATGTTTCAGTGTGACCAAAGGAAATTACCAATAGAGAATGAAAGTGTATTGGAAGATTGATTGTAAATGTCTTACTAATAAACTGACATATCATATGTACAACAAAATGCTACATTAATCATACTTAAATGAATTAATAATATCAATGTAGGAAAAAACAACAAAATTCAAAAGACAGAGAAAGCGATGGTGTCAATCCAAACATTTTATTTCATATGCTCTGCAATTAATTGTGCCCCTAAATACGTAAATTACATTGCTTCCTACGTGTGGATGTACTCACCTAACTAAGATATACATTTGTGCGAAATATTAAATGGTAACGTTTGAGATTATGGATCCCCTAAGTAAGGCTAATAAATTGAAAAAAAACATAGCTAATCAATTGTATGTTAAACAGGGTTTTGAAATAATGGAATCATTTCTATATTAACCTATCCAAACATTGCAATAGCTTTGGTGGAAAAAAAAAAGAAACCTAAAAATGCCCAAAAGTGGATATGAGCCTTCAACGGACAAATTAACCGTAACAACATCTATGACCAGAACTCACCGAACTGATCTAAAAAATTTAAGCAAATATATAACTTTGGATGAATCCGACAAACAAGATAATAAGAACCAGAAATTCATTTTTTTATCTATTGAAGGAGTTAGTTGACGGACAAACCTTTTCGTTGGGAGACTTCGAGATGAACTCCGATTGACCTCTACACCACCAACGTACCAAATGATCCAAAACTTTGTTTTGCTGAAGAATGTGTGAGGAAGCTCCTCCAATGGTGGGAAATTGGAAGCCTTACAATGAAGATGAAATGGAGTCCAAGAGGGGGTATAGGAGTGTTTTACACTCAACATGTCATTTCATATCTTTTTTGGTACAAGGGTATAATGATAAATTCACATAAATTTCACTATTTTCCTACACTAGAGTCAAAGCTAATCATTATTTAATCCCAAATGCAAAAATACAAGTAAATGACATCCTAAACAATCCTACACTCTCTAATCCGAGTTTTAATCATACTTTTGTCAATCACTCCCTAATCCTAACCAAAGAAGTAAAGATGCCCTAAGAGTTCTTCAACTCAACCTCCTTATTCACAACTCATAGAAATATAATATATATATATATCGAGTTAACTTTAATCACTTATCAGTAGTTTGTGGGAGAATTATGATTTTGATCTCTATACTTGACCACTTATTCAGTTTTGGTCCTCATACTATCGGGCTTGATAATTTTGATCCTCAAACTGACCATTTTTTTAACACTTTTAGTTTGTGCCGTTAATTCTGGCGTTAAAATTGACGGAAGTTGGATTTGAAGCCTTCAAAACTTCCCTTTCCCGCCTTGGAGCTTGGTTTCTTCATTATATCCTTTAGAAACACCAACTTCCACAATTTCTGTTCAAGCTAGAAGGTTTAGCTGAGAAAGAATTGGAGAAAAAAATGAGTTTAAGCTATAATACTAATTTTTCTTCTCATTCTGAAAACTCCTCACAGCCTCAATTCCATTATTTTGCAACTGTGGAGTTAAGCTTCCAATCATGGATTCCTCACAACCTAGGTAGAAGATATCATGCTTGCCCAAATTATGGTGTAAGTTTTGCAAAATGCTCAACTTATTATGTTGGAATTTGTTTAAATTTTTTGGTGTCTTTTTTTTTTTAGTATTTTGTTTTAAAAAAAAGGATACTATGATTCTTCTTACAGTGGAATGATGAAATGTGTGAGCGTTCAAGAATGATAATTCCTAGACTATAAGAAGAGTAAACAATCTGGAAATGAAGTCAAAATGTACAAGGCCAAAGAAGAGGAATTGGAACAAGAGAAAGAAGACATGAGAAGAATGATGGAGAAAATAGAGGCGTTAATTGCAAGTTACACCTTTAAGGTGAAATTTATGGGTGTGATCTTGTTAGTCTCGACCATTTTCATATGCATTATGATTATGGGATAGATTTTAGTTTGTGTATTTTTAATATTTGAATGCGTGTAGCTTGAATTAATGTTGTTTTATATTTCCAAAAGTGATGTAATTCCAAAAATTTAAATGAACCATACCTTTTCATATTACAGATAACAAATTCATTTAACGATGGAAGTTTAAATCCATAGTTGCAAAATAATGAAAATTGAGATTGTGATGAGTTTTTATAATGAGAAGAAAAATTGGTGTTATAGCTTTTTTTCCCCAATTTTTTCTCAACAAAACCTTCTAGCTTGAAAAGAAAATGGTGGAAGTTGGTGTTTCTAAATGAGATAATGAAGAAGCCAAGCTCAAGGCAGGAAAGGGAAGCTTTTTTCCCTCCAAATATGATTTCCGTCAACTTTAACTCCAGAATTAACGATAAGTGTTAAAAAATGGTCAGTTTGAGGACCAAAATTGTCGAGCCCGATAGTATGAGGAACAAACTGAATAAGTGGTCAAGTATAGGGACCAAAATCATAATTCTCCATAGTTTGTTGTTACCCTTTAAACATTTCAAATAGCGGTAGCAATAAGAGGACACGTTGGGTTCCTACTATTGGTGATTTATGATAATGGGTTTTAAACTTGTTGCATTACCGGTGTTTTTTACCAATTCTCTTGACATGCCTTTTATCAAGGGATCTGCTAAATTTCTTTGTGATATCACTTAATAGTAATTACACATTTCGAGATTAAATCTCTTATATAACCATGTCTTATGTTAATGTGTCTATTTTTTTTCTTTATATAGCTTATTGAGGGCTCTAGACATAGGTGCCTCACTATCACAAAGCAAAGAGATGGTTGGCATTGGTTGTGACCACAACTTAATATCTACTAACAAATCCCTTAGCCATTCAGCCTCTTTGTTTGTTGCTGCCAATGCAACACATTCCGCGTCCATTGTATAATAAGTTGAACAAGTTTGTTTCTTGGGAGCCCATGCAATTGCTCCTCTAGCAAGAGTAAAAATCCCTCCAGATGTGGATTTATTATTTCCAATACTAGTTATCCAACTAGCATCAGAATAACCCTCTAGTACGGCTGGAAATCTATTATAGAAGAATTCCAGATTCACAGTTCCTTTGATATCCAAAAACTCTTCTAATTCCTTTCCAATGTTCAATACTAGGATTGTTTGTAAAGCTTGATAGTTTGCAAACACCAAAAGCAATATTTGGGCTAGTACAATATATTGCGTACATTAGACGTCCAATTGCACTCAGATATTCTAATTGTGCATTTGTTCTACCAGTATTTTCCATGAGTGGGCATGAAACATAATAAGGGGTGCGACTGCTTTAATATTCAAATGATTAAACTTATTCAATATTTTCTCTATATAATGAGATTGGCTTAAAGCAAAACCTCCACTATGTGTTTTCACTTTTATACCTAAAATAGTATCAACTTCACCTAAGCCCTTCATTTTGAATTGACAACATAGACATTTTTTTGTTCATTTACACCATGCATATTATTCCCAATGATTAACATATCATCGACATACAAACAAATAATAACACCATAATCATCATTAAATTTTGAATAAATGCATTTGTCAGCTATATTATGCCTCTAAAAGATAATATTACAGTATCAAACATTTCGTGCCACTGTTTTGGCGATTGTTTTAACCCTGTAGACAAATTATTTTTGCGCCCAATCAAATGACGACAAGTGAAAAATATATATTATTTATCAATTACAATAATTTTCTATTTATATTTTTGAATTTACTAAATTAATTTTGAATATAAATAGTTAATTTAATTGATATTTTAATATATATTTCGTCATCAAATTAACGGCCGACAAGTCCCAATTGAGGTGTTTCGGCCAATTAAATCAAGACAAATATTTTTTATATTATCTATTTGAAAAATAAAAAAGTTAAAGAGATAATATCGAAATTGACCAATCATGTCTTCCCAAATATTTAATATATTTATCTCTTTAAATTAAAATAAAGAGATAATACAAAATAAGTGTTCAATTCACCACAACTCTACCTCTTTGACAGCTATATAAAGGGGTCATTGAAACTCATTCAAGACACACATATACAATTGAAGATACAAGCAAGACAACATTCAAAAAGTCCCGAAATCCTCTCAAACGCAAATCAAGGAAGATCCACAGCGTTCTAGGCAAGATTCAAGACGTTCGTCGCGGAAATCATCCAAAATCAGTGTTTAATTCTACAAAAAGTCCAAAGATCGGCAAATTAACGTTATCAAGACAGAAGTCCACTTTGGCGGAAGATCAAAGTCTCAAATCTACCAAGAAATATTCCAAATTAAAGTCAAATATCTTCAAATTTATAGAGTTTAATCCGGGAACAAGTCAACGACCCCAGAATTAACGTTATTCAAAGTCAGAGTCAACGTCGAAGGAGATCAAACGTCAAGTTTCACCTCCGAAGTTGCCGAAATCAAAGATCATGTTCTTGAAGAGAAGAATCAGAGGTTTCAAGTAGAGATTTCGCACCCACAAATATACAATCAATTGAAGAAATTTATTTGTACTATTTTCTTGTTTCGTTAAATTCAAAGGAACACGAAAATTTGTTTACAAATTTTGGCACGCCCAGTGGGACCTCTCTACCTCTCATCTCTTCCCTTCAACAAAATCAGAATTATTTTGATGGACACTCAAGGAAAAGCTGTGAAGACGGTGAACTTCAAACTTGCCACATCGAAGTCTTCAAGTTCAAGTACCAAGAGTCTCGGTGTTACTACGAGAAGCATGTCAAAGAAACTTAAAGAACCTTCCCAGATGACTCCTCCGATTGAGACTGCTCAAAAGAAGGCCTTCATACCTAGCCATGCAAGTGAAGATGACGAAGATAAATCTCCTCCATCCTCTCCTCTCTCCGTGTCTAACTACTCCTTCACAACGAATGTGACCCCGGTTATGGTGACGAATGCCACAAACTTAGAAGAGAAGATTGCAAGCATGAGAAGAGCTATCGAGGGACTCGCCAAGCATGTCCAAGAGCAAGATGCCCAAATTGCTGGGTTGATCAACAAGCCATACAACGTTGACACAAGCCAAATCCGGGGAAAACAAGTCGAGGCTCATGATGAAGTGGAAACATCCACAAAGGAGAATTATACCAGGAAAGATAAACCTGCAAAAGAGCTTCAAGTCTCGTCTGATGGATTGATTCCTGTAGACAAGTTGAAAGAATTCATCTAATGGACCATCAGGAGCAAGATTTAGGGAAGCTCAAGTCATCCTTTACTTACTCCAAGCCCTACACTCCAAGAATTGACAGCTTAAAGATGCCGATGGGCTACCAACCACCAAAGTTCCAACAATTTGACGGCAAAGGCAATCCTAAGCAGCACGTCGCTCACTTCGTCGAAACATGAAACAACGCTGGAACATATGGAGATGACCTAGTCAAGCAGTTCGTCCGATCACTAAAAGGGAATGCATTTGACTGGTATACTGATTTGGAGGCTGGTTCAATTGGTGGATGGGAACAACTAGGGCAAGAATTTCTGAACCGCTTCTATAGCACTCATCGCACTGTCAGCATGATTGAGCTTACAAATTCCCATCAATGGAAGGATGAGCCAGTCATCGATTATATAAACAGGTGGAGGAATCTGAGCCTCAACTGCAAAGATCGATTATCTAAAGCTTCCGCGATTGAGATGTGTATTAAAGGGATGCACTGGGGTCTTCGGTATATTCTTCAAGGGATCATACCCAGATCATTTGAAGATTTAGCCACTCGAGCACATGATATGGAGATAGTATGGCAGCGAGTGGAGTGGAAGGGGCACCTGTCCAAGAACCCCGCATAATCAAGGAAAGACAAGAAATCAAGAAAGGGGGCAAAACTTTTTCAAAATCTCAAAACAAGGAATCAATGGCAGTGAATGTAGCACCATTCAAGCTTAGGAGCTCAACAAAAGACAACATTACCCCGAAGCAAAGCGCTCTTTATGAGAGACCGCAAAGAAAATTAACTTTGAAAGAAATGCAAGCAAAGCAATATCCTTTCCTTGATTCTGATGTCCCTTGGCACATTTGATGACTTATTGGAAGCTAAACTCATCGAATTACCCGAAGCAAAATGACCTGAAGAAGCGGAACGAACAGATGACCCAAAATACTGCAAATACCATCGTTTAGTTGGGCATTCAATACAAGGTTGCTTTGTGTTCAAAAAGAGGGTTATGCAGTTAGCTCGCGAAGGTAAATCTCTCTTGAAGAAGATACCGCAACAACAAATGTGACCGCGGTCAAGTTTGGGTCTTTTGATAGTGAAGCCTCCTGCAATACCACACATGAGAACGATACTGCGATCAATGAGGACGTGCTATCTGAAAAGGAAGATTCCTCTGATACCGCACTATTTCATGTTATAGATGCCAAGACTTCTTACAACATGCTTCTCGGCCGCCCTTGGTTGCATAAAAATTCTATGGTCCCCTCAACATGGCATTAATGCTTCAAATACTGCCGCAATGGCATAGTGAAAAGAGTACTCGGTGATACCAAGCCTTTTACCGAAGCTGAGTCGCACTTCGCCGACGCCAAGTACTATGTCGAAACTGCCAAAAGAGGAAAAGAGATTTTGCCCTCAGAAAAATCAAAGTCACATGATGATCGAAGCATGAGGAAAAATGAGTTACCCACCATGAACACTGAATTTTCAAATAGCCTGACTCTACCATTGACTCAGATAAGCGTAAAGCAACCATCGAAGCCGCCACTTAAAGGATTTGTTTCCTCGACCTAAGAAGAAGACAAGGAACATGAGACGTTGGCCATATATGAAGAAGGATATGATCCTAAGGCCTTCAAACTGCTTGTTACAGCCGGGTATAATCCACAAGAAAGATTAGCCCTTGGAAAGCTTCCTCCCGAAGCCATCGACAAAAAGCTCCATGGACTCAATGGCACTCAAGAAATGTTAAAGGAAAAAGGACATGTAATCGCAGATTAACGTGTGGGTCTTGGCTTTATCCCTCCTAAGCCTATCCGCATCACCATAAAAAGGGTCAGCAACATGAAAGCCTGGGATAGGCGTGTGGATCGTCCCGGGAAATAGCGCGAATGCGGAAGCGCGGTATAAATTTAAATTACAGAATTTAAACATGCTTTATACGTAAAATAAAAAACACGTTCAAGGAGTGTACCCTTGAAGTTCCCGGGTGTTTGGTGTATCTCATGAATTAAAGACATACAAGCAATCATGGAGGCCATAGGCTTTGAAAAGAAAAAGGAGATGAAAATTTAAAAGAGACCTACCGATTTGTTGTTTTCGTCTTCTAACTAGTACTCGCGTTGTTCCCCGATTTGCTCCAAAATCTCGTATGTGAGATCCTCCAAATTTTGACACGCAATCCGCTCACGTATCTTCTACTTCGTGTTAGCGAATGAACAAGTGTATATTATTTGGAGAGGACGGATCAATCACACGTTATTACTTAACGGGATTAATCCTCCTTTTTGTTCAATTGTTAACACAAAAGAACAATTCTTGGGAAGAGAAAGAGAGTGGCGGACGAGAGAGAGGGAGAGGCACACGAGTTGTGTGTGTGTGTGTGTGTGTTGAAATTATCATCATCTCTCTTACGGTGAGGGGCTAGGACTATATATTGAGGAGGAGTTTAATCTTCTTCAAGCTCCAACTCTAGAAGACTAATTTGACTAGGATTTTGACTAGGTCAAAATCCTAGTCAAAGTCGTAATTTGATTTAGTCAAATTAATCCTAGCCATCCATCTCTCCTTTTAATCTCAACCATTAATTTAATTTAATGGAATATTTAAAACCTATTTAAATATTCCAAGGGCAATAAATAAATATAATAAATATAAATATTTATTCTAAGCCCATTAAATTAATTTTCTAATAAATCTAATTTATTAGATAAATCCCTTTTATCTAATAAAAGGAATTAATTCTTTCCAAGAAAATTAAGGACCCGATTAAATCCAATTTAATCATTCCATTTCTCCAAATATTTAATTCTAAATGAAATACTTAATGTGTGCGGATTGTGTGTGACTCTTTAGGTTCACCTTTCAGCTAGACTTGGTCGGATTCCTAAAATCCGCCCGTTACCATGGGTGGCCATCTAGCAACGGTCCATGGCACTAGAGACTAGGTGAAATTACGGGGATGAATATTTAGGCTCTAACAGTACACTTCTCCTTCCATCTACGGTCTCACTACTTAGGGTCTAGGGCACGGAAAATGCAGGTACCCATTTTGGACCTAAGTGTCGGTCTGTCCTTTACTAAACGTCGCAAGGGAAACCTTCCCTTCTGTTCAGTTACTGTGGCCACAGATTTTAGGGACAAGACACAGAGTATATGTGAGACTCAATTGTCAATGTCTTTTGACAAGAGACAGATCCTTTCTTGGAAACTACTGTCACTCTGTACACCGGAGTTGCACTAGACATGACTTATGACTACTCAAGTGTTATTTGGCAATCTCTCACCATATCTAAGATACAACCCTGATGTACAGGTAAACTTAGCAGTTCCTCAAGTCAGAGGACTTGACCTGTACTATTGAAACCGGGAACACACGTCATACCTAGCCAACCCTACTCAAGGTCCTCCGTAAGACAGTTCCCGTGAGTCACCTCAGTCAGCTGCTCCCCAGCAGGCTAACCCACTAACATTGCTCAGACGACCTTCGTCATCCGTCGATGAAATACGACAACAGATGCTTAGTGCAAGTCTCAAGGAAAATCTCGGTACCGATTTTCGAGATTCCTTGACTTGGAGATTTCCGGACTGCTTCGGCTGGACTGATTTCATGGACCTACCTCCAAGCGTAGTCCCAGTCCCCGAAATACATTTTCAGTCCGTGGGCTTTGTTTGCATAGTGAACAGATAAGTATAAAGCAGATAAAGTGAACACAAACAAAGTAATGCCAAAATGAATATCACTTCTTATTCATTAATAATTTATCAAATCCCTGAAATTGTCTAGACATAGGTTACATTTTGCCTGCCAAGATTGGCTACATGGTCACCTATTCTAACAATCTCCCACTTGACCTTAAAGCCAATCACCCATATGTCTAATCCCCATCTTCTCAAGATGTTGTGTATGAGCGCTCTGCGACATAGGCTTTGTCAGCGGATCTGCTGTGTTGTCTGCTGAGTTGCTCGGTCCATCCGAACGTCACCTCTTCCTACCATTTCTCTTAGAAGATGGTTGCGTCTAAGAATGTGTTTGGAACGGTGATGAGATCTCGGTTCCTTTGCTTGCGCTATTGCACCGTTGTTGTCACAAAAGATGATAATGGGCTCGGCGATGCTAGGCACCACACCCAACTCTTGGATGTAGTTTCTCATCCAGACCGCTTCCTTGGCAGCTTCTGAAGCTGCTATGTATTCGGCCTCAGTGGTGGAATCAGCAGTGGTTGCTTGCTTGGAACTTTTCCAAGCCACTACTCCTCCATTGAGCCTGAATACATAACCCGATTGAGACTTGACATCATCATCATCAGACTGGAAGCTAGCGTCGCTAAAGCCTTCCAGAATGAGTTCTCCATTGCCATAGACTAGGAACATTTTCTTAGTCCTCCTCAGGTACTTAAGGATGCCCTTACTAGCATTCCAATGTGCCTCTCCTGTACAAGGCTGATATCTGCTTGTTACACTCAAAGCGTAAGCAATGTCAGGTCTGGTGCAGTGAACCGCATATTGGATGCTACCTACGGCAGAAGCATAGGGGATGACCTTCATCCTTTCAAGTTCCTCATCAGTCTGCGGGGACTGTTTCTTGGATAACTTGATCCCATGCCTCATGGGAAGGAATACTCGTTTGGAGTTGTCCATTTGAAATCTTTTCAGGACTTTCTCTATATACGAGTTTTAGGTTAGCCCTAACATCCTTTTAGATCTGTCCCTGACAATCTGGATGCCTAGGATGTAGGAAGCTTCACCCAAATCCTTCATGGAAAACTGGATTGATAACCATGCTTTTGTGTCACCCAACATTCTAACGTCATTACCTATGAGTAGAATGTCATCCACATAAAGCACTAGGAACGCTATAGAGCTCCCACTGACCTTTTTGTATACACAAGGGTCGGATTCATTTTTGACGAAGTCATAACCCCATATCACTTCATCAAAGCGAATGTTGTTTGAGGCCATAGATGGACTTCTGGAGACGACAGACCTTCTGTTCTTCTCCAGTGACCGTGAAACCCTCCGGCTAATCTATGTAGATCTCTTCCTCAACGAAACCATTGAGGAAGGCCGTTTTCACGTCCATCTGCCATATCTCATAGTCATACCATGCTGCTATGGCGAGCAGGATCCGAATGAATTTAGCCATGGCTACCGGCGAGTAGGTGTCCTCAAAATCGACCCCGGGTCGTTGAGTGTACCCTTTAGCTACAAGCCTAGCCTTAAAAGTTGTGACTTCTCCATCAACGCCAAGTTTATGCTTATAGACCCACTTACAGCCAACTGGCTTAACACCTTTCGGTGGGTCTACAAGTCTCCATACTTGGTTCTCGCTCATGGAGTCCATTCGAAATCTTCATGGCCTCAAGCCATTTCCCGGAGTCGATGTCAGACATCGCTTCTCCGTATGTCTTAGGATCGTTATCCAGTAGACCGGTCGTATTTAGAAAGCCATATCTCACTGGAGGTCTGGACTGTCTGGTTGACCTACGGAGAACGGGAATGTCAGTGGTGACTGTAGGCGTTGACTGTATAGGAGCCGAGGGTTCAGGTGCCGAGGTTGCCCCTTCCTGAGGCTGTCCTTCATGCCTAGCATGCTGGACTTCTCGAGGTTGGTCAGCCCTTCGGGTATCCATCTTGAATCCTCTAAGTGAGGAATCCGCGGCTACCTCTGATGACTGGTTTCCATCACTTAATTCTTCAAGGATCAGTTCATCAGGTTGGATATACTTTGGAAAGCCTTGTTCAAAGAACACTGCGTTCCTTGAAACAAACACCTTTTGTTCCAAGGGGTCATAAAAGTAATAACCTGCAGTTTCTTTACGGTATCCAACGAACCTGCATAGGCTAGACCTGGATTCTAGCTTTTCTCCCACTATCCTCTTGACGTATGCGGGGCTACCCCATACTTTCAAGTAGTTGTAGGAGGCAGGCTTGCCGTGCCATATTTCATATGGTGTTTGGGTCAATACACTTGTTGGCGCCAAATTTAATAATTTGGCCGCAGTCTCCAATGCGTAGCCCCAAAAGGACAAGGGCAATTTGGTAAAACTCATCATGGATCGAACCATGTCCAACATGGTTCGATTCCTCCTTTCAGAGACACCATTCAACTGTGGTGTCCCGGGTGGTGTCCATTCAGATATTATACCATTTTCTTTAAGATAATCAAGGAACTCAGTACTAAGGTATTCTCCACCTCGGTCTGACCGTATGACTTTAATTTTGCAGTCGGTTTGGTTCTCAACTTCAAGACTGAATTCTTTAAACCTCTCAAGAGCTTCAGACTTGTACCTCATCAGGTATACATAACCATACCGTGAATGATCATTGGTGAAGGTTATGAAGTAGGAGAACCCACCTCGAGCCTGCGGCTTTAGTGGTCCACATACGTCTGTATGGACCAGGTCCAACAGACCTGTGGCAAGCCTGCTTTGTCCTACAAAGGGCTTCTTGGTCATTTTCCCTCTTAGACAGGATTCACAAGTTGGTAGCTCACTCAAGTCCCCTACCTCTAGGTTCTTTGAGTCTACCAATCTCTTCATCCTGTCTTGGGATATGTGACCTAGCCTAGCGTGCCACAGTCGTGCGTTCCCGTTGTTATCTATTTTACGTTTGTGTTGAGCGTTTAGAACGAAGTTCATTTGTTGTAAGATATAGAGCCCATTATTAAGTGTACCAAGTAGATGAGCAATTTCACACCTCATCAAATAAAAGCAATTTTTATTGATCATAAACTCATATCCACTATTGTCTAACAACGGAATGGAAATGATGTTTTTAATCATACTAGGTACATAATAAACTTGTTCTAACTCTATACTAATATGATCACTAACTACTAGAGTGGCGGATCCCACTGCTTCTGCCGAGATGGCCTTGCCATTCCCAAGCTTCAGGATCATATCCCCGCTACCCAGTTTTCTGCTTCTTTTCAGCACCTGCAAATCATTGCAAATGTGAGCTCCACAGCCAGTATCTAATACCCAAGAGGCAGAGTTAGTAACCATATTAACCTCAATCACAAAGATACCTTGGTTTGAGAGGAGTTTGGGGCACTCCATCTTCCAATGCCCTTTCTCACGGCAATTGATACACATGTCATATGCCCTCGATTGTTGCTTGGAGACAACCTTCCCCTTTCCTTTGCCTTTCCCATCTTTGGCAATGGGAACACTCTTAGTGTTTGTAGCTGCTTTGACGGCTTTTCCCTTTCCCTTCTTCCTTTTCCAACGTCCGGCACCCATGCCTTTCGCCTTGGAAGTCGAAGCACCTCCAAACAATACCGAAGGCGTGGACTTTTTGGTCGTTGCCTCGTATTGCACCAATATATTGATTAACTCATGAATACCCTTCTCAAGTGTGTTCATGTTATAGTTAACAATAAATTGGTCGAAGGAGGGGGGGAGAGACTGAAGGATCACATCTATGTACGTCTCATTACTAAGGTCCTCGAGCTTTTCCACGAGGGTAAGCATTTTAACCCCGTGCTCTTGTACAGAGGATCCTTCCGTCATTTTAGTTTCAAAGAACGCCTTCGTCGCGACATACCTAGTATGCTGGTCCGGGACTGCATAGCAATCCTTAAGGCGAGCCATTTCATACTGCTTCTGAATCCATTCATCATAGAGGCAAGTATGATGCTACGGACCTTCCGGTTATCCTTATGCCAAGTCTCGAACGTCTCACGTTCTTCTGGCGTGGATCCTTCCGGTAAGGTCCTAGGGAGAGGCTCGTCCATGACGTAGCCTTGGTTCTCGTAATCTAGGACTATCCTCAGATTGCGCAACCAGCCATTGTAATTTGTTCCATTGAACTTGTTGGTCTCAAGTATGGTTGATAATGGGTTCTCAGACATTTTAAAGACAGAACTTGCGATCAGCAGAATTTAAAAGACGGAAGTTTTGATAAATAATTAAACGCTTGGTCTTTAGTCATTTAATGCTCCCACTATTTGTACGAAAACACGATACTCTCAAACGTCATTTTCGGGAAACCTTTTCCTAGTGGACTTGGGATCCACAACGAATTTTCCCATACCCCGCTTTTACGATTCGCATGGGAAGAATCCTGTGGGAGGTATGCCATACCATTCTCGTTCCACAAGATTCCCAAGATGATTGCCTCACCCTTTCACATGATCCCGAGGACTCCAAGCGAATCATGCTAATCAGGTGTTAGACCCGACCTAATCAACCGAATCATAGACCCGCTGCTACCTCCACGACTCGTGAGACAGGTTACAGTGGTCTACTTTCGTTCATGTAACAGTGCTGCTTCTTTGAAGTATGATAGACGTGCCACGACTTGTGAGACCACGTTATTGACCTAAATTAGCTTCCTCACTATGCCATGAATTGGAAGGCATGGACGGACTCCTAGAGTCCTTGTCCACTTTGTCTCGGATCTAATATTTAGACATTGGTCCAACCAATGTGGGAGTTGTAAATGACCGAGATCTCATATATATATAAACACATTCATCCATAATGCGTAAATAAATAAATAAATTGCATCCCATAGCAGTTATACGATAAAAAAAACCATTCATTCATCATAACAACCACATGCAAAATTAAAGCCTAGCACGCCCCTGTTGGATGATCACGAGCCCGAATCCTATGCGACCAACTGAGCCTGCAGTGGATCTATGGTCAATCTAGGGTTGGTCCTACACTATTACATTAATAGTAACCCGATCATCATTCTGATGGGCCTTGGTCTCTTTTCTCTTTCAAACCTTCATGGAAACGCCTTGGATCCTCCATTCTGGGCTCTCCATGTGGACCTTCCTTCTTCTCCACCAAATACATAAAAATAAAAACCTCACTCCTATTATACTCTCATTACATATGTAAAAAGAAACCCCAGCGAAAATCCGGGGGGAGTACATTAGGAGGGAGAAAGAATGCCTTATTATTCCAAGGTAACTAGAAAGGGAGAAGGAGAAAGCAGAAAGAGGCACACAGGCACAACATTAAAATTAAATCATACATTCGGTCTAGGGCTCGCGATCATCCATTTCCATTAAACGCACATAATCACATGATCCAATCACATAAACACATGCTAATATTCCATGATTACCAATCACATCAATCCATGATAAATAAATGCGCTACGTATGAAAAATATGGTACAACTGTTGGCAATCATTTTTCTCGTTTAGGAAGACCCTTCCTCATTATTTGTAGGTAAATTATTCCCGGGATTCCAAATCCAATAAACTCAACCTCCCAAATAATGTTCTTAAAGAAAATATGCAAAATTAAATAAAAATGATTTTTTTAGAATAATCCAAAAAATTTAAAAATAACGAGAAAACACTAACGTCAACCGGCCGCCGCTACCGGCAGTAGTCTGCCGGCGCACGCGGGTCAGCAGGCCCAGCCTAACCGAGCGCGCCTGGTCGGCAGCACTGCGCACGCCCGCACGCGCTAGCAGGTTGCCGCGCGCGAAGCCTCCTCTGCCCGCGCGCGCCCACCTGCCGGCCGCCTGCGTGCACCTGCCCTGCGCAGGCCCCACGCACGCACGTGCATCGGGCGCACCTGCCGGGTGTGCGCGTGCAGACTCCATCGTCTGCGTGCGCGCGCGCGTGCGGCCTTCTTGTACGCAAGTCGCGTGCTCGCGCGCGCGTGCAAACTCCGCTGTCTGCGTGCGAGCGCGCCTGGTGGCGCCGCCTCATGCGCATGCTCGCGCGCGGCTTCCCTGGCCGTGCGTCCGAGCGTGAAGGCGCTCCAACGTGTTGGCCTGGCGCGCGCACGCAGGCTTCCCTGCCCGCATGTAAGCCAATTTTGGCGGGAATATGTAACCTATGTCTAGACAATTTCAGGTGTTTGATAAATCATTTATGAATAAAGAAGTGAAAATTCATATGGCAACACTTTGTTTACGTTCACTTATATCTGTTATTACATATCTGTTCACTACGCAAACAAAGCCCACGGACTGAGAATCAATTTCGGGGACTGGAACTACGCTTGGAGGTAGGTCCATGAAATCAGTCTTACCAAATCAGTTCGGAAATCTCCAAGTCAAGGAATCTCGAAAATGGGTACCGAGATTCCCCTTGAGACTTGCACTAAGCATCTGCTGTCGTATTTCATCGACGGGTGACGAAGGTCGTCTAAGTAGTGTTAGTGGGTTAGCATGCTGAGAAGCAGCTGACTGAGGTGACACGCGGGAACCGTCTTACGGAGGACCTTGAGTATGGTCAGCAAGGTATGACGTGTGTTCCCGGTTCCAACGGTACAGGTCAAGTCCTTTGACTTGAGGAACTGCTGAGTTTACCTGTACATCAGGTCTGTATCTTAGATATGGTGAGAGATTGCCAAAATACTCTTGAGTAGTCATAAGCCATGTCTAGTGCAGCTCTGGTGTACAGAGTGACAGTAGGTTCCAAGAAAGGATCTGTTTCCTGTCAAAAGGCATTGACAGTTGAGTCTCATGTATGCTCTGTGTCTTGTCCCTAAAATCTGTGGCCACAGTAACTGAACAGAAGGGAAGGTTTTCCTTGCGGCGTTTAGTAAGGACAGACCGACACTTAGGTCCAAAATGGGTACCTGCATTTTCCGTGCCCTAGACCCTAAGTGATGACACCGAAGACAGAAGGACAAGTGTACTGTTAGAGCCTAAATGTTCATCCCCGAATATTTCACCTAGTCTCTAGTGCCACGGACCGTTGTTAGATGGCCACCCATGGTAACGGACGGATTCTAGGAATCCGATCAAGTCTAGCTGAAAGGTGAACCTAAAGAGTCACACACTATCCACACACACTTAGTATTTAATTTGGAATTAAATGTTGGAGTAAAGGAATGATTAAATTGGATTTAATCGGATGCTATATTTTCTTGGAGAATTAATTCCTTCTATTTGATAAAGGGAATTAAATTAATAAATTGAATTTATTTTAGGAAATTAATTTAATGGGCCTAGAATAAATATTAATATTCATTTATTATATTTATTTGGCCTTTTGGAATATTTAATAGGATTTAAATATTCCATTAAATTAAATTAATGGTTGAGATTTAATGGGAGAGATGAAAGGCTAGGATTGAATTTGACAAGGTCAAATTCTGCTTTGACTTGGACTTTGACTAGGTCAAAATCCTAGTCAAATTAAGCTTCTAAAGAGTTGGAGTTGAAAGAGGATTAAACTCCTCCTCTATATAAACCCCTAGCCTTGCACTTTTTGAAGGATGATGAAATTCCAACACACACACAACACACACTATTTTTCGGCCCTCACTCTCCCCTCTCTCGGCCGCCTCTCTCTCTTCCACTCTCCAAGAAACTCTTTTCTTGTTCTCTTGTTCTTGGAACATTAGAACATTGATGAATCAATACCGTTAATTCATAACGTGTTGTTGATTCATCCACTCCAATAAATTACATACTTGTTCGTTGCTAGCACGACATGCAAAATACGTGGGTGGATCGTGTGTCACGATTTGGAGGGTCTCAAGAATGAGATCTTGGTGCAAAACGGGGAACAATACGTGTAGCCGTTGAAGACGAAAACGACAACGGGTAGGTCTCATTTTAATATTTTTGTCTCTTTTAATTTTCAACCCTATGGCCTCCATGATTATTGTATGTTATTTATTCATGAGATACACAGAACACCCGGAAAATTTCAAGGGCACACCCCTTGAAACGTGTTCTTTAATTTAGAGGCATGTTTTAAATTCCGCTATTTTATTTTATACCACGCTTCCGCATTCGCGCAATTTTCCCGGGACGACCCACACATTCTTTCACTCCTTTTGTTCAATTGTTAGAAAAACAAAAGAACAAGAAAACAATTTTCTTGGAAGAGGAGAGAGAGGCACGCGGCCGAGAGAGAGGGAGAGGAGTGCACGAGTGGGTGTGTGTGTGTGTGTTTCAACATTCATCATCTCCTTCAATGTGTGTGCTAAGGAGTATTTATAGAAGAGGAATCCTTCTCCTCTTCAAGTTCCCTACACATTGAAGACTCCACTACAACTAGGATTTGACCTAGTCAAATCAAGCTTCTTTGGTCAAACCAATAATAGCCATTGATCTCTCCCTTTTAATCTCAACCATTAATTTAATTTAATAGAATATTAAAATCCAATTTAAATATTCCAAGGGCAATAAATGAATATATTAAATATAAATATTTATTCTAAGCCCATTAAATTGAAAGAAATCGGTGGATCGTTCCGGGAATTGCGCGAATTCGGAAGTGCGATAAAATAAACATATAAAAATAAAAGGCATGCTTTTAATTTAAAACAACACGCTCAAGGGGTGTGCCCTTGAGGTTCCCGGGCGTTCGGTGTATCTCATGATCATATAACGTGTAAAGAAATCATGGAGGCCATAGAGTTGAAAATTAAAGAGGGACGAAAAAGTAAAACGAGACCTACCCGTTGTCGTTTTCGTCTTCAACGGCTACTCGCGTTGTTCCCCATTTTGCACCGAGATCTCGTTCTTGAGATCCTCCAAATCGTGACACACGATCCACCCACGTATCTTGCACGTCGTGCTAGCAACGAACAAGTGTATAATTTTTGGAGTGGACGAATCAATAACACGTTATCAATTAACGGTATTGATTCGTCTAAGTTCTTAATGTTCCAAGAACAAAAAGAACTAAGAAAAAAATATTTTCTTCTTGTGAGAGAGGGGGCGGACGAGAGATGAGGAGAAGGGGAGAGTGTGTGTTGTGTGTGTTTTCAAGAATCATCATCCTACAATTGTTGGAAGCTAGAGGTTTATATAGAGGAGGAGTTTAATCCTCTTGAAACTCCAACTCTAAGAACTCTAATTTGACTAGGATTTTGACCTAGTCAAAGTCCTAGTCAAACTAGTGTTTGACCTAGTCAAACGAATCCTAGTTGTTTCATCTCCCCTTTCCATCTCAACCGTTGATTTTAATTTAATGGAATATTTAAATCCCATTAAATATTCCAAAAGGCTAAAAGAATAAATATTATAATTTATTCTAAGACCATTAAATCAACCATTTTAATAAATCCTATTTATTAATTTAATTCCCTTTATCAAATAGAAGGAATTAATTTCTCCAAGAAAATATAGGACCCGATTAAATCTAATTTAATCATTCCTTTACTCCAATATTTAATTCCAAATTAAATACTAAGTGTGTGTGGATAGTGTGTGACTCTTTAGGTTCACCATTCAGCTAGACTTGGTCGGATTCCTAGAATTCGCCCGTTACCATGGGTGGCCATCTAGCAATGGTCCATGGCACTAGAGACTAGGTGAAATATTCGGGGATGAACATTTAGGTTCTAACAGTACACTTGTCCTTCTGTCTTCGGTCTCATCACTTAGAGTCTAGGGCACGGAAAAAGCAGGTACCCATTTTGGACCTAAGTGTCGGTCTGTCCTTACTAAACGCCGCAAGAGAAACCTTTCCCTTCTGTTCAGTCACTGTGGCCACAGATTTCAGGGACAAGACACAGAGCATACATGAGACTCAACTGTCAATACCTTTTGACAGGAGACAGATCCTTTCTTGGAAACTACTGTCACTTTGTGCACCCGAGCTGCACTAGACATGGCTTATGACTACTCAAGCGTATTTTGGAAATCTCTCACCATATCTAAGATACAGACCTGATGCATAGGTAAACTCAGCAGTTCCTCAAGTCAAAGGACTTGGCCTGTACCGTTGGAACCGGGAATACACGTCATACCTTGCTGACCATACTCAAGGTCCTCCGTAAGACGGTTCCCGCGAGTCACCTCAGTCAGCTGCTTCCTAGCATGCTGACCCACTAACACTGCTTAGACGACCTTCGTCACCCGTCGATGAAATACGACAGCAGATGCTTAGTGCAAGTCTCAAAGGGGATCCCGGTACCCATTTTCGGGATTCCTTGACTTGGAGATTTCCGGACTGATTCGGTGAGACTGATTTCATGGACCTACCTCCAAGTGTAGTCCCAATCCCCGAAATCGTTACTCAATCCGTGGGCTTTGTTTGCGTAGTGAACAAAAATGTAAATGCAGATAAGTGAACGTAAACAAAGTATTGGCATTTGAATTTTCACTTCTTTATTCATAAATGTTTTATCAAATACCAAAGAATTGTCTAGACATAGGTTACATAATCCTGCCAAAATTGGCTTACATGGTCACCTATTCTAACATAAATTAATTTCCTAATAAATCTAATTTATTAGATAAATCCCTTTTATCTAATAAAAGGAATTAACTCTTCCCAAGAAAATAAGTACCCGATTAAATCCAATTTAATCACTCCATTTCTCCAAATATTTAATTCTAAATTAAATACTTTTATGTGTGCGGATTGTGTGTGACTCTTTAGGTTCACCTTCAGCTATACTTGGTTGGATTCCTAGAATCCGCCCGTTACCATGGGTGGCCATCTAGCAACGGTCCATGGCATTAGAGACTAGATGAATATAGGGGGATGAACATTTAGGCTCTACAGTACATCTATTCTTCCGTCTACGGTCTCACCACTTAGGGTTTAGGGCACGAAAAATGCAGGTACCCATTTTGGACCTAAGTGTCGGTCTGTCCTTTACTAAACGCCGCAAGGGAAACCTTCCCTTCTGTTCAGTTACTGTGGCCACATATTTTAGGGACTAGACTCAGAGCATTTGTGAGACACAACTGTCAACACCTTTTGACAGGAGACAGATCCTTTCTTGGAAACTATTGTCACTCTGTACACCGGAGCTGCACTAGATATGGCTTATGACTACTCATGTGCTTCTTGACAATCTCTCACCGTATCTAAGATACAACCTTGATATACAGGTAAACTCAGCAGTTCCTCAAGTCAAAGGACTTGACCTGTACTGTTGGAACCGGGAACACACGTCATACCTAACCTACCCTACTCAAGGTCCTCCGTAAGACGGTTCCCGCGAGTCACTCAGTCAGCTGCTCCTTAGCAGGCCAACCCACTAACATTGCTTAGACGACCCTCGTCACCCGTCGATGAAATACGACAGCAGATGCTTAGTGCAGGTCTCAAGGGGAATCTCGAGACCCACTTTCGAGATTCCTTGACTTGGAGATTTTCGGACTGATTCGGCGGAACTGATTTCATGGACCTACCTCCAAGCGTACTCCCAGTCCCCGAAATGTGTTTTCAGTCCGTGGGCTTTGTTTGCGTAGTGAACAGATATATAAAGCAGATAAAGTGAACACAAACAAAGTAAATGCCAAATGAATTTCACTTCTTATTCATTAATGATTTATTAAAACCTCGAAATTGTTCAAACATAGGTTACAATTCGACTACCAAGATTGGCTACATGGTCACCTATTCTAACAAAGAGAAGAAAAAGAATGTTGCTGATTTTATCCGTACACACATCATATATTGTTACGGAGTGCCCAGTGAAAGGAATTGTGGATCGTCCCGGGAAAAGCGCGAATGCGGAAGCGCGGTATAATTAAAAAAATGCGGAATTTAAACATGCTTTTAAATTAAAACACGTTTCAAAGGGTGTGCCTTTGAAATTTCCCGGGTGTTCGGTGTATCTCATGAATAAATCACATATAACATATCATGGAGGCCATAGGGTTGAAAATAAAAGAGGACGAAAATCTAAAACGAGACCTACCCGTTGTCGTTTTCGTCTTCAACGGCTACACGCGTTGTTCCCCGTTTTGCACCAAGATCTCGTTCTTGAGACCCTCCAAATCGTGACACACGATCCACCCACGTATCTTGTATGTCGTGCTAGCAACGAACAAGTTTATATTTTGGAGTGGATGAATCAACAACACGTTATGAATTAACGGTATTGATTCATCAAGTTCTAATGTTCCAAGAACAAGAGAACTAGTGGAATGTGTTTCTTGGAGAGAGAGAGGTGGACGAGAGATGAGAGGGAGAGATCCGAGTGTGTGTGTGTTGTGTGTGTGTTGGAGATTCATCATCCTTCAACTTGTAGGATGCTAGGGGTTTATATAGAAGAGGAGTTTAATCCTCTTTAAACTCCTTCTTTTAAGAACTCTAATTTGATTAGGATTTTGACCTAGTCAAAGTCCTAGTCAAAGTAGTGTTTTGACCTAGTCAAAACAATCCTAGCCATCCATCTCTCCCATTGATCTCAACCGTTGATTTAATTTAATTTAATGGAATATTTAAAACCTATTTAAATATTTCCAAGAGGCTAAAATAAATATAAATATTATTTAAGCCCATTAAATAAATCCCTTTGATAAATCTAATTTATCAATTTAATTCCTTATATCTAATAGAAGGAATTATTTCTCCAAGAAAAATAAAGGACCCGATTAAATCCAATTTAATCATTCCTTCACTCCAATATTTAATTCTTAATTAAATATCTAAATGTGTGTGGATAGTGTGTGACTCTTTAGGTTCACCTTTCAGCTAGACTTGGTCGGATTCCTAGAATCCTTCCGTTACCATGGGTGGCCATCTAGCAACGGTCCATGGCACTAGAGACTAGGTGAAATATTCAGGGATGAACATTTAGGCTCTAACAGTACACTTGTCCTTCTGTCTTCGGTCTCATCACTTAGAATCTAGGGCACGGAAAATGCCGCAAGGGAATTTTGGACCTATTTTGGACCTAAGTGTTGGTCTGTCCTCACTAAACGCCGCAAGGGAATCCTTCCCTTCTGTTCAGTCACTGTGGCCACAGTTTTAGGGACAAGACCTAGAGTATACATGAGACTCAACTGCCAAAACCTATTGACAGGAGACAGATCCTTTCTTGGAAACTACTGTCACTTTGCACACCAGAACTGCACTAGACATGGCTTATGACTACCAAAGAGAATTCTGGCAATCTCTCACCATATCTAAGATACAGCTCTGATGTACAGGTAAACTCAGCAATTCCTCAAGTCAAAGGACTTGACCTGTACCGTTGGAACCGGGAATACACGTCATACCTTGCTGACCATACTCAAGGTCCTCCGTAAGACGGTTCCCGCGAGTCACCTCAGTCAGCTGCGTCCTCGCATGCTAACCCACTAACACTGCTTAGACGACCCTCGTCACCCGTCGATGAAACACGACAGCAGGTGCTTAGTGCAAGTCTCAAATGGAATCCCGGTACCCATTTTCGGGATTCCTTGACTTGGAGATTTCCGGACTGATTCGGGAAGACTGATTCCATGGACCTACCTCCAAGCGTAGTCCCAGTCCCCGAAATTGATTCTCAGTCCGTGGGTTTTGTTTGCGTAGTGAACAGATATAGAAAACAGATATAAGTGAACACAAACAAAGTAATGCCAAATGAAATTCACTTCTTTATTCATTAATGATTTATCAAACACCTATAATTGTCTACACATAGGTTACATATACCCGCCAAAATTGGCTTACATGGTCACCTATTCTAACAATCTCCCACTTGACCTTTAAAGCCAATCACCCATATGCCTAATCCCCATCTTCTCAAGATGTTGCGTATGAGCACTCTGCGACATAGGCTTTGTCAGCGGGTCTGCTGTGTTGTCTGCTGAGTTGACTCGGTCCATCCGAACGTCACCTCTTCCTACCATTTCTCTAAGAAGATGGCGTCTAAGAATGTGTTTGGAACGGTGATGAGATCTCGGTTCCTTTGCTTGCGCTATTGCACCGTTGTTATCACAGAAGATGACAACGGGCTCGGCGATGCTAGGCACCACACCCAACTCTTGGATGTAGTTTCTCATCCAAACCGCTTCCTTAGCAGCTTCTGAAGCTGCTATGTATTCAGCCTCAGTGGTGGAGTCAGCAGTGGTTGCTTGCTTGGAACTTTTCCAAGCCACTACTCCTCCGTTGAGTTTGAATACATATCCCGATTGAGACTTGGCATCATCGTCATCAGACTGGAAGCTAGCGTCGCTAAAGCCTTCCAGAATAAGTTCTCCATTGCCATAGACCAAGAACATTTCCTTAGTCCTCCTAAGGTACTTAAGGATGCCCTTAACGGCATTCCAATGTGCCTCTCCTGCACAGGACTGATATCTGCTTGTCACGCTCAAAGCGTATGCAATGTCAGGCCTGGTGCAATGGACCGCATATTGGATGCTACCTACGGCAGAAGCATAGGGGATGACTTTCATCTTTTCAAGTTCCTCATCAGTCTGCGGGGACTGCTTCTTGGATAACTTGATCCCATGCCTCATTGGAAGGAATCCTCGTTTGGAGTTGTCCATTCGATATCTCTTTAGGACTTTCTCCATATACGAGTTTTGGGTGAGCCCTAACATCCTTTTAGATCTGTCCCTGACAATCTGGATGCCTAGGATGTAGGAGGCTTCTCCCAAGTCCTTCATGGAAAACTTGGTTGACAACCATGCTTTTGTGTTTCCTAACATTCTGACGTCATTACCAATGAGCAGAATGTCATCCACGTAAAGCACTAGGAACACTATAGAGCTCCCACTGACCTTCTTGTATACACAAGGGTCGGATTCGTTTTTGATGAAGTCATATCCCCGTATTACTTCATCAAATCGAATGTTCCAACTTCGGGATGCTTGTTTGAGGCCATAGATGGACTTCTGGAGACGACAGACCTTCTGTTCTTCTCCAGTGACCGTGAAACCCTCCGGCTGATCCATATAGATCTCTTCTTCAACGAAACCGTTGAGGAAGGCCGTTTTCACGTCCATCTGCCATATTTCATAGTCATACCATGCTGCTATGGCAAGCAGGATCCGAATGGACTTAGCCATGGCTACTGGCGAGTAGGTATCCTCAAAATCGACCCCGGGTCGTTGAGTGTATCCCTTAGCTACAAGCCTAGCCTTAAAGGTTGTGACTTCTCCATCAACGCCGAGTTTGCGCTTGTAGACCCACTTACAGCCCACTGGCTTAACACTTTTTCGGTGGATCTACGAGTCTCCAAACTTGGTTCTCGCTCATGGAGTCCATTTCGGTCTTCGTGGCCTCAAGCCATTTCCCGGAGTCGATGTCAGACATCGCTTCCCCGTATGTCTTAGGATCGTTATCCAGAAGATCGGTCGCACCTAGAAACCCATATCTCACTGGAGGTCTGGATTCTCTAGTGGACCTACGGAGGACGGGAACGTCAGTGGTGACTGTGGGCGCTGACTGTATCGGAGCCGGCGGTTCAGGGACCGGGACTGGCCTTTCTTGAGGTTGTCCTTCATGCCTAGCATGTTGGACTTCTCTAGGTTGGTCAGCCCTCCGTGCATTAATCCTGAATCCTCTTGGTGAGGTTTCCGCGGCTATTTCTGATGGCTGAGTTCCATCACTTGATTCCTCAAGGATCAGCTCATCAGGTTGGATATCCTCCGGGAAGCCTTGCTCCAAGAATACTGCATTCCTTGAAACAAATACCTTTTGTTCCAAAGGGTCATAAAAGTAATAACCCGCAGTTTCTTTAGGGTATCCAACGAACCTGCATAGGCTAGACCTGGATTCTAGCTTATCTCCCACTAACCTCTTGACCTATGCGGGGCTACCCCACACTTTCAAGTAGTTGTAGGACGCAGGCTTGCCGTGCCATATCTCATATGGCGTTTGGGTCAATGCACTGGTAGGCGCCAAATTCAACAACTTGGCTGCCGTTTCTAATGCATAACCCCAAAACGATAAGGGCAATTTGGTAAAACTCATCATGGACCGAACCATGTCCAACAGGGTTCGGTTCCTCCTTTCAGAGACGCCATTTAACTGTGGTGTTCCGGGAGGTGTCCATTCCGATATTATACCATTTTCTTTTAGATAATCTAGGAATTCGGCACTAAGGTATTCACCGCCTCGGTCTGACCGTAGGACTTTAATTTTGCAGTTGGTCTGGTTCTCCACTTCAAGCCTGAATTCTTTAAACCTCTCAAGAGCTTCAGACTTGTACCTCATCAGGTAAACATAACCGTACCGTGAATGGTCATCGGTGAAGGTTATGAAGTAGGAGAACCCACCTCGGGCCTGCGTCCTTAGTGGTCCACACACGTCTGTATGGACCAAGTCCAACAGACCTGTGGCAAGCCTGCTTTGTCCTACAAAGGGCTTCTTGGTCATTTTACCTCTTAGACAAGACTCACAAGTTGGTAGATCACTCAAGTCCCCAACCTCTAGGTTCTTTGAGTCTACCAACCTTTTCATCCTATCTTGGGATATGTGACCTAGCCTAGCGTGCCACAGACGTGCGTTCCCGTTATTATCTAATTTCCGTTTGTGTTGAGCGTTAAGAACGAAATTCGTTTGTTGCAAGATATAGAGCCCGTTATGCAATGTACCGAGTAGATGAGCAATTCCACACCTCATCAAATAAAAGCAATTTTTATTGATTCTGAACTCATAACCACTATTGTCCAACAATGGAATGGAAATGATGTTCTTAATCATACTAGGTACAAAATAAATCTGCTCTAATTCTATGCTAATGGTATCACTAATTACTAAAGTGGCGGATCCTACTGCTTCTGCCGAGATGGCCTTGCCATTTCCAAGCTTTAGGATCATGTCCCCGCTACTTAGTTTTCTGCTTCTTTTCAGCACCTGCAAATCATTGCAAATGTGAGCTCCACAGCCGGTATCCAATACCCAAGAGGCAGAATTAGTGACCATGTTAACCTCAATCACAAATATACCTTGGTTTGAGAAGAGTTTGGGGCACTCTCTCTTCCAATGCCCTTTCTCACGGCAGTTGATACATATGTCATATGCCTTTGACTGTTGCTTGGAGACAACCTTTCCCTTTCCTTTGCCTTTCCCCTTTTTGGCAATGGGAACACTCTGAGTGTTCGTAGCTGCTATGACGGCTTTTCCCTTCCCCTTCTTCTTTTTCCAACGTCCGGCACCCTTGCCTTTCGTCTTGGAAGTTGAAGCACCTCCAAACAATACCGAAGGCGTGGACTTCTTAGTCGTTGCCTCGTATTGCACCAACATATTGATCAACTCATGAATGCCCTTCTCAAGTGTATTCATGTTATAGTTGACGATAAATTGGTCGAAGGAGGGTGGGAGTGACTGAAGGATCATATCTATGTACGTTTCATTATCGAGACCTGCCTTTAGGTCCTCGAGCTTTTCCACTAGGGTAAGCATTTTAACCCCATGCTCTTGTACAGAGGATCCTTCTGTCATTTTAGTTCCAAAGAACGCCTTGGTCGCGACATACCTAGTATGCCGGTCTGGGACTGCATAGCAATCCTTAAGGCGAGCCATAATGGAAGGGACATCGTCTAGCCTTTCATATTGCTTCTGAATCTCATTGGTCATCGAAGCAAGTATGATGCTACGGACCTTCCGGTTATCCTTATGCCAAGTCTCGAACGTCTCACGTTCTTCTGGCGTGGATCCTTCCGGTAAGGTCCTAGGGAGAGGCTCGTCCATGACGTAGCCTTGGTTCTCGTAATCTAGGACTATCCTGAGATTGCGCAACCAGTCGTTGTAATTTGTTCCATTGAATTTGTTTGTCTCAAGAATGGTTGATAGTGGGTTCTTAGACATTTTAAAATCTACATTTAGAAAACAACGCACGATCAGCAGAAAATAAAGACGGTGGTTTGATGAAATAATTAAGTGCTTGGTCTTTAGTCATTTAATCCTCCCACTATTTATACGAAAACACGGTACTCTCAAACGTGATTTTCGGGAAATCCTTTCCTAGTGGGCTTGGGATCCACAGCGATTTTTCCCATACCCCGCTTTTACGATTCGCATGGAAAAGATCCTGTGGGAGGTATTCCATACCATTCTCGTTCCACGAGATTCCCAAGATTATTGCCTCACCCTTTTGCATGACCCCGAGGACTCCAAGCGAATCATGCTAATTGGGCGTTAGACCCGACCCAATCGACCGAGCCATGGACCCACTAGTACCCCCACGACTCGTGAGACAGGTAACAGCAGCCCATTTTTCGTTCATGACACAGTGCAGCTTCTTTTAAGTACAATAACGTGCCACGACTCGTGAGACCACGCTATTGACCTAAAACAGCTTCCTCACTATGCCACGGATTGGAAGGCATGGACGAACTCCTAGAGTTCATGTCCACTTTATCTAGGGTCTAATATTTCAACATTGGTCCAACCAATGTGAGAGTAGTGAATGACCGAGATCTCATAATATATCCATACATTCATCCATAATGCATAAATAAAATCCATCCATAGCAGTTATATGATAAATAAAAGCCATTCATCCATCACAATAACCACATGCAAAATTAAAGCCTAGCACGCCCCTGTTGGATGATCACGAGCCCAAATCCTATTCGACCCACTGAGCCCGCAGTGGATCTATGGTCAATCTAGGGTTGGTCCTATACTATTACAATAATAGTAACCCAATCATCATGCTGATGGGCCTTGGTCTCTTTTCCTCTTTCTTCACTTCATGGAAAACGCCAAGGGACCTCCGGTCTGGGCTCTCCATGTGGTCCTTCCTTCTTCTCCATCAATTACAAAAAATGGAAACCTCACTCCTAGTCTACTCTCATTACATATTAAAAGTAGAAACCCCAGCGAAAACCCGGGGGGAGTACATAAGGAGGGAGGTAGAAAGCCTTATTATTCCAAGGCACTAGAAAGAGAGAAGGAGAAAGCAGTTAAAGAGGCACACAGGCCCAACAGAAAATTAAACCATACATCCGGTCTAGGGCTCGTGATCATCCATTTCCATCCAACACACATAATCACATGATCCAATCACATAATTACAATATACCAATAATTCATGATTTCCAATCATAATAATCCAAAACAGAAATAAATGATCATGTGCGCAACGTGTGAAAAATAAAACACAAATATTGGTAGTAATATTTTTCTCGTTTTAGGAAAACCTTTCCTCATTATTTTAAGTAAAATAACCCCGGGATTCCAAATCCAATTTATTTTACTCCTAAAATAATGTCTTTAGGAATTTAGGCAAAATTGAACCCAAAAACGAATTTTCAGAATTAATTCAAAATTAAAACTGAAAAGTAAATAAATAAATAAAATAAAATAAAATAATACTAGGGTTTCAAGAAACCCTAGCTGCAGCAGCCACCGGCCGCCGCCACCGGCAGCAGCCGGCAGGCCGTGCGCGCAGGGCAGCAGGCCCAGCCTGCCGCCCCTGCGCGCGCGCAGGCACTGCCTGGCCGGGCGCGCGCGCGCAGGCCCCTTGCCTGCGTGCGCGCGCGCCCGGCCGGCAGCGCGCTGCGCGGCCTGGTGTTCCGGCAGGCCGTTGCGCGCGCAGGCTCCTCTGCCTCGCGCGCGCCGGCCTGCTGGTCGCCAGCCGCGTACCTTGCTGACCATACTCAAGGTCCTCCGTAAGACGGTTCCCGCGAGTCACCTCAGTCAGCTGCTTCCTAGCATGCTGACCCACTAACACTGCTTACGACCTTCGTCACCCGTCGATGAAATACGACAGCAGATGCTTAGTGCAAGTCTCAAAGGGGATCCCGGTACCCATTTTCGGGATTCCTTGACTTGGAGATTTCCGGACTGATTCGGTGAGACTGATTTCATGGACCTACCTCCAAGCGTAGTCCCAGTCCCCGAAATCGTTACTCAATCCGTGGGCTTTGTTTGCGTAGTGAACAAAAATGTAAATGCAGATAAGTGAACGTAAACAAAGTATTGGCATTTGAATTTTCACTTCTTTATTCATAAATATTTTATCAAATACCAAAGAATTGTCTAGACATAGGTTACATATTCCTGCCAAAATTGGCTTACATGGTCACCTATTCTAACATAAATTAATTTTCTAATAAATCTAATTTATTAGATAAATCCCTTTTATCTAATAAAAGGAATTAACTCTTCCCAAGAAAATAAGTACCCGATTAAATCCAATTTAATCACTCCATTTCTCCAAATATTTAATTCTAAATTAAATACTTTTATGTGTGCGGATTGTGTGTGACTCTTTAGGTTCACCTTCAGCTATACTTGGTTGGATTCCTAGAATCCGCCCGTTACCATGGGTGGCCATCTAGCAACGGTCCATGGCATTAGAGACTAGGTGAATATAGGGGGATGAACATTTAGGCTCTACAGTACATCTATTCTTCCGTCTACGGTCTCACCACTTAGGGTTTAGGGCACGAAAAAATGCAGGTACCCATTTTGGACCTAAGTGTCGGTCTGTCCTTTACTAAACGCCGCAAGGGAAACCTTCCCTTCTGTTCAGTTACTGTGGCCACATATTTTAGGGACTAGACTCAGAGCATTTGTGAGACACAACTGTCAACACCTTTTGACAGGAGACAGATCCTTTCTTGGAAACTATTGTCACTCTGTACACCGGAGCTGCACTAGATATGGCTTATGACTACTCATGTGCTTCTTGACAATCTCTCACCGTATCTAAGATACAACCTTGATATACAGGTAAACTCAGCAGTTCCTCAAGTCAAAGGACTTGACCTGTACTGTTGGAACCGGGAACACACGTCATACCTAACCTACCCTACTCAAGGTCCTCCGTAAGACGGTTCCCGCGAGTCACTCAGTCAGCTGCTCCTTAGCAGGCCAACCCACTAACATTGCTTAGACGACCCTCGTCACCCGTCGATGAAATACGACAGCAGATGCTTAGTGCAGGTCTCAAGGGGAATCTCGAGACCCACTTTCGAGATTCCTTGACTTGGAGATTTTCGGACTGATTCGGCGGAACTGATTTCATGGACCTACCTCCAAGCGTACTCCCAGTCCCCGAAATGTGTTTTCAGTCCGTGGGCTTTGTTTGCGTAGTGAACAGATATATAAAGCAGATAAAGTGAACACAAACAAAGTAAATGCCAAATGAATTTCACTTCTTATTCATTAATGATTTATTAAAACCTCGAAATTGTTCAAACATAGGTTACAATTCGACTACCAAGATTGGCTACATGGTCACCTATTCTAACAAAGTGAAGAAAAAGAATGTTGCTGATTTTATCCGTACACACATCATATATTGTTACGGAGTGCCCAGTGAAAGGAATTGTGGATCGTCCCGGGAAAAGCGCGAATGCGGAAGCACGGTATAATTAAAAAAATGCGGAATTTAAACATGCTTTTAAATTAAAACACGTTTCAAAGGGTGTGCCTTTGAAATTTCCCGGGTGTTCGGTGTATCTCATGAATAAATCACATATAACATATCATGGAGGCCATAGGGTTGAAAATAAAAGAGGACGAAAATCTAAAACGAGACCTACCCGTTGTCGTTTTCGTCTTCAACGGCTACACGCGTTGTTCCCCGTTTTGCACCAAGATCTCGTTCTTGAGACCCTCCAAATCGTGACACACGATCCACCCACGTATCTTGTACGTCGTGCTAGCAACGAACAAGTTTATATTTTGGAGTGGATGAATCAACAACACGTTATGAATTAACGGTATTGATTCATCAAGTTCTAATGTTCCAAGAACAAGAGAACTAGTGGAATGTGTTTCTTGGAGAGAGAGAGGTGGACGAGAGATGAGAGGGAGAGATCCGAGTGTGTGTGTGTTGTGTGTGTGTTGGAGATTCATCATCCTTCAACTTGTAGGATGCTAGGGGTTTATATAGAAGAGGAGTTTAATCCTCTTTAAACTCCTTCTTTTAAGAACTCTAATTTGATTAGGATTTTGACCTAGTCAAAGTCCTAGTCAAAGTAGTGTTTTGACCTAGTCAAAACAATCCTAGCCATCCATCTCTCCCATTGATCTCAACCGTTGATTTAATTTAATTTAATGGAATATTTAAAACCTATTTAAATATTTCCAAGAGGCTAAAATAAATATAAATATTATTTAAGCCCATTAAATAAATCCCTTTGATAAATCTAATTTATCAATTTAATTCCTTATATCTAATAGAAGGAATTATTTCTCCAAGAAAAATAAAGGACCCGATTAAAATCCAATTTAATCATTCCTTCACTCCAATATTTAATTCTTAATTAAATATCTAAATGTGTGTGGATAGTGTGTGACTCTTTAGGTTCACCTTTCAGCTAGACTTGGTCGGATTCCTAGAATCCTTCCGTTACCATGGGTGGCCATCTAGCAACGGTCCATGGCACTAGAGACTAGGTGAAATATTCAGGGATGAACATTTAGGCTCTAACAGTACACTTGTCCTTCTGTCTTCGGTCTCATCACTTAGAATCTAGGGCACGGAAAATGCAGGTACCCATTTTGGACCTAAGTGTTGGTCTGTCCTCACTAAACGCCGCAAGGGAATCCTTCCCTTCTGTTCAGTCACTGTGGCCACAGTTTTAGGGACAAGACCTAGAGTATACATGAGACTCAACTGCCAAAACCTATTGACAGGAGACAGATCCTTTCTTGGAAACTACTGTCACTTTGCACACCAGAACTGCACTAGACATGGCTTATGACTATCAAAGAGAATTCTGGCAATCTCTCACCATATCTAAGATACAGCTCTGATGTACAGGTAAACTCAGCAATTCCTCAAGTCAAAGGACTTGACCTGTACCGTTGGAACCGGGAATACACGTCATACCTTGCTGACCATACTCAAGGTCCTCCGTAAGACGGTTCCCGCGAGTCACCTCAGTCAGCTGCGTCCTCGCATGCTAACCCACTAACACTGCTTAGACGACCCTCGTCACCCGTCGATGAAACACGACAGCAGGTGCTTAGTGCAAGTCTCAAATGGAATCCCGGTACCCATTTTCGGGATTCCTTGACTTGGAGATTTCCGGACTGATTCGGGAAGACTGATTCCATGGACCTACCTCCAAGCGTAGTCCCAGTCCCCGAAATTGATTCTCAGTCCGTGGGTTTTGTTTGCGTAGTGAACAGATATAGAAAACAGATATAAGTGAAACACAAACAAAGTAATGCCAAATGAAATTCACTTCTTTATTCATTAATAATTTATCAAACACCTATAATTGTCTACACATAGGTTACATATACCCGCCAAAATTGGCTTACATGGTCACCTATTCTAACACCCAGGTATATCATGATTGATAATGAAAAACCCTTCTACAACAGCCTGATAGACAAACTATGTCAAAAGTTTGGATTCAAGCAAAAAAACTCTTCTATGTACTGTGTTGCTGCCAACAGTCTTGCTGAAGCATTTAACAAAACTTTGTGCAGCCTGTTGAAGAAAGTGGTGACCAAGTTAAAGCGGGATTGGCACGAAAGAATCGGAGAAGCTCTATGGGCATATAGAACCACTGTTAGAACGCCTACGCAAGCAACTCCCTACGCCCTGGTTTATGGAGTAGAGGCAGTCCTCCCGCTTGAGCAATAAATTCCCTCATTGAGAATAGCAATACAAGAAGGGCTCACTGAAGAAGAAAACTCTTGAATACAGCTTGAAGAGCGAGAAGCTCTCAATGAGAAAAGGTTGGAAGCACAACAAAGGCTTGCCTTTATCAAGCTTGATTATCCAAGGCATTCAATAAGAAAGTTCGCCTGTGCTCTTTTCAAGTTGGTGATTTAGTACTCGCAGTAAGGAGGCCTATAATCACAACGCATCGAACGGGCAACAAGTTCTTGCTAAAATGGGATGGTCCGTATGTCATCAAAGAGGTCTACACAAATGGTGCATATAAGCTAGTTGCTAAAGACGGCTTCAGGATAGGCCCGATAAATGGAAAGTTCTTGAAATGGTATTACACTTGAAAAAAGAACAAAAAAGGGAAAAACAAAAAAGAAGAAGAGGAAAAACAAAAAAAAAAGAAACAAAAAAAACTCAAAAAAAAAAAAGAAAAAAAAAACTCCTGGCCCGCATGAGTATAAACTGTGAACGACCCTCCCCTCTCGAAATAAATATTTTGTATCCTTGAACTACGTATTGACTTGATCCTCTTGATGAGGTATGTAAGCAGCTTAGATATTCTAATTCCAATCATAACATTTAAAAGGACTTTATTTCTCATATGAGACATTGAAATGGGAAGTATTCAAGCATGCTCAAAGATTGCAAGATAGAGAGAAAAGAAAAAGCTTCTATTATGTAATCTCAAGAAAACATTGGAATTCATGACATAGAACAAAGAAAAAAGGGAATCAAATGCAACAAAATAAAAGGTCCTAAGCAAATCTCAAGCAAAGGGACTCAAGTCCATCAACTCTTCCTTAAGGACTTTCAAATTTGTTCTTGAAGCCTCCAAACTCACAACCACTTCATCGTTGAGAGGGGGGTGGTATTCTCAAGCACTGCAATTTCTTCCACAATTTCACGAAGTCTGACTTGAGCACTATGAAAAAGTTGATTTTCTTCCTTCAGAGTAGCACACAAGTTCTTTAGTTGCTCCTTCAAATCCGCAAGCTCCTTCTCGACGCGCTTCAACTTGTCCGTAGTAGATTGGACCTTGAAAGCCTCTTCACTTTCTTTAGCTCGAGCATCTTGAAGACGATCATTGGCTTCCCTTAACTGTCGCTCGAGAAGGCCTTTGGATAGCTTTTCAGAAGACGATGATCTTGCTTGTTCATAAGCAGTAGCCTTGGCAAAAAACATGTTCATCGATTCTTCTACTTTTGAGATGTCAAACTTCTGAAAGCTCTTCATGGATTCAAGAATGAAGTAAACATCGTCTTTGATTGAGGAGGTGAAATCAATCGGGGTGTTTGATTTCTTCACGAGAAGATCACTCTACAACTTTTGAAGGAACTCCCTTGATGATTAAGAACAAAATCTCTTGCCTCCAAATACCGACACTGCGGCATGACAAGAAGTTTGTTTCCTCTTAAGTCCCATTCTGAGAGGATGAGTTGTAGCCGACAAGTTAGACCTAAAAGTCGATCCTTGGCTATCTTGAGAAGTCTCATCATCTTCGACGACTAAGACTTCATCTTCGAGCAACGACAATGCATCAACTTGAGTTAGAAACAAAGAAGACCTTATCGCTAAAAAAAAGTAATAAAAAGGAAACAAGTTGAAAAAAATAACCTCCTTGACGAAATTCAACGTCGATGGATCATGACTTGAGCCGTCACCATCGACGTCAATGTTTGCTGGCTTTGAATCCCTCCTCGGCCTCTTCCAATGACGATCAGAGTTGCTGCTCCCACTCACGTCCAAGGAACGAGGGGCACTTTCCTTCTTATTCACTTCAAAAGGTTCGACCACTTGAGAATTTCGCTTGAGAGGAGAGGTAGCCTGCTCGCGAGGTTGATCTTGGGCAACTCCTTCACCACATCCCTTGCCTTTGGGAGAAGCTTGACTTGGGCCTAGGGCAAGTAA
Organism: Sesamum alatum; assembly: GCA_034509735.1. Taxonomy (NCBI): domain Eukaryota; kingdom Viridiplantae; phylum Streptophyta; class Magnoliopsida; order Lamiales; family Pedaliaceae; genus Sesamum; species Sesamum alatum. Next base: position 28,663,641 of record JACGWO010000002.1, on the reverse strand, counting down.
CTTAGCCATATTTTTTTCAAGGTAGCCACCATGAACTTCGAGCCACCACCTCTTGTACGCCTTAGAGGAGAAGTTCTTCACATTTGGGGGCATAGGAGGGAACAACACTTTCTCCATGGTCTTGGACAAAATGCACAAGCGCAAATAACGGATTCCACCTTCTAAAGAGGCTTTGCGAACGTCTTGCGAAAGAATCCCCAACACTTCTTGGAAGAAACCAAATTGACGACTAAATCAATAAGGCTTATAGAGCTCGACAACAAAATGGTCGCCTTGCCGCAGAGGAAGATAGTTCGAACAAACGACCATGAAATAGGTTTTTTCAGATTCCGGTGGCGTGCCCGTCGTCGGTGAATAAAAAATCCTTGTCCCTCACAATCATGTTGCAAGTCCAAGAGATAAAGTCGCATCTGTGTAGCCGCTTTCTCGCCTCTTGCGGATCGTAGTATTTTGCACCTCCTTCGCCTGAGAATAGCGTCATCTTAGGCCTACGAACACTTTGCACAAGTTGATAATGAGTCTTGAAATAATAAGCTATCCAACTATAAACCAAGTGAATCGGAAATGGAGAATGCACGCGACTTGGCCTTGGGGAATTGGAGTTCTTATTCAAACTTCTGTAAATGCTAACCAAGACGGGAACGGCAAGACCAATCTTTCGACGGCTGCCATAGCACTCGCCACCTTGAAAACACTTGGACATATTGAACTAACATCTTGAATGGGAAGGGCAAAGGTACAAAGCCAACACGCCAAATACATCGCCAAGAATGTCTCTTCCTTTAAACTCCCTTCATACCAAGCTTCGAGAACAACGCCTCATCCGCCATGGACCACTTGCCATGTACCCCAAAAGTTCTGGAAGGGTTATGAGTCGACATAGGACGAACAATACCTCGTGGATCTTCTAAACTAAAATTTGATCTACTTGTCGACAAGAACTTGGGAGGATTGACCACCGTTACTACTCTTTTGAAGCAAATGGTAAGCATGGAGCAGGAATTTGCAGGAACGAGACACAAGTCTTCGTCCCGTCTCATTGACACCATTAAGTTACTTGGCACTTGGGACGACTTCATCATAAAGGAGTCCAACCATCGGAAGTCCGGCAAGGGTATGCACGTCCCACAACGAGATAGACAACTCCCTGAAGGAAGTTAGAAGAGTGTTAGTGGATGGGCACCACGCTTCACAGAACGCCTTGATGATGTCGGAATTGCTGTTGTAAGTGAACAGTGAGGTGTACACGGCATCATATACTTGAGTTGCAACTAGCTTGTCCTTGCACCGACTGAGTACGTCTTCCGTCCACTCCCAAAATACTTGGATTAAGCGAAACTCGCCGACAAAGTGAATGTTGCCACCCCACTTGGCTTTCCCTTCAATGATGCGACGGCCTAACGTCGATAGAAAACTTGCTTCGCCAGAACAATGGTGATGAGTCGCTTGCAAAGACCACACCTTGGAAGTCTTGCTCAATGAAACTTCTCGAGACCATTGCTCCATGTGAAGTGGATGTGTCAACCTTGACCATTGCTTCGCATATCCACCGATGAGAGGTGTGTGAGTCATCAAAATTATTCCTTTCCCCATGGGTTGACTTTCATCATCAAGAATTACTAAGCTTTGTTGACCGGAGAAAAAAGATTCGTCTTTGAAGTAAACCATGTTTCAAACTATTAAAACAAGAAAGAATTTAACTGAGTTTTTCTTTAAAAAAAGAAAAAAAAAAGAAAGAAACTCAAATAAAAATCGAAGTTAAAAAAATACATGGATTCACAAAGGAGATAATTCAAGGCCATGCATTTAAGAACCAAGTTTCTTTGCATAGATTGTGGAGTAGCACTACCTAAGATCGGTAAAAGGTTTGGAATTCAATAGCCTACCCAAATCGGAAAGTGAAGGTTTCTAAGTATCGACACCTTTTTATATGCTTGGCCAAATTATGCATTAAATGCACTAAAAAATCATCGAGAATGGAGAAGTTTCTATCTTATCAGAAGCAAGGAATTACAGAAAAAAAAGGAAACACAAAGAATATATTTCACTTATATAATTCTTTTGTCTGTTTGTTTGAGGCATGTTGTCCGGTGTTCAGCTCTTCTGGATGAAAGCCAAAACACTACTTCAAAAGAACTATTGATTTATCATTGCATCTTGATTAAGATCACCCATCACTAATTGGATATATACACATTAAATATTTGGGGGTTTCCTGGGAGGCAACCCCTTTCTCTAAAAAAAACCCATTCCAAGAATTGAAAAAAAAACTTTTTCAGGATCTGAGGATGACAAACAGAACACACGAACTCACTCACTTGGGGAAAACCCACAAATAAGATTGTAGTTTATTTGTATATGTATATACAAATTCACAGAGGAAGAGAGAGGTGTTTGATGCTTTTGTAGTGTGGTGGAGTTGGCTGAACTTTAGATTCTCCGAAGACTAAGTACAGGCAGGGAATGAGTGTTGTCGAAGTTAGAACTTTGACAGTGTGAGGGTGATAGATGTCGGGCTGGACTGATGTGTGAAATTAGTTAATGCAAGGCTGGAAATGAACACAAGGACATGGTGCATAAGGACAAAACAATTGTTTCTAGTTGGTTCCTGTATTTGGTGATGGTTGTTGTGTATTTCATATTGAGACGTGACTCGTGGGAAGTTCGAGTATTAAAAAAAAACTCTCTCATATACGGAATCTGATACTAAAAAAAAGAAGGGATATCACAAAGTACCTTTAACGAAGTTGTCGACGAGACTCGTGTAGTTCTAGAAATCGTTTAGAGATTACCTCAGTAACTGCTCCAAAAATTATTGATACGATTTGGCAAAATCGATTGTTGTGGATGTAGAATCAAAACTAAAAAAAACTCGGCAATTCGAATCAGTGAACGCACGCTGCAAAGCCACGATGAATAGCGTGTAATCTGCAAAAAGAGAAGATTTTCAACATCAGCTCATAGAAGCATTAAAGCGAACACTTGATGTGCGTATCAGAAAACTGAGATAAAAAAAAATATTTGACCAATGAAGCATACCAAAATTCTCCCAACAGTCGGTTTCCACAATGCCGATCAACGACCAGCGAAGCTCTTATATACATGTTCAAGTGAAGTGTTTTAATTCGAAAGAATTAGGATTTTGAGTTATAGTTCGATTAAAAGTTTGACAATCTGAAAGTCGCCAAAATTGCGCAGAGGTGCGCGATTCAATTGCTCATTAATTAACTTGTCCATGGACTCCTTATTCGCCGAAGTCACCACTCCGAACTTACAGAGAAAAGGAATCGTTACTGTTATTCATCCGTCTGAAGAAGAAGAAAAAAAGAAGCGGCAAGTTATGGGCCAAAAGACAAAGAAAAAAAAAACCCCACTTACCTTATGCAAAAGAAAATCAGGAGATGGGAAAATGAGGCTAAAAACTGATTGGCTCGTTGGTTTTGGGCTCATTGTGAAAAAAATAAATATGGCCCCATATCCATATTCAAAAGAAAGTAAATTTGGGTTTGAGCAAGTTTATGATGAAACGGCCCATTCAAATTTAATTCATATTTTCGCGACTCATTCACTTCAAAAATTATATTTTCAAACATATATTCATGAACGAGTCTCGAGGGGGCATTTTTAGACAAATTAGTTTTGCCCCCAATCAAATGACGACAAGTGAAAAATATATATTATTTATCGATTATAATAATTTTTTATTTATATTTTGAAAGTTACTAAATTAATTTCAAATATAAATAGTTAATTTAATTGATATTTTAATATATATTTTGTCATCAAATCAATGGCCGACAAGTGGCAATTGAGGTGTCTCGGCCAATCAAATCAAGACAAATATTTTTTACATTATCTCTTTGAAAAATACAAAAATTAAAGAGATAATATCAAAATTGACCAATCATGTCTTCCCAAATAATTAATGTATTTATCTCTTTAAATTAAAATAAAGAGATAAGAAAAAATAAGTGTTCAAATTCACCTCAATTCTACCTCTTTGACAGCTATATAAATGGGTCATTGGAACTCATTCAAGACACACACATACAATTGATGATACAAGCCAGAGAGCATTCAAGAAGTCCCGAAATCCTCTCAAGCGCAAATCAAGGAAGATCCACCGCGTTCTAGGCAAGATTCAAGGCGTTCATCGTGGAAATAGTCTAAAATCAACGTTTAATTTGACAAGAAGTCCGAAGACCGGCAAATTAACGTTATCAAGACAAAAGTCCATCTTGGCGGAAGATCCACGTCTCAAATCCACCAAGAAACATTTCAAATTCAAGTCAAATCTTTCAAATTTATAGCGTTAAATTCGGGAACAAGTCAATGACCCCCGGATTAACATTATTCAAAGTCAGAGTCAACGTCGAAGGAGATCAAACGCCAAGTTTTACCTCCAAAGTTGCCGAAATCAAACATTCTACCACCTTCAACAATGAAGTATAAGAAATTAGGATCTGATTTCTTTGCTTTTCCTGATCTTTGGCTCCTTCTAAGTTCAAGGGGAGCGTCAACCAATCCCCTTTTATTGCTAGTTTCAGAATTAGGATCTACTATTGGTGCTTGAGTAGACAGAACAATAGAATCTCCAGTGAATTTATTTTCAAAGAATTCTAAGTCTATATGCTTTTGAATTTTGAGAATAACCCACAAATACACATTTTATAGCTCTTGGTCCTAATTTTGTTCTCTTAGGATCATAAACTCTATAAAAATCCAAGCAAGTTGAGTATATGGTGCACTACTTTGATGTACGATCCCATTATCTTTACAATAAGAGGAAAAATCATTAGAAAAACTTCTCCTCCTCGATCACTTCAAAGATTTTTTATTTTCTTCCTTTTGATTTTCAACGATTGGCTTGTATGATTTAAATTTATCAAAAGCCTCATCTTTATGTTTTATTAAATAAACATATATAAAATGAGAATAATCATCAATAAATGCTATAAAATATCTATTTCCTCCACGAGTTAGGATACCATTTAATTCACATATATAAATATGCACAAGTTCTAGTAAAGTAGTATTCCTTTCAGCCTTTGCAAAAGGTTTCTTACACATTTTTTTCTTGAGGACATATTTTGCATTTTTCATTTTCTTGTTTATCGTAGGTAATTAACCATGCTTATACATAACATTTACATAAGGAAAATTCACATGACCTAATCTTCTATGCCATAAAGACGGTAAAGAACACTCTAGAAAATAAGCAGAATTGTTAATCTTATTCATAGCATTCATAGCAGTACATAGTTTGAACATTCCATCATAATAGTATCCCTTTCCAATAAACTGTCCATTTTTAGTCACAACTAGCTTATCAACCTCGATGACAGTTTTCAAACCTTTCTTGGACAAGATAGCAACAGACACCAGATTATTGCGAATTTCTGGAACGTGAAGAACGTTGGTCAACAACAGCTTCTTTCCAGAAGTAAATTGCATTTCAACATTTCCTTTGCCGAGAACTTTTGTTGTATTAGCATTTCCCATCAGAATTTGTTGCCCTTCTGCACCATCTTCATAGCACTTGAATTGATTCTTATCATTACAAACATAAATGGTAGCTCCGGAATCATATAACCAGTCAAATGACTTAATTGTTGCCGCCATATTCAATTCAGTGACCATACCAATGTGCAAGTTTGAATCATTGCAATAATTTCTTCAACATTGGTTTCAACCACTTGAACATTAGGTATTCCTTCTTTCTTTTGCTTCTTTCTGAAACGATAATCTTTCTTGATATGCCTTTTTTTCTACAATTGTAATACGTGACATGCATTTTGTTGACCATTAAAAGAATTTCTTTTCTTTCCCGCTCTATTTGGATTGGTATTCTTGTTCTTCTCTGAAAATAGTTCACTTTTGAACTTGGTTGCACTTGATGCATCTGTAGGCAAATTAATTTTGTACCCAATTAAATGACGATAAGTGAAAAATATATATTATTTATTGATTATATTCTCTTTCCTATTTATATTTTGGAATTTACTAAATTAATTATAAACATAAATAGTTAATTTAATTAATATTTTAGTATATATTTTATCATCAAATCAACGACCGATAAGTGTCAAGCTGAAGTGTTTCGACCAATCAAGTCAAGATAAATATTAGAGAGATAATGTCAAAGTTGACCAATAATGTCTTCCCAAATATTTAATGTATTCATCTCTTTAAATTAAAATAAAGTGATAATACAAAATGGTGTTCAAGTTCACCACAACTCTACCTATTTGACAACTATATAAAGGGGTACTCGAAACTCATTCAATACACACACACAACACACACACATGATTGAAGATACAAACAAGAGAGTATTCAAGAAGTCCAAAATCCTCTCAAGCGCAAATCGAGGAAGATCTATGGCGTTCAAGGCAAGAATAAGGCGTTTGTCGTGAAAGTCATCCATAGTCAACGTTTGATTCGAGAAGAAGTAAAAAGACCCGAGAATATACGTTATCAAGAAGCATTGGCGGAAGATCAAAGCTTCAAATCCACCAAGAAATATTCAAGTTGTTCAAGTCAAAGATTCCAAGTTTATAGCGTTTAATTCGGGAATACGTCGGAAGACCCCTGAATTAATGTTATTCAAATTCAAAGTCAACATTGAAGGAGATCAAGCATCGAGTTTCACCTTCGAAGTTGCCGAAATCAAGGATCATGTTCTTAAAGTGAAGAATCAGAGGTTTGAAATAGAGATTTTGTACCCACAAATGTTTAATCAAATTTAAAGAATTTATTTTAATATTTTCTAGTTTCGATGAATGGAGGAACACAAAAATTTGTTTACTGCATCTTATCACGAATTCGAGTTTCCTCTTCAATTCATAGATGTTTCAGTAATTGATCAACAAAAAAATCTTCTGTAGAATGCAACAACTTCTTTTTGTAGGTGTTCCAACTTAGAGGAAGTTCGGCAATAATTGCCCATACTTGTATTGCTTCTGGAATTTCAATCTTTAAATTTTAAGTTTAAAAACATAAATATGCATCTCATGCACTTGATCCATAATAGAAGAACCATCACACATAGCGAATTCAAAGTAGTAATAAATGTATATGTGTCTTGCTTTCCGTTATTGCATTTCTGCTCCAAAGCATTCCAGATTTCCAACGGTGACTTGATTGATTAATCCAAGTCAAACAAATGACCAAACTAATTATTCAAAATATGGCCGCGACATAGTAATTCATCTTCTTCTCGTTTGACACGGGCTGCCTCGACTTGATCAGAATTAGCTTCTTTTGGTTCTATAGTGGGTTGATTAATGTCCAGTACATAAGCGATATTTAGGAAAGTTAGCAAGAACGTCATCTTGTCCTTCCAGTGAGGATAGTTTGTTCCACCAAAATAATTCAGCTTCACAAAATCTTGATTCATCATCTTGATACCAGTACTCGAACCAGACTCCATATCAATAATAGAGTAAAAATTTCACTTAAGAATGTTGGCTATATATGAATTCTGAAGAAGTTTTGAAGTGTGATTTCATTATTCTTAAACTGAAATTTGCCGCACTATATGGTTGCTACCTCGTTACGCAAACTCACTTTTAGGATACGACAAAACCAACCGAGGCTTATCAGACAGCAATTCCGGAAGCCTCTTTTCAAGAACAACTCAGAAAAGTAAAATATCAAGTGATTAAATTGAAGTAATTAAATTCGGCTCTTGAAACATGTATTTATAGATGTCTTTGTGTCTTTTCTTTTCGGAAAATATACACCTCTTCAATATACATCTTGATTTCAAAAGTTGCAACACTTCAGAAAAACAACTTTTCTGGAACATATGCTTTTGGAAAGAAACTTTAAAGTTACAACTTTTATAGCTTTTCCAGAAAAGACATCTTCTTTCAGCAAAATGCTATTTATTATTTACAACTTTTAGATAAACGTGCAAGTGCCAAGTGACTTTATATATTAAACAATATATATATATATAAATTCCCACATTTTCTTAATTATTCCCTCTAATTTTTGTTTTAAACTTTAAGTTGGATAATTCTTTATTAAGCATTTAAAACTTAATTAAACTTTCCATGTGGGACATGGAATAATATGTGCGAGCTATTCAATAGTAAGTACACCACATATTCTTAATTAAATATCCCTTTACGGATATATCTGTAATTTTGTAAAGGCATGGGGTATTTTTGTATTTGGAACCTCTAGAGGTGTCAATATAATTTAGTCTTTAATTTAGCGAAAAATCATGAAATGTAATAATTAGTGAATACGGCATGCAAATTTTTAATGTTAAGGAATATATTTCTATAGAATGTTATCAGAATAGAAGTGCATTTATTTAAGCCAATTGTTTTATTACATATTGTACTAATAAAATGAGAAACTGAAGTTTGGCTATCGTAATCGATAAAGTATTGGCAAAAGGAAGAACAACTCATATACATCATTAAGTATCCCAACAGAAGCATTTTCTTGTGAAGATATTGATGTCTATCAAAGAAATGAAGCAAGAACATTGAACCTATATGGATAAAAGTTTGCAATAGCTAAAGATTTAGCATATTGCAGCCCCTTCCAGGATACCCATAATTCTGCAGCATTATTAGTTTTAATGCCAATTCTAAAAGCAAAAGCTGATACAAAGTTACCTTGACAAGCTCTTATAATATCTCCAATCCCTACATCACTTGGATTTCCTTTCGAAAACCCATCAATATCAAGTTTGTAGAAGTTTGTGGGAGGTGGAATCCATTTAACACTTATTGGAAATGTCTTTTTCAATGGTTTTGGATTTTACAATTGTTTAGATAAAGTGTAAATGTAGTTAATAGTTTACTTAAAATCAATCTATTTTCTTTCAAAAAGCATTTCATTTCTTTTCAAATACTTCGTATTCAATGGGAAACAAATAAATATTGGAAAGTATCTACTTAATTCATATAACCAGATAACATTAGTTGACGAAAGATGAAAATTATTCAAGATACTAGTAAATAGAAAAAAGAAATTACACTCACTGAATAAAAACAAAATAGTAGTTCCTTATTCCTCATTGCAAAAACTACAGATTTCATACTAATGATGCGCTTTTTAATAAGCCCCTTATAGGAAGAGCATTATTAGCAGCAAGCCAAATGAAAATTTTACTTTTGAGGAGAGTTGGAATTTTCCATGAAGTTCTCTAAGGTAGTTAGCATCATCATGGATCTTGAGGTATGAAGTAACCATTCATAAGCACTTTCACTTGAAAATTTTCCATCACTAGACCATGCCCATAAACTGAATCTTGAAAAATTCCCCTATGAATAGATATACTTTGGACAAGCAGGTACATTGACTTAGGTAAAATTTAATTTAGGAGTTGTGTTTTCCATGTCTTAGAATCGTATTTGATGAATTGTGCCACTTTTGTATTATGTCTAAACATTGGTGCATTCTCTATACCTTCGAACATAGTGAAATAACCTAACTATTTTCTTTCCAAAATTTAATAGTTTTTCCATTTCCTAAGTTCCGAAAAACAGGCTCTTTAATAAGTGAAATTGCTATTTTCGCCGAAGCGTGGCATCTGCCACGGTGACCCCTTGCCTCCATATTTATTTACCTTCTGTGTAGAGGCACTTTTGTGTTTGATTCAAGAGGCGGAATGGGTAGGGCGTATTGTCGGGGTGGTGGCGGCGGTGAGTGTACCTAGGGTGTCCCATTTGCTGTTGGCTGTTGACACGTTAGTTTTCTGCAAGGCAAAGGAGGACCAGTTGAGAGCAATGGGACACGTCTTGGAGAGGTATGCGGAGGCCTCGGGACAGGTGATAAACTTCTATAAGTCCACTATGGTGATCAACAAGTGTATGTAAGAGAACGGAAAACAGAGCCTGGCACGGATCTTGGGGGTTTCATTAGTCGCTACTCATGATAGATGTTGTTAGAATAGTTTACCAGAAAGCCGATTGGATTGATGATTTTGGGTACTATTTAACAATCTTTATTAGAGTAATATTGACTTGATGAATATAGTAAGTATTCATCCTTGGGACCATGTGTTTTTGTTCTTATTAATTACGTTAAATGGCGTTTTAACTTCACAACAAATGCCCACAGACCAATTGGATAACCCACGTTGTTGAGCTGCGCATTGGATGATAGCTATGAAACAAACTTCTGAGGGTTGGTCTGAAATGTTCCAAATCGAGGACCTCGAGGGTCCTATAGAGACTTGCACTAAGGATTACATTCATTTGATGAGTGTCGTGTTTCATCGGCGACAAACGTTGGACATCTATGCAGTATTAGTGGGTTAGTTGACAAGGGTGTTAGCTGACTGAACTGACTCGCGGTAATCGTCATATGGAAGCCTTAGAGGATTTGTCGGTATGACTGGCATTCCCGGCTTCAATAGTATGAGATTAGTCCTCGGATTTGAGGAATCATGGTAATCACATGCAGGTCGGTAGGTTGGCCAAATCGTCTATTACTAGACTCTTTGAGTCCACCAACCTTCTTATCCTATCCTTAGAGATATGACCTAACCTTGCATGCCATATCTGTGCATTATTATGATCATCACGTTTTCGTTTGTGTTTCGCGGTCATAATCCAATTATACCATTGAACACAAACATACCTAGATTGGAGAGGAGTTGTGGGCACTCCCTCTTCCAATGCCCTTTCCCTTGGCAATGCATGCAGACATCATTTGCCTTGGATCGCTGAGAACCATGGGCGTTCCCTTTCCCTTTGATCGGTCTAACCAGAGCAACAGGGACGCTCGGCCCTCTTGCCATTCGCCTTGGAGGTCGAAGCCTCTCCTATCAATACCACCGGCGCTGACTTGTGGGTCGTTGCCTCGTATTGGACCAGCATGTTGATCAACTCATGAATAGACTTCTCAAGTTCGTTCATGTTGTAGTTTACAACAAATGGGTCATAGGATGGAGGAAGCGACTGGAGGATCACGTCAATGTACGTGTCATTGTTAAGCCCAGCTTTAAGGTCCTCGAGTTTCTCCACTAGGGAGAGCATCTTAAGCCTATGATTTTGTACAAACGCTCCTTCAGCAAACTTGGTGCCAAAGAATGCTTTTGTGGCGGCATATCTAATATGCCTATCCGGAACCGCATAAACCTCGTTCATGCGGAGCATTATGGCGGAGATGTTGTCTAGCCTCTCATACTGCTTCTGGATGTCGTTAGACATCGAAGCCAATATGATACTGCATACTTTCCGGTTGTCCTCATGCCATTTCTCGAACGTCAAACGTTCTTCAGGCGTGGACCCCTTCGGTAAGTCGCTCGGTGGCGGCTCGTCCAAGACGTAGCCTTGAAACCGAGAACAATCCTCAGGTTTCTCAGCCAGTCCGAGTAGTTCGTTCCGTTGAATTTGTTAGTCTCAAGTATCATGGTTAATGGGTTCTTAGACATATATACATTAATGAAAATGTAAAGCAGAAATTAGTAGATGATGGTAATGTTATTGTTCAAGTTGAAGACTTGGTCTTTTATTCTTTAACCCTCCCACTATTTATACGAAAGTCCGCCAGTCTCAAGCGGAGTTTCGGGAAAATATTTCCTAGTGGGCTTGGGATCCACAAGCATAATCTCCATGCCCCGCTTTTACGATTCACATGAAGAAGACCTCATGGGAGATATCCAATATCATTCTCATCCAAAGAGATTCCCAAGATATTTTGCCTCACCTATTCACATGATTCCGAGGACTTCAAGCGAACCATGTTACTCAGTGTTGGGCCCGACCCATCAACCAAATCATGCCTCAAACTGTCGCCCCCCACGACTCGTGAGACAGGGAGACAGCGAGCGCAGTCTTTTGTTCACAACAATGGTGCAGCTTTCCCTTAGTCCAAGTGTGCCACGACTCGTGAGACCACACTTGGGAAGTGGTAGCTTCCTCACCACATTGCTGTGGATGGAAGGCTTGTTAGAATATGTGACCATGTAGCCAATCCTGGCAGGCGAAATGTAACCTATGTCTCGACAATTTCGAGGATTTGATATATTGTTAATGAATAACGAAGTGAAATTCATTTGGCATTACTTTGTTTGTGTTCACTTTATCTGTTTTATACATACCTGTTCACCACGCAAATAAAGCCCACGGACTGAAAACGTATTTTGGGGACTGGGACTACACTTGGAGGTAGGTCCATGAAATCAGTCCCTCCGAATCAATCCAGAAATCTCCAAGTCAAGGAATCTCGAAAATGGGTACCGAGATTCCCGTTGAGACTTGCACTAAGCATCTGCTGTCGTATTTTATCGACGGGTGACAAAGGTCATCTAAGCAGTGCTAGTGGGTTAGCCTGCTAGGGAGCAGCTGATTGAGGTGACTCGTAGGAACCGTCTTACGGAGGACCTTGAGTAGGGTCGGCTAGGTATGACGTGTGCTCCCGGTTCCAACAGTACAGGTCAAGTCCTTTAACTTGAGGAACTGCTGAGTTTACCTGTATATCGGGGCTGTATCTTAGATATGGTGAGAGATTACCAAGATGCACTTGAGTAGTCATAAGCCATGTCTAGTGCACCTCCGGTGTACAGAGTGACAGTAGTTTCTAAGAAAGGATATGTCTCCTGTCAAAAGGCATTGACAGTTGAGTCTCACATATGTTCTGTGTCTTGTCCCTAAAATCTGTGACCACAGTAACTGAACAGAAGGGAAGGTTTCCCTTGCGGCGTTTGGTAAGGACAGACCGACACTTAGGTCCAAAATAGGTACCTGCATTTTCCGTGCCCTAGACCCTAAGTAGTGAGCCCGAAGACAGAAGGACGAGTGTACTGTTAGAGCCTAAATGTTCATCCCCGAATATTCACCTAGTCTTTAGTGCCATGGACCGTTGCTAGATGGCCACCCTTGGTAACGGGCGGATTCTAGGAATCCGACCAAGTCTAGCTGAAAGGTGAACCTAAAGAGTCACACACAATCCACACACATTAAGTATTTAATTTAGAATTAAATATTTGGAGAAATGAAATGATTAAATTGGATTTAATCGGGTCCTTGTTTTTCTTGGAAAAAGAATTAATTCCTTTTATTAGATAAAAGGGATTAATCTAATAAATTAGATTTATTAGAAAATTAATTTAATGGGACTAGAATAAATATTTATATTTATTATATTTATTTATTTACCTTTGGAATATTTAAATAGGTTTTAAATATTCCATTAAATTAAATTAATGGTTGAGATTAATAGGAGAGATGGATGGCTAGGATTAAATTAAATTTGACTAGCTCAAATACTACTTTTACTAGGACTTTGACTAGGTCAAAATCCTAGTCAAATTAGTCTTCTAGAGTTGGAGTTTGAAGAGGATTAAACTCCTCCTCTATAAATACTCCTAGCCTTTCACCTTTGGAAGGATGATGAAACTCCAACGCACACACACACACTACAACTCAGCACTCTCTCCCTCTCCTCTCGTCCGCCCCTCTCTCTCTCTCTGAAGAATATTTTTCTTGTTCTTTTGTTCTTGGAACAATCGAACATAGGAGGATTAATCCCGTTAACCTAATAACGTGTGATTGATCAATCGTCTCCAAAACACTTGTTCGTTCGCTAGCACGACGTGCAATATACATAGGTGGATTGCGTGTCACAATTTGGAGAGTCTCATATACGAGATTTGGTGCAAATCAGGGAACAACGCGAGTACCGGTTAGAAGACAAAAATGACAATCGGTAGGTTCCGATTTATTTTTTCGTCCCTCCTTTATTTTTAATCCTATGGCCTCCATGATTCTCGTATGCTTTTAATTCATGAGATACACCAAACACCTGGGAACTTCAAGGGAACACCCCTTGAACGTGCTCTTTATTTTTTTGTAAAAGCATGTTTAAATTTCGTTATTTAAATTTATACCGCGCTTCCGCATTCGCGCTATTTTGCAGGATGATCCACAATCTTTCAGTGGTATCAGAGCTCGGTTCGGTGTATAGGCCTAGGGTTTTACGTGCGTTTTAAGCATGAAACGTGTTCTTGGCATGTTTTAATTAATTCTTGATTATATTATTATTAAAGCATTTCGTTTTCTTGATTGTAAATTCGTTTGAATTCTGGTACTATTGGATTTTCTGTTTTTCTTGGGAAACGGGGGGTGAAAATGGAGCAAAGTGGAGAAACGTCGCAGCACCCGGCCTGCCGGAGACTGGCCGCGCGCAGGTAGGGGAGCCTGCACGCGGCTGCCTGCGCCAGGCACGCATGGTTGCGCGCGGACAGACTGCCTGGTGCGCGGCCGGGCGTCAGGCAGGCAGCTAGCCGGGTGCGCGCGCAAACAGGAAGGGAAGCCCGCGCGCGCACGCAGATGATGGTGTCTGCGCGCGCAGGGGCGGCAGGCTGGGCTGCTGCCTTGCGCGCACCGGCTGGCTGCTGCCGGTGGCGGCGGCCGGCTGTTAGGGTTTCCCTTTTTTATTTTATTTCAGTTTAATTTATTAATTAATTTTGAAAATTCGTTTTTGTTTAATTTTGCCTATTTTCTAAGACATTATTTTGGGAGGTTGAATTATATTGTATTTGGAATCCCGGGGATAATTTACCTAGAAATAATGAGGAAGGGTCTTCCTAAAACGGGAAAAATATTATTACCAACAGTTGTACCATATTTTTTCATACGTTACGCATTTATTTTATCTTGGATAATTGTGATTGGTAATCTTGTGTTGTTAGCATGTATTTTGTGTGATTGGATCATGTGATTATACGCGTTGAATGGAAATGGATGATCACGAGCCCTAGACCGAATGTATGATTTAATTTTCTGTTGGGCATGTGTGCCTCTTTTACTGCTTTCTCCTTCTCCCTTTCTAGTTGCCTTGGAATAATAAGGCATTCTACCTCCTTCCTTATGTACTCCCCCCGGGTTTTTGCTGGGGTTTCTATTTTTAATATGTAATGAGAGTAGAATAGAAGTGATGTTTTTAATTTTATGTAATTGATGGAGAAGAAGGAAGGTCCACATGGAAAGCCCAGACCGGTGGTTCCAAGGCGTTTCCATGAATAGAAGAAAGAGAAAAGAGACCAAGGCCCATCAGAATGATGATTGGGTTACTATTAATGTAATAGTGTAGGACCAACCCTAGATTGACCATAGATCCACTGCGGGCTCAGTGGGTCGCATAGGATTCGGGCTCGTGATCATCCAACAGGGGCGTGCTAGGCTTTAATTTTGCATGTGGTTATTATGATGGATGAATGGCATTTTATTTATCATGTAACTGCTGTGGATGCAATTTATTTATTTTCGCATTATGGATGAATGTGTTAATATCTATGTATGGGATCTCAGTCATTTACTACTCTCACAATGGTTGGACCAATGTCCAAATATTAGACCCTAAACAAAGTGGACATGGACTCTAGGAGTTCGTCCATGCCTTCCAATCCATGGCATAGTGAGGAAGCTGATTTAGATCGATAGCGTGGTCTCACGAGTCGTGGCACGTCTATCGTACCTAAAAGAAGTTGCACTATGTCATGAACGAAAAGTAGACCGCTGTTACCTGTCTCACGAGTCGTGGAGGTAGCAGTGGATCTATGGCTCGGTTGATTGGGTTGGGTCTAACGCTCGATTAGCATGATTCGCTTGGAGTCCTCGGGATCATGTGAAAGGGTGAGAGAATAATCTTAGGAATCTCGTGGAACGAGAGTGGTATGGCATACCTCCCACAGGATTCTTCCCATGCGAATCGTAAAAGCGGGGTATGGGAAAATTCGCTGTGGATCCCAAGCCTACTAGGAAAAGGTTTCCCGAAAATAACGTTTGAGAGTACCGTATTTTCGTATAAATAGTGGGAGCATTAAATGACTAAAGACCAAGCATTTAATTATATATATCAAACCTCCGTCTTTTAAATTCTGCTGATCGCGAACTCTGTTTTTTAAATGTAGATTTAAAATGTCTAAGAACCCTTTATCAACCATTCTTAAGACCAACAAATTCAATGGAACCAATTACAATGACTGGTTGCGTAATCTCAGGATAGTCCTGGATTACGAGAACCAAGGCTACGTCATGGACCAGCCTCTCCCTAGGACCTTACCGGAAGGATCCACGCCAGAAGAATGTGAGACGTTCGAGACTTGGCATAAGGATAATCGGAAGGTCCATAGCGTTATACTTGCTTCGATGACGAATGAGACTCAGAAGCAATATGAAAGGCTAGACGATGTCCCTTCCATTATGGCTCGCCTTAAGGATTGCTATGCAGTCCTGGACCGACATACTAGGTATATCGCGACTAAGGCGTTCTTTGGAACTAAAATGACAGAAGGATCCTCTGTACAAGAGCACAGGGTTAAAATGCTTACCCTGGTGGAAAAGCTCGAAGACCTAAAGGCAGGCCTCAATAATGAAACGTACATAGATGTGATCATTCAGTCACTCCCACCCTCCTTCGACCAATTTATTGTCAACTACAACATGAACGCACTTGAGAAGGGCATTCATGAGTTGATCAATATGTTGGTGCAATAAGAGGCAACGACCAAAAAGTCCACGCCTTCGGTATTGTTTGGAGGTGCTTCAACTTCCAAAACGAAAGACAAGGGTGCCGGACGTTGGAAAAAGAAGAAAAGGAAGGGACAAGCCGTCAAAGCAGCTACAAACACAAAGAGTGTTCCCATTGCCAAAGAGGGGAAAGGCAAAGGAAAGGGAAAGGTTTTCACCAAGCAACAGTCGAGGGCATATGACATATGTATCAATTGCCGTGAGAAAGGGCATTGGAAGAGGGAGTACCCCAAACTCTTCTCGAACCAAGGTATATTTGTGATTGAGGTCAATATGGTCACTAATTCTGCCTCTTGGGTATTAGATACCGGCTGTGGAGCTCACATCTGCAATGATTTGCAGGTGCTGAAAAGAAGCAGAAAACTGAGTAGCGGGGATATGATCCTGAAGCTTGGGAATGGCAAGGCCATCTCGGCAGAAGCAGTAGGATCCGCCACTCTAGTAGTTAGTGATCATATTAGCATATATTAGAGCAAGTTTATTATGTACCCAATATGATTAAAAACATCATCTCCATTCCATTGTTAGACAATAGTGGTTATGAGTTTATGATCAATAAAAATTGCTTTTATTTGATGAGGTGTGGAATTGCTCATCTACTTGGTACACTTAACAATGGGCTCTATATCTTGCAACAAACGAACTTTGTTCTAAATGCTTAACACAAACGTAAAATAGATAATAACGGGAATGCACGACTGTGGCACGCTAGGCTAGGTCACATATCCCAAGACAGGATGAAAAGATTGGTAGACTCAAAGAACCTAGAGGTAGGGGACTTGAGTGAACTACCAACCTATGAATCCTGTCTAAGAGGAAAAATGACCAAGAAGCCCTTTGTAGGATAAAGCAGGCTTGCCACAGGTCTGTTGGACTTGGTCCATACAGACGTATGTGGACCACTAAGGACGTAGGCCCGAGGTGGGTTCTCCTACTTCATAACCTTAACCGATAATCATTCACGGTATGGTTATGCTTACTTGATGAGGTACAAGTCTGAAGCTCTTGAGAGGTTTAAAGAATTCGGACTTGAAGTGGAGAACCAAACCAACTGCAAGATTAAAGTCCTACTGTCAGACTGAGGCGGAGAATACCTTAGTACCGAGTTCCTTAATGATCTAAAAGAAAATGGTATAATATCTGAATGGACACCTCATGGGACACCACAATTGAATGGGTATAATATCTGTTGGACATGCTTCCATCCACAGCAATGTGGTGAGGAAGCTACCACTACCCAAGTGTGGTCTCACGTGTTAGAATAGGTTACCATGTAAGCCAATTTTGGCGGGAATATGTAACCTATGTCTAGACAATTTCAGGTGTTTGATAAATCATTTATGAATAAAGAAGTGAAAATTCATATGGCAACACTTTGTTTACGTTCACTTATATCTGCTATTACATATCTGTTCACTACGCAAACAAAGCCCACGGACTGAGTATCGATTTCGGGGACTGGGACTACGCTTGGAGGTAGGTCCATGAAATCAGTCTTACCGAATCAGTCCGGAAATCTCCAAGTCAAGGAATCTCGAAAATGGGTACCGAGATTCCCCTTGAGACTTGCACTAAGCATTTGCTGTCGTATTTCATCGACGGGTGACGAAGGTCGTCTAAGCAGTGTTAGTGGGTTAGCATGCTAGGAAGCAGCTGACTGAGGTGACTCGCGGGAACCGTCTTACGGAGGATCTTGAGTATGGTCAGCAAGGTATGACGAGTATTCCCGGTTTCAACGGTACAGGTCAAGTCCTTTGACTTGAGGAACTGCTGAGTTTACCTGTACATCAGGTCTGTATCTTAGATATGGTGAGAGATTGCCAAAATACTCTTGAGTAGTCATAAGCCATGTCTAGTGCAGCTCGGGTGTACAGAGTGACAGTAGTTTCCAAGAAAGGATCTGTCTCCTGTCAAAAGGCATTGACAGTTGAGTCTCATGAATGCTCTGTGTCTTGTCCCTAAAATCTGTGGCCACAATAATTGAACAGAAGGGAAGGTTTCCCTTGCGGCGTTTAGTAAGGACAGACCGACACTTAGGTCCAAAGTGGGTACCTGCATTTTCCGTGCCCTAGACTCTAAGTGATGAGACCGAAGACAGAAGGACGAGTGTACTGTTAGAGCCTAAATGTTCATCCCCGAATATCTCACCTAGTCTATAGTGCCATGGACCGTTGCTAGATGGCCACCCATGGTAACGGACAGATTCTAGGAATCCGACCAAGTCTAGCTGAATGGTGAAACTAAAGAGTCACACACTATCCACACACACACTTAGTATTTAATTTGGAATTAAATATTGGAGTAAAGGAATGATTAAATTGAATTTAATCGGGTCCTGTATTTTCTTGGAGAAATTAATTCCTTCTATTTGCTAAAGGGAATTAAATTAATAAATTGGATTTATTAAGGGAATTAATTTAATGGGCCTAGAATAAGTATTAATATTTATTTATTATATTTATTTGGCCTTTTGGAATATTTAATAGGATTTAAATATTCCATTAAATTAAATTAATGGTTGAGATTTAATGGGAGAGATCAAAGGCTAAGATTGAATTTGACAAGGTCAAATTCTACTTTGACTAGGACTTTGACTAGGTCAAAATCCTGGTCAAATTAAGCTTCTAAAGAGGTGGAGTTTAAAGAGGATTAAACTCTTCCTCTATATATACCCCTAGAGAGGTGGAGTTTAAAGAGGATTAAACTCTTCCTCTATATATACCCTTAGCCTTGCACCTTTTGAAGGATGATGAAATTCCAACACACACACAACACACACTCGTCTCTCTCCCTCTTACCTCTCGTCCGCCCCCCTCTCTCTCTACAAGAAATATATTTTTCTTGTTCTTTTGTTCTTGGAACACTAGAACATTGATGAATCAATACCGTTAATTCATAACGTGTTGTTGATTCATCCACTCCAAAAATCATACTTGTTCGTTGCTAGCACGACGTGCAAGATACGTGTGTGGATCGTGTGTCACGATTTGGAGGGTCTCAAGAACGAGATCTTGGTGCAAAACGGGGAACAACGCGTGTAGCCGTTGAAGACGAATACGACAACGGGTAGGTCTCGTTTTAATTTTTCGTCTATTTTATTTTCCCTCCCTATGGCCTCCATGACAATTGCATGTTCTTTATATCATGAGATCACCAAACACCCGGGAATCTCAAGGGTACACCCCTTGTGCGTGTTCTTTATTTATTAAAGCATGCTTTAAATTTTTCGTATTCTATTTTATACCGCGCTTCCGCATTCGCGCAATTTCCCGGGACGATCCACATATTCTTTCAGTGGTATCAGAGCCCGGTTCGGTGTATAGGCCTAGGGTTTATGTGCGTTTTAAGCATGAAACGTGGTTTTGGCATGTTTTAATTAAATCTTGATTTTCTTGATTTTAAAGCATGTCGTTTTATTGCTTTCATTCGTGTGAATTTCTGCATGTTGGTATTTTTCTGTTTTTCTTGGGAAACGGGGTGGAAAAATTGAACGGAAAATGAGAAATGCCGCAGCCGGCCAGCCGGGAGGGCTGGCCACGCGCAGCCGCACGCTGCCGGCAGGCCAGACGCGCGCAGGCAAGGGAAGCCTGCGCGCGCCCGTCCTGCCGGTCGCGCAGCGGGCAGCGGGTAGCGCGCAGCCAGGGTGGCTGCGCGCAGGCGCGCGCGCCCAGACGAAGGTGTCTGCGCGCGCGCGCAAGGCTGCGGGCCTGAGAGTCCGAGCGCGGACGGACACCGGGCCGCGCCGCCAGGCGCGCGCGCACGCAGACGGAGGTGTCTGCGCACGCGCGCCCGGCAGGCGTGCCCAATGCACGTCTGCACGCGCACTGCACAGGCGTAGAAGCGCGGATGGCAACCAGCAGGCCAGCGCGCGCAGCCTCGCGCACGCGACGGCCTGCCTGAACACCAGGCCGCGCAGCACGCTGCCGGCCAGGCGCGCGCGCACGCAGGCAGGGGCGGCATGCTGAGCCTGTTGCCCTGTGCGCACGCCGGCAGGCCGCTGCCGGCGGCGGCGGCGGCCGGTTCTGCTGCTAGGGTTTTAAACCCTAGTATTTTTTTTCTTTTTATTTTTTAATTCTATTTTATTTTCAGTTTTAATTTTGAATTAATTCTGAAAAATTCGTTTTTAGGTTCAATTTTGCCTAATTTTCTAAAGACATTATTTTATGAGTAAAATATATTGGATTTGGAATCCCGGGGTTATTTTACTTAAAATAATGAGGAAAGATTTTCCTAAAACGAGAAAATACTGTTACCAATATTTGTGTTTTATTTTTCACACGTTACGCACATGTTCATTTATTTCTTATCTTGAATGATTATGATTGGAAATCATGAATTGTTGGTATATTGTAATTATATGATTAGATCATGTGATTATGTGTGTTGGATGGAAATGGATGATCACGAGCCCTAGACCGAATGTATGGTTTAATTTCTATTGGGCCTGTGTGCCTCTTTTACTGCTTTCTCCTTCTCTCTTTCTAGTTGCCTTGGAATAATAAGGCATTCTACCTCCCTCCTTATGTACTCCCCCCGGGTTTTCGCTGGGGTTTCTATTTTTAATATGTAATGAGAGTAGACTAGGAGTGAGGTTTCTATTTTTGTAATTGGTGGAGAAGAAGGAAGGACCACATGGAGAGCCCAGATGGGAGGTCCCTTGGAGTTTTCCTTGAAGTGAAGAAAGAGAAAAGAGACCAAGGCCCATCAGCATGATGATTGGGTTACTATTAATGTAATAGTAGGACCAACCCTAGATCGACCATAGATCCACTGCGGGCTCAGTGGGTCGCATAGGATTCGGGCTCGTGATCATCCAACAGGGGCGTGCTAGGCTTTAATTTTGCATGTGGTTCTTATGATGGATGAATGGGTTTTTTATTTATCATATAACTGCTATGGATGGTTTAATTTACGCATTATGGATGGATGTGTGAATGTTTATTTATTATGAGATCTCGGTCATTTACTACTCTCACATTGGTTGGACCAATGTTGAAATATTAGACCCTAGACAAAATGGACATGAACTCTAGGAGTTTGTCCATGCCTTCCAATCCATGGCATAGTGAGGAAGCTGTTTTAGGTCAATAGCGTGGTCTCACGAGTCGTGGCATGTTATTGTACTTAAAAGAAGCTGCACTATGTCATGAAGGAAAAATGGGCTGCTGTTACTTGTCTCACGAGTCGTGGGGGTACCAGTGGGTCTGTGGCTCGGTCGATTGGTTGGGTCTAACGCCCAATTGGCATGATTCGCTTGGAGTCCTCGGGATCATGTGAAAGGGTGAGGAAATAATCTTGGGAATCTCGTGGAACGAGAATGGTATGGAATACCTCCCACAGGATCTTTTCCATGCGAATCGTAAAAGCGGGGTATGGGAAAAATCGCTGTGGGTCCCAAGCCCACTAGGAAAGGATTTTTCGAAAATCATGTTTGAGAGTACCGTGTTTTCGTATAAATAGTGGGGAGGATTAAATGACTAAAGACCAAGCATTTAATTATTTTTATCAAAACCACCACTTTTATTTTCTGCTGACCGCGCGCGTGTTTTCTAAATGTAGATTTAAAAATGTCTAAGAACCCACTTTCAACCATTCTTGAGACAAACAAATTCAATGGAACAAATTACAACGACTGGTTGCGCAATCTAAGGATAGTCCTAGATTACGAGAACCAAGGCTACGTCATGGACGAGCCTCTCCCTAGGACCTTGCCTGAAGGATCCACCCCAATGTGAGACGTTCGAGACTTGGCATAAGGATAACCAGAAGGTTCGTAGCATCATACTTGCTTCGATGACGAATGAGATTCAGAAGCAGTATGAAAGGCTAGACGACGTCCCTTCCATAATGGCTCGCCTTAAGGATTGCCATGCAGTCCCAGATCAGCATACTAGGTATGTTGCGACCAAGGCGTTCTTTGGAACTAAAATGACAGAAGGATCCTCTGTACAAGAGCACGGGGTTAAAATGCTTAGCCTGGTGGAAAAGCTCGAGGACCTAAAGGCAGGTCTCGATAATGAAACGTACATAGATGTGATCCTTCAGTCACTCCCACCCTCCTTTGACCAATTTATCGTCAACTACAACATGAACGCACTTAAGAAGGGCATTCATAAGTTGATCAATATGTTGGTGCAATACGAGGCAACGACTAAGTAGTCCACGCCTTCGGTATTGTTTGGAGGTGCTTCAACTTCCAAGACGAAAGGCAAAGGTGCCGGACGTTGGAAGAAGAAGAAAGGGAAGGGAAAGCCCGTCAAAGCAGCTATGAACACTAAGAGTGTTCCCATTGCCAAAAAGGGGAAAGGCAAACGAAAGGGAAAGGTTGTCTCCAAGCAACAGTCGAAGGCATATGACATATGTATCAACTGCCGTGAGAAAGGGCATTGGAAGAGAGAGTGCTCCAAACTCTTCTCAAACCAAGGTATCTATGTGATTGAGGTTAATATGGTCACTAATTCTGCCTCTTGGGTATTAGATACCGGCTATGGAGCTCACATTTGCAATGACTTGCAGGTGCTGAAAAGAAGCAGAAAATTGGGTAGCGGGGACATGATCCTAAAGCTTGGGAATGGCAAGGCCATCTCGGCAGAAGCAGTAGGATCCGCCACTTTAGTGATTAGTGATAGCATTAGCATAGAATTAGAGCAAGTTTATTGTGTACCTAGTATGATTAAAAACATCATTTCCATTCCATTGTTGGACAATAGCGGTTATGAGTTTAGAATCAATAAAAATTACTTTTATTTGATGAGGTGTGGAATTGCTCATCTGCTTGGTACATTAAATAACGGGCTCTATATCTTGCAACAAACGAACTTCGTTCTTAACGCTCAACACAAACGAAAATTAGATAATAACGGGAACGCACTACTGTGGCTCGCTAGGCTAGGTCACATATCCCAAGATAGGATGAAAAGGTTGGTAGACTCAAAGAACCTAGAGGTAGGGGACTTGAGTGAACTACCAACTTGTGAATCCTGTCTAAGAGGGAAAATGACCAAGAAGCCCTTTGTAGGACAAAGCAGGCTTGCCACAGGTCTGTTGGACTTGGTCCATACAGACGTATGTGGACCACTAAGGACGCAGGCCCGAGGTGGGTTCTCCTACTTCATGACCTTTACCGATGATCATTCACGGTATGGTTATGTTTACCTAATGAGGTACAAGTCTGAAGCTCTTGATAGGTTTAAAGAATTCAGACTTGAAGTGGAGAACCAGACCAACTGCAAAATTAAAGTCCTACGGTCAGACCGAGGCGGTGAATACCTTAGTACCGAGTTCCTAGATTATCTAAAAGAACATGGTATAATATCAGAATGGACACCTCCCGGAACACCGCAATTAAATGGTGTCTTTAAAAGGAGGAATCGAACCCTGTTGGACATGATTCGGTCCATGATGAGTTTTACCAAATTGCCCTTATCCTTTTGGGGCTATGCACTAGAAACGACAGCCAAATTGTTGAATTTGGCGCCTACCAGTGCATTGACCAAACGCCATATGAGATATGGCATGGCAAGCCTGCGTCCTACAACTACTTGAAAGTGTGGGGCAGCCCCGCATACGGCAAGAGGTTAGTGGGAGATAAGCTAGAATGCAGGTCTAGCTTATGCAGGCTCGCGGCTGGCGACCAGCAGGCCGACGCGCGCGAGGCAGAGGAGCCTGCGCGCGCGACGGCCTGCCGGAACACCAGGCCGCGCAGCGCGCTGCCGGCCAGGCGCACGCGCACGCAGGCAAGGGGCCTGCGCGCGCGCGCCCGGCCAGGCAGTGCCTGCGCGCGCGCAGGGGCGGCAGGCTGGGCCTGCTGCCCTGCGCGCACGGCCGGCCGGCTGCTGCTGGTGGCGGCGGCCGGCGGGGTGCTGCAGCTAGGGTTTCTTGAAACCCTAGCATTATTTTATTCTTTTTATTTTACTTTTCAGTTTTAATTTTGAATTAATTCTTGAAAATTCGTTTTTGGGTTCAATTTTGCCTAAATTTCTAAAGACATTATTTTAGGAGTAAAATAAATTGGATTTGGAATCCCGGGATTATTTACTTAAAATAATGAGGAAAGGTTTTCCTAAAACGAGAAAAATATTATTACCAATATTTCTGTTTTATTTTTCACACGTTGCGCACATGATCATTTATTTCTGTTTTGGATTATTATGATTGGAAATCATGAATTATTGGTATTTGTAATTATGTGATTGGATCATGTGATTATGTGTGTTGGATGGAAATGGATGATCACGAGCCCTAGACCGGATGTATGGTTTAATTTTCTGTTGGGCCTGTGTGCCTCTTTAACTGCTTTCTCCTTCTCTCTTTCTAGTGCCTTGGAATAATAAGGCTTTCTACCTCCCTCCTTATGTACTCCCCCGGGTTTTCGCTGGGGTTTCTACTTTTTAATATGTAATGAGAGTAGACTAGGAGTGAGGTTTCCATTTTTTGTAATTGATGGAGAAGAAGGAAGGACCACATGGAGAGCCCAGACCGGAGGTCCCATGGCGTTTTCCATGAAGTGAAGAAAGAGAAAAAGAGACCAAGGCCCATCAGCATGATGATTGGGTTACTATTATTGTAATAGTATAGGACCAACCCTAGATTGACCATAGATCCACTGCGGGCTCAGTGGGTCGCATAGGATTTGGGCTCGTGATCATCCAACAGGGGCGTGCTAGGCTTTAATTTTGCATGTGGTTATTATGATGGATGAATGGCTTTTATTTATCATATAACTGCTATGGATGGATTTTATTTATGCATTATGGATGAATGTATGGATATATTATGAGATCTCGGTCATTCACTACTCTCACATTGGTTGGACCAATGTTGAAATATTAGACCCTAGATAAAGTGGACATGAACTCTAGGAGTTCGTCCATGCCTTCCAATCCGTGGCATAGTGAGGAAGCTGTTTTAGGTCAATAGCGTGGTCTCACGAGTCGTGGCACGTTATTGTACTTAAAAGAAGCTGCACTGTGTCATGAACGAAAAATGGGCTGCTGTTACCTGTCTCACGAGTCGTGGGGGTACTAGTGGGTCCATGGCTCGGTCGATTGGGTCGGGTCTAACGCCAATTAGCATGATTCGCTTGGAGTCCTCGGGGTCATGCAAAAGGGTGAGGCAATAATCTTGGGAATCTCGTGGAACGAGAATGGTATGGAATAACTCCCACAGGATCTTTTCCATGCGAATCGTAAAAGCGGGGTATGGGAAAAATCGTTGTGGATCCCAAGCCCACTAGGAAAGGATTTCCCGAAAATCACGTTTGAGAGTACCGTGTTTTCGTATAAATAGTGGGAGGATTAAATGACTAAAGACCAAGCATTTAATTATTTCATCAAACCACCGTCTTTATTTTCTGCTGATCGCGCGTTATTTCTAAATATAGATTTTAAAATGTCTAAGAACCCACTATCAACCATTCTTGAGACAAACAAATTCAATGGAACAAATTACAACGACTGGTTGCGCAATCTCAGGATAGTCCTAGATTACGAGAACCAAGGCTACGTCATGGACGAGCCTCTCCCTAGGACCTTACCGGAAGGATCCACGCCAGAAGAACGTGAGACGTTCGAGACTTGGCATAAGGATAACCGGAAGGTCCGTAGCATCATACTTGCTTCGATGACCAATGAGATTCAGAAGCAATATGAAAGGCTAGACGATGTCCCTTCCATTATGGCTCGCCTTAAGGATTGCTATGCAGTCCCAGATCGGCATACTAGGTATGTCGCGACCAAGGCGTTCTTTGGAACTAAAATGACAGAAGGATCCTCTGTACAAGAGCATGGGGTTAAAATGCTTACCCTAGTGGAAAAGCTCGAGGACCTAAAGGCAGGTCTCGATAATGAAACGTACATAGATGTGATCCTTCAGTCACTCCCACCCTCCTTCGACCAATTTATCGTCAACTATAACATGAATACACTTGAGAAGGGCATTCATGAGTTGATCAATATGTTGGTGCAATACGAGGCAACGACTAAGAAGTCCACGCCTTCGGTATTGTTTGGAGGTGCTTCAACTTCCAAGACGAAAGGCAAGGGTGCCGGACGTTGGAAAAGAAGAAGGGAAGGGAAAAGCCGTCATAGCAGCTACGAACACTCAGAGTGTTCCCATTGCCAAAGAGGGGAAAGGCAAAGGAAAGGGAAAGGTTGTCTCCAAGCAACAGTCAAAGGCATATGACATATGTATCAACTGCCGTGAGAAAGGGCATTGGAAGAGAGAGTGCCCCAAACTCTTCTCAAACCAAGGTATATTTGTGATTGAGGTTAACATGGTCACTAATTCTGCCTCTTGGGTATTGGATACCGGCTGTGGAGCTCACATTTGCAATGATTTGCAGGTGCTGAAAAGAAGCAGAAAACTAAGTAGCGGGGACATGATCCTAAAGCTTGGAAATGGCAAGGCCATCTCGGCAGAAGCAGTAGGATCCGCCACTTTAGTAATTAGTGATACCATTAGCATAGAATTAGAGCAGATTTATTTTGTACCTAGTATGATTAAGAACATCATTTCCATTCCATTATTGGACAATTAGTGGTTATGAGTTCAGAATCAATAAAAATTGCTTTTATTTGATGAGGTGTGGAATTGCTCATCTACTCGGTACATTGCATAACGGGCTCTATATCTTGCAACAAACGAATTTCGTTCTTAACGCTCAACACAAACGGAAATTAGATAATAACGGGAAACGCACGTCTGTGGCACGCTAGGCTAGGTCACATATCCCAAGATAGGATGAAAAGGTTGGTAGACTCAAAGAACCTAGAGGTTGGGGACTTGAGTGATCTACCAACTTGTGAGTCTTGTCTAAGAGGGAAAATGACCAAGAAGCCCTTTGTAGGACAAAGCAGGCTTGCCACAGGTCTGTTGGACTTGGTCCATACAGACGTGTGTGGACCACTAAGGACGCAGGCCCGAGGTGGGTTCTCCTACTTCATAACCTTCACCGATGGACCATTCACGGTACGGTTATGTTTACCTGATGAGGTACAAGTCTGAAGCTCTTGAGAGGTTTAAAGAATTCAGGCTTGAAGTGGAGAACCAGACCAACTGCAAAATTAAAGTCCTACGGTCAGACCGAGGCGGTGAATACCTTAGTGCCGAATTCCTAGATTATCTAAAAGAAAATAGTATAATATCGGAATGGACACCTCCCGGAACACCACAGTTAAATGGCGTCTCTGAAAGGAGGAACCGAACCCTGTTGGACATGGTTCGGTCCATGATGAGTTTTACCAAATTGCCCTTATCGTTTTGGGGTTATGCATTAGAAACGGCAGCCAAGTTGTTGAATTTGGCGCCTACCAGTGCATTGACCCAAACGCCATATGAGATATGGCACGGCAAGCCTGCGTCCTACAACTACTTGAAAGTGTGGGGTAGCCCCGCATACGTCAAGAGGTTAGTGGGAGATAAGCTAGAATCCAGGTCTAGCCTATGCAGGTTCGTTGGATACCCTAGAGAGAAACTGCGGGTTATTACTTTTATGACCCTTTGGAACAAAAGGTATTTGTTTCAAGGAATGCAGTATTCTTGGAGCAAGGCTTCCCAGAGGATATCCAACCTGATGAGCTGATCCTTGAGGAATCAAGTGATGGAACTCAGCCATCAGAAATAGCCGCGGAAACCTCACCAAGAGGATTCAGGATTAATGAACGGAGGACCGACCAACCTAGAGAAGTCCAACATGCTAGGCATGAAGGACAACCTCAAAGGCCAGTCCCGGTCCCTGAACCGCCGGCTCCGATACAGTCAGCGCCCACAGTCACCACTGACGTTCCCGTCCTCCGTAGGTCCACTAGAGAATCCAGACCTCCAGTGAGATATGGGTTTCTAGGTGCGACCGATCTTCTGGATAAACGATCCTAAGACATACGGGGAAGCGATGTCTGACATCGACTCCGGGAAATGGCTTGAGGCCATGAAGACCGAAATGGACTCCATGAGCGAGAACCAAGTTTGGAGACTCGTAGATCCACCGAAAAGTGTTAAGCCAGTGGGCTGTAAGTGGGTCTACAAGCGCAAACTCGGCGTTGATGGAGAAGTCACAACCTTTAAGGCTAGGCTTGTAGCTAAGGGATACACTCAACGACCCGGGGTCGATTTTGAGGATACCTACTCGCCAGTAGCCATGGCTAAGTCCATTCGCATCCTGCTTGCCATAGCAGCATGGTATGACTATGAAATATGGCAGATGGACGTGAAAACGGCCTTCCTCAACGGTTTCGTTGAAGAAGAGATCTATATGGATCAGCCGGAGGGTTTCACGGTCACTGGAGAAGAACAGAAGGTCTGTCGTCTCCAGAAGTCCATCTATGGCCTCAAACAAGCATCCCGAAGTTGGAACATTCGATTTGATGAAGTAATACGGGGATATGACTTCATCAAAAACGAATCCGACCCTTGTGTATACAAGAAGGTCAGTGGGAGCTCTATAGTGTTCCTAGTGCTTTACGTGGATGACATTCTGCTCATTGGTAATGACGTCAGAATGTTAGGAGACACAAAAGCATGGTTGTCAACCAAGTTTTCCATGAAGGACTTGGGAGAAGCCTCCTACATCCTAGGCATCCAGATTGTCAGGGACAGATCTAAAAGGATGTTAGGGCTCACCCAAAACTCGTATATGGAGAAAGTCCTAAAGAGATATCGAATGGACAACTCCAAACGAGGATTCCTTCCAATGAGGCATGGGATCAAGTTATCCAAGAAGCAGTCCCCGCAGACTGATGAGGAACTTGAAAAGATGAAAGTCATCCCCTATGCTTCTGCGGTAGGTAGCATCCAATATGCGGTCCATTGCACCAGGCCTGACATTGCATACGCTTTGAGCGTGACAAGCAAATATCAGTCCTGTGCAGGAGAGGCACATTGGAATGCCGTTAAGGCATCCTTAAGTACCTTAGGAGGACTAAGGAAATGTTCTTGGTCTATGGCAATGGAGAACTTATTCTGGAAGGCTTTAGCGACGCTAGCTTCCAGTCTGATGACGATGATGCCAAGTCTCATCGGGATATGTATTCAAACTCAACGGAGGAGTAGTGGCTTGGAAAAGTTCCAAGCAAGCAACCACTTGCTGACTCTACCACTGAGGCTGAATACATAGCAGCTTCAGAAGCTGCTAAGGAAGCGGTTTGGATGAGAAACTACATCCAAGAGTTGGATTGTGGTGCCTAGCATCGCCGAGCCCGTTGTCATCTTCTGTGATAACAACGGTGCAATAGCGCAAGCAAAGGAACTGAGATCTCATCACCGTTCCAAAACACATTCTTAGACGCTACCATCTTCTTAGAGAAATGGTAGGAAGAGGTGACGTTCGGATGGACCGAGTCAACTCAGCAGACAACACAGCAGACCCGCTGACAAAGCCTATGTCGCAGAGTGCTCATACGCAACATCTTGAGAAGATGGGGATTAGGCATATGGGTGATTTGGCTTTAAAGGTCAAGTGGGAGATTGTTAGAATAGGTGACCATGTAAGCCAATTTTGGCGGGTATATGTAACCTATGTCTAGACAATTATGGGTGTTTGATAAATCATTAGGGCATGATTGGTATATAGGAATGGAATTGAGTGAGAATGGAATGAAATTAGGAATGGAATAAAGTAGGAATGGAATGATTTTGGTATACCATTCCTATGTTTGGTATACCAAAGGAATGAAAAGGAGAATTGAATCAAAACTTTCAAATTACTCATTTATATATTTTTTAATAATGAAACTTAAAAATTAAAATAAAAAACAACTAAGCTACGTCTCATTAATGACATAAGGAATATTATTTTTGAAATATTAAATTAATTATAAATTTATAATATATATATATTGTTGGACGTTTTCATATATTTAAATTTTTTTAAAAAATACTTATTATTTGGTAAATGCTTATGCTTATTAGTAATATCTGGTAAAATGCCTATAAAGATGTTAATAATTTTATATTATATTTAATAAAATATTTAAGAATTTTTTTTATATTTTACATTTTATATTTTCTAAAAACCACATATTTAAATATTTTATATTGATATTCATTTATTTTAATGTATTGAAATAATATATAATTTTTGTGACTATAAATCTCGCAACTATAATTTTATTAAAAATTATTTTAGCAGTATATAAAAACAAAATCTATTCCCAAACTATTGGGAATAGCTAAAACCATGGGTGAGTGGGGGAATGCCTAATCCCATATTTATGGGAATGGGCATTCCCAAAGGAATGGCTATTGCTATTCCTAAATTATACCAAATATGTGTTTGGAATAAGATTAGGAATGTTCATTCCATTCCAAATGCATTCCCTCATACCAATCATGCCCTTAATGAATAAAAAAGTGAATTTCATTTGGCATTACTTTGTTTGTGTTCACTTATATCTGTTTTCTATATCTGTTCACTACGCAAACAAAGCCCACGGACTGAGAATCAATTTCGGGGACTGGGACTACGCTTGGAGGTAGGTCCATGGAATCAGTCTTCCCGAATCAGTCCGGAAATCTCCAAGTCAAGGAATCCCGAAAATGGGTACCGGGATTCCATTTGAGACTTGCACTAAGCACCTGCTGTCGTGTTTCATCGACGGGTGACGAGGGTCGTCTAAGCAGTGTTAGTGGGTTAGCATGCGAGGACGCAGCTGACTGAGGTGACTCGCTGGAACGTCTTACGGAGGACCTTGAGTATGGTCAGCAAGGTATGACGTGTATTCCCGGTTCCAACGGTACAGGTCAAGTCCTTTGACTTGAGGAATTGCTGAGTTTACCTGTACATCAAAGCTGTATCTTAGATATGGTGAGAGATTGCCAGAATTCTCTTTGGTAGTCATAAGCCATGTCTAGTGCAGTTCTGGTGTGCAAAAGTGACAGTAGTTTCCAAGAAAGGATCTGTCTCCTGTCAATAGGTTTTGGCAGTTGAGTCTCATGTATACTCTAGGTCTTGTCCCTAAACTGTGGCCACAGTGACTGAACAGAAGGGAAGGATTCCCTTGCGGCGTTTAGTGAGGACAGACCAACACTTAGGTCCAAAATGGGTACCTGCATTTTCCGTGCCCTAGATTCTAAGTGATGAGACCGAAGACAGAAGGACAAGTGTACTGTTAGAGCCTAAATGTTCATCCCTGAATATTTCACCTAGTCTCTAGTGCCATGGACCGTTGCTAGATGGCCACCCATGGTAACGGAAGGATTCTAGGAATCCGACCAAGTCTAGCTGAAAGGTGAACCTAAAGAGTCACACACTATCCACACACATTTAGATATTTAATTAGGAATTAAATATTGGAGTGAAGGAATGATTAAATTGGATTTAATCGGGTCCTTTATTTTTCTTGGAGAAATAATTCCTTCTATTAGATATAAGGAATTAAATTAATAAATTAGATTTATCAAAGGGATTTATTTAATGGGCTTAAATAATATTTATATTTATTTTAGCCTCTTGGAAATATTTAAATAGGTTTTAAATATTCCATTAAATTAAATTAGATCAACGGTTGAGATCAATGGGAGAGATGGATGGCTAGGATTGTTTTGACTAGGTCAAAACACTACTTTGACTAGGACTTTGACTAGGTCAAAATCCTAGTCAAATTAGAGTTCTTAAAAGAGGAGTTTTAAAGAGGATTAAACTCCTCTTCTATATAAACCCCTAGCATCCTACAAGTTGAAGGATGATGAATCTCCAAACACACACACAACACACACACACTCGGATCTCTCCCTCTCATCTCTCGTCACCTCTCTCTCTCCAAGAAACACATTCCACTAGTTCTCTTGTTCTTGGAACATTAGAACTTGATGAATCAATACCGTTAATTCATAACGTGTTGTTGATTCATCCACTCCAAAATATAAACTTGTTCGTTGCTAGCACGACGTACAAGATACGTGGGTGGATCGTGTGTCACGATTTGGAGGGTCTCAAGAACGAGATCTTGGTGCAAAACGGGGAACAACGCGTGTAGCCGTTGAAGACGAAAACGACAACGGGTAGGTCTCGTTTTAGATTTTCGTCGTCTTTTATTTTCAACCCTATGGCCTCCATGATATGTTATATGTGATTTATTCATGAGATACACCGAACACCCGGAAAATTTTAAAGGCACACCCTTTGAAACGTGTTTTAATTTAAAAGCATGTTTAAATTCCGCATTTTTTTAATTATACCGCGCTTCCGCATTCGCGCTTTTTCCCGGGACGATCCACAATTCCTTTCAGTGGTATCAGAGCCCGGTTCGGTGTATAGGCCTAGGGTTTATGTGCGTTTTAAGCATGAAACGTGTTTTTTGAGCATGTTTTAATTAAATCTTGATTTTCTTGATTATTAAAGCATGTTGTTTTATTGCTTTTAATTCGTGTGAAATTCTAAATGTTGGTATTTTCTGTTTTTTCTTGGGAAACGGGAAAATTTGAACTGAAAAACGAGAAACGCCACAGCCGGCCAGCCGGGAAGGCTGGCCGCGCGCAGCCGAGCGCTGCCGGCAGGGCAGACGCGCGCAGGCAAGGGTAGCCTGCGCGCGCCCGCCCAGCCGGCCGCGCAGGGGCAGCGCGCAGCCAGGATGGCTGCGCGCGGGGCGCGCGCGCAAGGGGGCGCCTCCAGCCGCGCGCGCGGGCAGACGAGGGTGTCTGCGCGCGCGCGGCCGGTAGGCGCGCTCATGCGCGCGCGCGCGCAAGGCTGGCGGGCGGAGAGCCCGCGCGCGGACGGCACCAGGCGCGCTGCCAGGCGCGCGCGCACGCAGACGGAGGCGTCTGCGCGCGCGCACTGCGCACAGCGCAGGCTCGCGGCTGGCGACCAGCAGGCCGACGCGCGCGAGGCAGAGGAGCCTGCGCGCGCGACGGCCTGCCGGAACACCAGGCCGCGCAGCGCGCTGCCGGCCAGGCGCGCGCGCACGCAGGCAAGGGGCCTGCGCGCGCGCGCCCGGCCAGGCAGTGCCTGCGCGCGCGCAGGGGCGGCAGGCTGGGCCTGCTGCCCTGCGCGCACGGCCGGCCGGCTGCTGCTGGTGGCGGCGGCCGGCGGGTGCTGCAGCTAGGGTTTCTTGAAACCCTAGCATTATTTTATTCTTTTTATTTTACTTTTCAGTTTTAATTTTGAATTAATTCTGAAAATTCGTTTTGGGTTCAATTTTGCCTAAATTTCTAAAGACATTATTTTAGGAGTAAAATAAATTGGATTTGGAATCCCGGGATTATTTTACTTAAAATAATGAGGAAAGGTTTTCCTAAAACGAGAAAAATATTATTACCAATATTTCTGTTTTATTTTTCACACGTTGCGCACATGATCATTTATTTCTGTTTTGGATTATTATGATTGGAAATCATGAATTATTGGTATATTGTAATTATGTGATTGGATCATGTGATTATGTGTGTTGGATGGAAATGGATGATCACGAGCCCTAGACCGGATGTATGGTTTAATTTTCTGTTGGGCCTGTGTGCCTCTTTAACTGCTTTCTTCTTCTCTCTTTCTAGTGCCTTGGAATAATAAGGCTTTCTACCTCCCTCCTTATGTACTCCCCCGGGTTTTCGCTGGGGTTTCTACTTTTTAATATGTAATGAGAGTAGACTAGGAGTGAGGTTTCCATTTTTTGTAATTGATGGAGAAGAAGGAAGGACCACATGGAGAGCCCAGACCGGAGGTCCCATGGCGTTTTCCATGAAGTGAAGAAAGAGAAAAAGAGACCAAGGCCCATCAGCATGATGATTGGGTTACTATTATTGTAATAGTATAGGACCAACCCTAGATTGACCATAGATCCACTGCGGGCTCAGTGGGTCGCATAGGATTTGGGCTCGTGATCATCCAACAGGGGCGTGCTAGGCTTTAATTTTGCATGTGGTTATTATGATGGATGAATGGCTTTTATTTATCATATAACTGCTATGGATGGATTTTATTTATGCATTATGGATGAATGTATGGATATATTATGAGATCTCGGTCATTCACTACTCTCACATTGGTTGGACCAATGTTTGAAATATTAGACCCTAGATAAAGTGGACATGAACTCTAGGAGTTCGTCCATGCCTTCCAATCCGTGGCATAGTGAGGAAGCTGTTTTAGGTCAATAGCGTGGTCTCACGAGTCGTGGCACGTTATTGTACTTAAAAGAAGCTGCACTGTGTCATGAACGAAAAATGGGCTGCTGTTACCTGTCTCACGAGTCGTGGGGGTACTAGTGGGTCCATGGCTCGGTCGATTGGGTCGGGTCTAACGCCCAATTAGCATGATTCGCTTGGAGTCCTCGGGGTCATGCAAAAGGGTGAGGCAATAATCTTGGGAATCTCGTGGAACGAGAATGGTATGGAATAACTCCCACAGGATCTTTTCCATGCGAATCGTAAAAGCGGGGTATGGGAAAAATCGCTGTGGATCCCAAGCCCACTAGGAAAGGATTTCCCGAAAATCACGTTTGAGAGTACCGTGTTTTCGTATAAATAGTGGGAGGATTAAATGACTAAAGACCAAGCATTTAATTATTTCATCAAACCACCGTCTTTATTTTCTGCTGATCGCGCGTTATTTTCTAAATATAGATTTTAAAATGTCTAAGAACCCACTATCAACCATTCTTGAGACAAACAAATTCAATGGAACAAATTACAACGACTGGTTGCGCAATCTCAGGATAGTCCTAGATTACGAGAACCAAGGCTACGTCATGGACGAGCCTCTCCCTAGGACCTTACCGGAAGGATCCACGCCAGAAGAACGTGAGACGTTCGAGACTTGGCATAAGGATAACCGGAAGGTCCGTAGCATCATACTTGCTTCGATGACCAATGAGATTCAGAAGCAATATGAAAGGCTAGACGATGTCCCTTCCATTATGGCTCGCCTTAAGGATTGCTATGCAGTCCCAGATCGGCATACTAGGTATGTCGCGACCAAGGCGTTCTTTGGAACTAAAATGACAGAAGGATCCTCTGTACAAGAGCATGGGGTTAAAATGCTTACCCTAGTGGAAAAGCTCGAGGACCTAAAGGCAGGTCTCGATAATGAAACGTACATAGATGTGATCCTTCAGTCACTCCCACCCTCCTTCGACCAATTTATCGTCAACTATAACATGAATACACTTGAGAAGGGCATTCATGAGTTGATCAATATGTTGGTGCAATACGAGGCAACGACTAAGAAGTCCACGCCTTCGGTATTGTTTGGAGGTGCTTCAACTTCCAAGACGAAAGGCAAGGGTGCCGGACGTTGGAAAAAGAAGAAGGGGAAGGGAAAAGCCGTCATAGCAGCTACGAACACTCAGAGTGTTCCCATTGCCAAAGAGGGGAAAGGCAAAGGAAAGGGAAAGGTTTGTCTCCAAGCAACAGTCAAAGGCATATGACATATGTATCAACTGCCGTGAGAAAGGGCATTGGAAGAGAGAGTGCCCCAAACTCTTCTCAAACCAAGGTATATTTGTGATTGAGGTTAACATGGTCACTAATTCTGCCTCTTGGGTATTGGATACCGGCTGTGGAGCTCACATTTGCAATGATTTGCAGGTGTTGAAAAGAAGCAGAAAACTAAGTAGCGGGGACATGATCCTAAAGCTTGGAAATGGCAAGGCCATCTCGGCAGAAGCAGTAGGATCCGCCACTTTAGTAATTAGTGATACCATTAGCATAGAATTAGAGCAGATTTATTTTGTACCTAGTATGATTAAGAACATCATTTCCATTCCATTATTGGACAATAGTGGTTATGAGTTCAGAATCAATAAAAATTGCTTTTATTTGATGAGGTGTGGAATTGCTCATCTACTCGGTACATTGCATAACGGGCTCTATATCTTGCAACAAACGAATTTCGTTCTTAACGCTCAACACAAACGGAAATTAGATAATAACGGGAACGCACGTCTGTGGCACGCTAGGCTAGGTCACATATCCCAAGATAGGATGAAAAGGTTGGTAGACTCAAAGAACCTAGAGGTTGGGGACTTGAGTGATCTACCAACTTGTGAGTCTTGTCTAAGAGGGAAAATGACCAAGAAGCCCTTTGTAGGACAAAGCAGGCTTGCCACAGGTCTGTTGGACTTGGTCCATACAGACGTGTGTGGACCACTAAGGACGCAGGCCCGAGGTGGGTTCTCCTACTTCATAACCTTCACCGATGACCATTCACGGTACGGTTATGTTTACCTGATGAGGTACAAGTCTGAAGCTCTTGAGAGGTTTAAAGAATTCAGGCTTGAAGTGGAGAACCAGACCAACTGCAAAATTAAAGTCCTACGGTCAGACCGAGGCGGTGAATACCTTAGTGCCGAATTCCTAGATTATCTAAAAGAAAATAGTATAATATCGGAATGGACACCTCCCGGAACACCACAGTTAAATGGCGTCTCTGAAAGGAGGAACCGAACCCTGTTGGACATGGTTCGGTCCATGATGAGTTTTACCAAATTGCCCTTATCGTTTTGGGTTATGCATTAGAAACGGCAGCCAAGTTGTTGAATTTGGCACCTACCAGTGCATTGACCCAAACGCCATATGAGATATGGCACGGCAAGCCTGCGTCCTACAACTACTTGAAAGTGTGGGGTAGCCCCGCATACGTCAAGAGGTTAGTGGGAGATAAGCTAGAATCCAGGTCTAGCCTATGCAGGTTCGTTGGATACCCTAGAGAAACTGCGGGTTATTACTTTTATGACCCTTTGGAACAAAAGGTATTTGTTTCAAGGAATGCAGTATTCTTGGAGCAAGGCTTCCCAGAGGATATCCAACCTGATGAGCTGATCCTTGAGGAATCAAGTGATGGAAACTCAGCCATCAGAAATAGCCGCGGAAACCTCACCAAGAGGATTCAGGATTAATGAACGGAGGACCGACCAACCTAGAGAAGTCCAACATGCTAGGCATGAAGGACAACCTCAAAGGCCAGTCCCGGTCCCTGAACCGCCGGCTCCGATACAGTCAGCGCCCACAGTCACCACTGACGTTCCCGTCCTCCGTAGGTCCACTAGAGAATCCAGACCTCCAGTGAGATATGGGTTTCTAGGTGCGACCGATCTTCTGGATAACGATCCTAAGACATACGGGGAAGCGATGTCTGACATCGACTCCGGGAAATGGCTTGAGGCCATGAAGACCGAAATGGACTCCATGAGCGAGAACCAAGTTTGGAGACTCGTAGATCCACCGAAAAGTGTTAAGCCAGTGGGCTGTAAGTGGGTCTACAAGCGCAAACTCGGCGTTGATGGAGAAGTCACAACCTTTAAGGCTAGGCTTGTAGCTAAGGGATACACTCAACGACCCGGGGTCGATTTTGAGGATACCTACTCGCCAGTAGCCATGGCTAAGTCCATTCGCATCCTGCTTGCCATAGCAGCATGGTATGACTATGAAATATGGCAGATGGACGTGAAAACGGCCTTCCTCAACGGTTTCGTTGAAGAAGAGATCTATATGGATCAGCCGGAGGGTTTCACGGTCACTGGAGAAGAACAGAAGGTCTGTCGTCTCCAGAAGTCCATCTATGGCCTCAAACAAGCATCCCGAAGTTGGAACATTCGATTTGATGAAGTAATACGGGGATATGACTTCATCAAAAACGAATCCGACCCTTGTGTATACAAGAAGGTCAGTGGGAGCTCTATAGTGTTCCTAGTGCTTTACGTGGATGACATTCTGCTCATTGGTAATGACGTCAGAATGTTAGGAAACACAAAAGCATGGTTGTCAACCAAGTTTTCCATGAAGGACTTGGGAGAAGCCTCCTACATCCTAGGCATCCAGATTGTCAGGGACAGATCTAAAAGGATGTTAGGGCTCACCCAAAACTCGTATATGGAGAAAGTCCTAAAGAGATATCGAATGGACAACTCCAAACGAGGATTCCTTCCAATGAGGCATGGGATCAAGTTATCCAAGAAGCAGTCCCCGCAGACTGATGAGGAACTTGAAAAGATGAAAGTCATCCCCTATGCTTCTGCGGTAGGTAGCATCCAATATGCGGTCCATTGCACCAGGCCTGACATTGCATACGCTTTGAGCGTGACAAGCAAATATCAGTCCTGTGCAGGAGAGGCACATTGGAATGCCGTTAAGGGCATCCTTAAGTACCTTAGGAGGACTAAGGAAATGTTCTTGGTCTATGGCAATGGAGAACTTATTCTGGAAGGCTTTAGCGACGCTAGCTTCCAGTCTGATGACGATGATGCCAAGTCTCATCGGGATATGTATTCAAACTCAACGGAGGAGTAGTGGCTTGGAAAAGTTCCAAGCAAGCAACCACTGCTGACTCTACCACTGAGGCTGAATACATAGCAGCTTCAGAAGCTGCTAAGGAAGCGGTTTGGATGAGAAACTACATCCAAGAGTTGGATGTGGTGCCTAGCATCGCCGAGCCCGTTGTCATCTTCTGTGATAACAACGGTGCAATAGCGCAAGCAAAGGAACTGAGATCTCATCACCGTTCCAAACACATTCTTAGACGCTACCATCTTCTTAGAGAAATGGTAGGAAGAGGTGACGTTCGGATGGACCGAGTCAACTCAGCAGACAACACAGCAGACCCGCTGACAAAGCCTATGTCGCAGAGTGCTCATACGCAACATCTTGAGAAGATGGGGATTAGGCATATGGGTGATTGGCTTTAAAGGTCAAGTGGGAGATTGTTAGAATAGGTGACCATGTAAGCCAATTTTGGCGGGTATATGTAACCTATGTCTAGACAATTATGGGTGTTTGATAAATCATTAATGAATAAAGAAGTGAATTTCATTTGGCATTACTTTGTTTGTGTTCACTTATATCTGTTTTCTATATCTGTTCACTACGCAAACAAAGCCCACGGACTGAGAATCAATTTCGGGGACTGGGACTACGCTTGGAGGTAGGTCCATGGAATCAGTCTTCCCGAATCAGTCCGGAAATCTCCAAGTCAAGGAATCCCGAAAATGGGTACCGGGATTCCATTTGAGACTTGCACTAAGCACCTGCTGTCGTGTTTCATCGACGGGTGACGAGGGTCGTCTAAGCAATGTTAGTGGGTTAGCATGCGAGGACGCAGCTGACTGAGGTGACTCGCGGGAACCGTCTTACGGAGGACCTTGAGTATGGTCAGCAAGGTATGACGTGTATTCCCGGTTCCAACGGTACAGGTCAAGTCCTTTGACTTGAGGAATTGCTGAGTTTACCTGTACATCAGAGCTGTATCTTAGATATGGTGAGAGATTGCCAGAATTCTCTTTGGTAGTCATAAGCCATGTCTAGTGCAGTTCTGGTGTGCAAAGTGACAGTAGTTTCCAAGAAAGGATCTGTCTCCTGTCAATAGGTTTTGGCAGTTGAGTCTCATGTATACTCTAGGTCTTGTCCCTAAAACTGTGGCCACAGTGACTGAACAGAAGGGAAGGATTCCCTTGCGGCGTTTAGTGAGGACAGACCAACACTTAGGTCCAAAATGGGTACCTGCATTTTCCGTGCCCTAGATTCTAAGTGATGAGACCGAAGACAGAAGGACAAGTGTACTGTTAGAGCCTAAATGTTCATCCCTGAATATTTCACCTAGTCTCTAGTGCCATGGACCGTTGCTAGATGGCCACCCATGGTAACGGAAGGATTCTAGGAATCCGACCAAGTCTAGCTGAAAGGTGAACCTAAAGAGTCACACACTATCCACACACATTTAGATATTTAATTAGGAATTAAATATTGGAGTGAA
The DNA here is from genome assembly GCA_034509735.1 of Sesamum alatum. Classification (NCBI taxonomy): domain Eukaryota; kingdom Viridiplantae; phylum Streptophyta; class Magnoliopsida; order Lamiales; family Pedaliaceae; genus Sesamum; species Sesamum alatum. Next base: position 28,623,465 of record JACGWO010000002.1, on the reverse strand, counting down.
GGAATGATTAAATTGGATTTAATCGGGTCCTTTATTTTTCTTGGAGAAATAATTCCTTCTATTAGATATAAGGAATTAAATTGATAAATTAGATTTATCAAAGGGATTTATTTAATGGGCTTAAATAATATTTATATTTATTTTAGCCTCTTGGAAATATTTAAATAGGTTTTAAATATTCCATTAAATTAAATTAGATCAACGGTTGAGATCAATGGGAGAGATGGATGGCTAGGATTGTTTTGACTAGGTCAAAACACTACTTTGACTAGGACTTTGACTAGGTCAAAATCCTAGTCAAATTAGAGTTCTTAAAAAGAGGAGTTTAAAGAGGATTAAACTCCTCTTCTATATAAACCCCTAGCATCCTACAAGTTGAAGGATGATGAATCTCCAACACACACACAACACACACACACTCGGATCTCTCCCTCTCATCTCTCGTCCACCTCTCTCTCTCCAAGAAACACATTCCACTAGTTCTCTTGTTCTTGGAACATTAGAACTTGATGAATCAATACCGTTAATTCATAACGTGTTGTTGATTCATCCACTCCAAAATATAAACTTGTTCGTTGCTAGCACGACGTACAAGATACGTGGGTGGATCGTGTGTCACGATTTGGAGGGTCTCAAGAACGAGATCTTGGTGCAAAACGGGGAACAACGCGTGTAGCCGTTGAAGACGAAAACGACAACGGGTAGGTCTCGTTTTAGATTTTCGTCCTCTTTTATTTTTCAACCCTATGGCCTCCATGATATGTTATATGTGATTTATTCATGAGATACACCGAACACCCGGGAAATTTCAAAGGCACACCCTTTGAAACGTGTTTTAATTTAAAAGCATGTTTAAATTCCGCATTTTTTTAATTATACCGCGCTTCCGCATTCGCGCTTTTCCTGGGACGATCCACAATTCCTTTCAGCCACAGCTTCAAACAGCATGAACGTGTCTCCGAGTGCATAGGAGATACCTCTGTCACATACTGACAGGGGACGGATCCTCTTCTTGGAATCCACCGTCCTCGCTACACATTCTGACTGCACTGGACAAGGCTTATGATAATCATCTTACAGAATGATTACCTCTTGCCAGATCCAAGATACAGCCGTCCTGTGCACGCGACTGCCATGATCCCTCAAGTCTGAGGATTACTCCCGTACTATCGGAACCGGGGAAAACCAATCATACTGACCAAGCCTCCAAGGCTTCCATATGATGATCCCCGCGAGTCAGTCCAGTTGGCTCGACCCCAGTCGACCAACCCATCAAGATCGTGTAGGCGTCCCACGCCTGTCGCCGATGAAACACGGCACTCATCCAATGAACACGACTCTTGACGCAAGTCTCAATAGGACTCTCGATGCCCTGTCTCGAGGTCCTCGACTTGGAACGTTTCAGACCCAACTCTTAATTAGTTGGTTTCATGACCACCATCCAATGCGTGGCCCAACTGCACGAGTTGTTATCCATGGTCTGTGGGCTTTGTTGCGATATAAGTTAAACACCGTTTTAACAAATGTAAGATGAGCGCAACAAAGAAGGTACCATTGGTGACGAACACTCATCTTATTCATCACATAATAATATTACATTCACATCAAGTTGTCGGATAGGTTACAAATTGCCAAACCTATTGGCTTTCTGGTCACCTATTCCAACAATCTCCCACTTGACCTAAAGCCAATCACCCATTGACCTCGAACCTCTTATTCAGATGGTGAGTATGGGCAACTTGCGACATGCGATTAGCAAGTGGATCTGTTATGTTTTCTGCGGAGCTGACTCGGTCCAACCGAACGTCACTCCTGCTATCCATCTCTCTAAGAGATGGTAGCGTCTAAGAATATGCTTGGATCGTGATGAGATCTCGGTTCCTTTGCTAGTGCTATCGCCCTGTTGTTATCATAAAAGATAATTACAGGCTTAGCAATGCTAGGTACTACATCCAACCCTTGGATGTAGCTCATCAACCACACCACTCCTTAGCAGCTTCCAAAGCCGCTATGTATTCAAAACTCTATGGTGGAGTCCGCCGTGGTAGCCTACTTGGAACCCTTCCAAGTAACCACGCCACCATTAAGTCTGAATACAAAACCATACTGAGACTTGGCATCATCATCATTCGACTGGAAGCTAGCGTCGCTATAGCCTTCCAGTATCAACCCTCCACCGCCGTAGATCAAGAACATGTCCTTAGTCCTTTTCAGGTACTTTTGGATAGTCTTGACTGCACTCCAGTGATATCGACTAGTTACGCTCAAAGCGAAAGCCACATCAGGTCTAGTGCATTGAACAGCATACTGTATGCTGCCTACGGCTGAAGCATAAGGGATGTCCAACATCCTTTTAAGCTCCTCATCAGTCTTAGGAGACTGCTTCTTGGATAACTTAATTCCATGCCTCATAGGAAGGAATCCTCGTTTTGAGTTCTTCATCTTGAATCTCTTCAAGACTTTTTCAATGTACGAGGACTAGGCCATTCATAACATCCTTCTAGATCTATCCCTGTAGATCTTGATGCCAAGGATGTAGGATGCCTCGCCCATATCCTTCATGGAGAATTGCATTGACAGCCAAGCTTTAGTGGCACCCAACATCTTAGCATCATTCCGAATGAGCAAGATGTCATCCACGTAAAGCACCAGAAACGCAACTGAGCTCCCACTGATCTTCTTGTATACACAAGGATCGGACTCGTTCTTGATGAAATCATATCCCCATATGACTTCATCAAAACGTATGTTCCAGCTTCGAGTTTAACCCCTTTTGGTGGATCTGCTAGGGTCCAAACCTTGTTTGTTCCCATCGAGTCCATCTCGGATTTCATGGCCTCAAGCCACTTGTCCGAATCGATGTCCGACATCGCTTCTCCGTAAGTCTTTGGATCATTATCCAACTGACCGGTCAGGCCCAGAAATCCATACCTATCAGGTGCATGGGATACTCTAGCCGACCTACGGAGGACTGGAACAATATCAGTGGGAACCACTGGCTCAGATGTCACTGCCGCCTCATGGGGTGCCTCACTTGATTCCTCAAGAAGCACCTCATCGCGTCGACTATCCGATGGAAAACCTTTTTCCAAGAACACTGCGTTTCACGAGACAAAAAACCTTTTGCTCGGAGGGATCATAGAAATAATACCCCGCAGTTTCTTTCGGATAGCCGATTAACCTGCATAAACTAGACCTCGAGTCCAGTTTATCTCCCACTAATCTCTTGACATATGTGGGGCAACCCCACACTTTCATGTATTTGTAGGAGGCAGGCTTGCCATGCCATATCTCATATGGCGTCTGTGATACCCTTTTAGATGGCGCCAAGTTCAAAACTTTGGCCGCCGTCTCAAGAGCGTATCCCAAGAAGGAAAGGGGTAGTTCGGTAAAACTCATCATGGATTGGACCATGTCCAACAAGGTCCGATTCCTCCTTTTAGACACACCATTAAGCTGCGGTGTTCCAGGAGGGGTCCACTGAGAGAGAATCCCATTCTCTTTTAGATAATCAGTAAACTCACCACTCAAATACTCTCCCCCTCGGTCCGACCGAAGGGCTTTGATCTTTCGACCGGTTTGGTTCTCTACTTCAAGTCTGTATTCTTTAAACCTTCCAAAGGTTTCAGACTTGTACCTCATCAGGTAAACATAACCATACCGTGAGTGATCATCGGTAAAGGTTATGAAGTACGAGTACCCACCTCTAGTCTGAGTATTTAGTGGACCACAGACATCTGTATGGATCAAATCCAACAGACCACTGGCTAGCGTACTTTGTCCAACAAAGGGTTTCTTGGTCATCTTTCCGTTTAGACAGGATTCGCAGGTCGGTAGGTTGTCCAAATCGTCTATTTCTAGACTCTTTGAGTCCACCAACCTTGTTATCCTATCTTTAGAGATATGACCTATCCTCGCATGCCATATCTGTGCGTTATTATGATCATCACGTTTTCGTTTGTGTTCTGCAGTAATAATCCAATTAGACTGTTAAAGTATGTACAGATCGTTGACCAATGTACCAAGCAGATGAGAAATACCATCTTTGATAATGAAAAAATCCTTTTTATTGATGGTAAATTCATATCCCTCCTTATCAAGGACCGGGATGGAAACAATGTTTTTAATCATGCTAGGTACATTGAAACAGTCGTTCAGTACAATCCTAACATGACTACTAATGGCTAACTCTAGTGATCCTACGGCCTCCGCAGCAACGGCCTTGCCATCGCCTATCCTCAGGATCATCTCATCCTTGGTTAGCCTTCTACTTCTTTGCAGTGCCTGCAGATCACTGCAGATGTGAGCACCACACCCGGTATCCAATACCCATGAAGCAGAATTAGTAATCATATTAACTTCAACCACAAACACACCTGGGTTGGAGAGGAGTTGTGGGGACTCCCTCTTCCAATGCCCTTTCCCTTGGCAATGCATGCAGACATCATTTGCCTTGGACCGCTGAGAACCACGGACCTTCCCTTTCCCTTTGCTCGGTCCAACCGGAGCAACAGGGACGCCCGGAGCGTGAGTAGGGGCCACAACCGTCTTCCCTTTGCCCTTCTTCTTCTTCCAGCGTCCGGCCCTCTTGCCATTCGCCTTGGAGGTCGAAGCCTCTCCTATCAATACCGTCGGCGCCGACTTGTGGGTCGTTGCCTCGTATTGGACCAGCATGTTGATCAACTCATGAATAGACTTCTCAAGTCCGTTCATGTTGTAGTTTTACAACAAACGGGTCATAGGATGGAGGAAGCAACTGGAGGATCACGTCAATGTACGTGTCATTGTTAAGCCCAGCTTTAAGGTCCTCGAGTTTCTCCACTAGGGAGAGCATCTTGACCCCATGACTCTGTACAGACGCTCCTTCAGCGAGCTTGGTGCCAAAGAATGCTTTTGTGGCGGCATATCTAATATGCATATCCGAACCGCATAAACCTCGTTCATGCGGAGCATTATGGCGGAGACGTTGTCCAGCCTCTCATACTGCTTCTGGATGTCGTTAGACATCGAAGCCAGTATGATACTGTGTACTTTCCGGTTGTCCTCATGCCATTTCTCGAACGTCGAACGTTCTTCAGGCGCGGACCCCCTCCGGTAAGTCGCTCGGTGGCGGCTCGTCCAAGACGTAGCCTTGGTTCTTGAAACTGAGGACAATCCCCATGTTTCTCAGCCAGTCCGAGTAGTTCGTTCCGTTGAATTTGTTAGTCTCAAGAATCATGGTTAACGGGTTCTTAGACATATCTACATTAATGAAAATGTAAAGCAGAAATTAGCAGATGATGGTAATATTATTGTTCAAGTTGAAGACTTGGTCTTTTAGTCTTTAACCCTCCCACTATTTATACGAAAGTCCGCCACTCTCAAGCGGAGTTTCGGGAAACTATTTCCTAGTGGGCTTGGGATCCACAAGCGTAATCTCCATGCCCCGCTTTTACGATTCACATGAAGAAGACCTTGTGGGAGATATCCAATATCATTCTCATCCAATGAGATTCCCAAGATATTTTGCCTCACCTATTCACATGGTCCCGAGGACTCCAAGCGAACCATGTTACTCAGTGTTGGGCCCGACCCATCAACCAAATCATGCCTCAAACTGTCGCCCCCACGACTCGTGAGACAGGGAAACAGCGAGCGCAGTCTTTTTGTTCACAACAATAGTACAGCTTTCCCCTATTCCAAGTGTGCCACGACTCGTGAGACCACACTTGGGTAGTGGTAGCTTCCTCACCACATTGCTGTGGATGGAAGGCTCGGACAGACCAAAATACCATTTTGATCCAAGTCCGTTCTGGGCCTAATATTTAATTTGGTCTAACCAAATGAGAGTTTAAGTGTGACCGAGACCTCATCACATTATTATGTTTTAGCATGCATAAATATCAAATATTTAAAGCGATAAAATAAATACGCCGCATGCAGAAAACATAGCATACCCCTGTTAGGATGATCACAAGCCCAACCTATGCGACCCACTGAGCCCGCAGTGAGTCTATGGTCTGTCTAGGGTGGTCCTAAATTATTACAATAATAATAAACCCATTGTCATTCCAATGGGCCTTGAAGTGCTTCTTGTTTCACGCCTTGATGCTCCTCCTTGGGGTCTCCGAGTCCAATTGCTTGTTAAAATTAAAACCTCACCAATCCTATCTACTCTCATTACAACTAAAAGTAATACATCGGTAATAAAGAAAACAAGCCTTAACATCATGAGGCTGATAATACGGGAGATGGTAGTCCCAAAAACAAGAGGCACGCAGGCCCCACCCAACAGAAACTAAATGATCATACATTCATCCATACACAAGGTCTAGGGCTTTGTGATCATCCCATGTTGATTCCATCAACTCACATATAACATAATTATTCCAAATAATCATGCAATAAAACCAATGGATATTCCAAATATCCAAGTGATGTCCAACATCACAAAAGCATAAACATATAAATAATATGCAGAATTTAAATTTCAAATTTAATGGACATTTTACACAATGCATCCAATGCATGTATTAATCCCAAATTAATTAAGCAAAATTAATCCAAGGAATAATCCAATTATTCCAAAATCAAAATTGCAAAATTAATATATTTTCAGAATATTGTGCAGAAAATACAGAAAATCAAATTTTCCAGAAAAACTCGAAAAACGTCACAAAACGGCCCAGCCGTTGTGCTGGCCGCCCGCCCACGCGCATGGCGCGCGCGCAGGCGCCCGCCTGCGCGCGGCCGCTGCCGACCTATCCCAATTTTATTTTTTTTTTTTGTTTTTCAAAACTGTTTCAGCACAATAACATTAATATTATTCTGAAAATAAGCATGCAATTTTAGATCCAATCTAACAAAATTAAGCATGCCAAAAGTCCATTAAATCTAAACAATTGAATCATCATATTATTCATATATTTATGTAAGCTAACATGCCAATAAAGCCATTTAAAAGCAAGTAGATCATGCCAAATACATAGATCTATGCCCCTTACATCGAACCGGGCTCTGATACCACTTGAAGGACAAGCGGATCCGCCCGGGAGCGCGAGCAGAAGCGAGAAAAGCGTGGAAAGTGCGTAAATTTAAATCAAATTCAAAAATACGCGAATCCCAAGGGGTGTACCCTTGGGTGCTCAACCGGGCGTTCGATGTAGGATGTGTAAATATTAAAACATACATTTAAGCACATAGGGCATAGATATATATAAATGAAATCAATCAAAGCGTAATAAACCGTTACCTTTGATTGTTTAGCGTATGCTCCCGGCTACTTGCGTTGTTCCTTCTCCGGAATGCTCACGAAATCCAAACGTATGGATTCTCCAAAGGTGATCCACACCACACCGGAACAAACACACGTTCTTCTTGCTAGAAAAGAACGGGTTTAGGAAGGAATCGGTTTAAGAGAAGAACACTATGAATTAGTGTTCTCTTTAAACTTACTTTGTTCTTCTTCTTGATTCAAAACCAAGTGAAGAACACAAGTGTAAGAGAGGGAGGGAGCACGAAATTTTGAGAGAGAGGAGAGGATTTTTGTCTTCTCTTTTTCTTAGAAAAAGATGAATAATGAATCACTTATGCTAGGTGTTGTATATTCTAATATATATACATAATTAATGTGATTATTGGAATGTGTCTAGGTTCATCCAAGGATGTCTAGATTCATTCCAATCAATCACCATCAATTCTTCAATCAAGCCTACCAAAATTTATGGTATGATCAAATCATACCAAAAGGGAAGAGCTTGATTGGAGTTGATTTGTCTCTTTCCAAAAGAGACAAGTTAACATACCACCTAGCATGCAACATGGCTGATTTTTGCTTCCTCCAAGGGAGCATGTCGGCTATGTTTAATTAAGGGAAGAAGTCCAACTTCTTCCTATTCCAAATTAGGAATTATTTCTCCTCTCGGGTATAATTTAACGGACCGGGTTTTATCGTAATCCAATTACGATGAACCCAATATTAAATCCAATTTAATGTCCACTTAAATTATTCCCGTTGATCTTTTAATCCAATTAAAAGATCCAACGTCTCAACATCTCAACTTTCCATATTTAATCGAAAAATCCAATTTACCGATTAAATGAAAGCCCGATACAATATCGGCCCGTCCATCCAATGGACTTTCCCTTAAGTAATCCAATTACTTATTTTATCCTTCGAGATTGACTCCAAGTCGATCTCTCAACCTCCTCGGTGATTTGTGTGTGACCCTTTAGGTTCACCCTCAGCTAGACTTGGGCCCGTGTCCCACAAGGGCCCGTTACCATGGGTGGCCGTCTAGCAACGGTCCATGGCACTAAAGACTAGGTGAATTGGCGTGAACATTTAGGCGCCGATTCCGTACAAGTACGATCCTTCCGTCTACCGTCTCCCGGCCTTAGTCTAGGGTATGGAATTAGGCGTCGGTTCCCATCCTTGACTAGGCATCTATGCTTAATACTCGAAACCACGTATGCTTCATTGTGTCGACACAGGAAATCATTCCCTGTTCGACCAACCACTGTGGCCACAGCTTCAAACAGCATGAACGTGTCTCCGAGTGCATAGGAGATACCTCTGTCACATACTGACAGGGGATGGATCCTCTTCTTGGAATCCACCGTCCTCGCTACACATTCTGACTGCACTGGACAAGGCTTATGATAATCATCTTACAGAATGATTACCTCTTGCCAGATCCAAGATACAACCGTCTTGTGCACGCGACTGCCATGATCCCTCAAGTATGAGGATTACTCCCGTACTATCGGAACCGGGGAAAACCAATCATACCGACCAAGCCTCCAAGGCTTCCATATGATGATCCCCGCGAGTCAGTCCAGTCGGCTCGACCCCAGTCGACCAACCCATCAAGATCGTGTAGGCGTCCCATGCCTGTCGCCGATGAAACACGGCACTCATCCAATGAACACGACTCTTGACGCAAGTCTCAATAGGACTCTCAATGCCCTGTCTCGAGGTCCTCGACTTGGAACGTTTCAGACCCAACTCTTAATCAGTTGGTTTCATGACCATCATCCAATACGTGGCCCAACTGCACGAGTTGTTATCCATGGTCTGTGGGCTTTGTTGCGATATAAGTTAAACACCATTTTAACAAATGTAAGATGAGCGCAACAAAGAAGGTACCATTGGTGACGAACACTCATCTTATTCATCACATAATAATATTACATTCACATCAAGTTGTCGGATATGTTACAAATTGCCAAACCTATTGGCTTTCTGGTCACCTATTCCAACAGGAGCAGCTGACTGAGGTAACTCGCGAGAACCGTCTTACAGAGGACCTTGAGTAGGGTCGGCTAGGTATGACGGTGCTCCCGGTTCCAACAGTACAGGTCAAGTCCTTTCACTTGAGGAACTGTTGAGTTTACCTATATATCGGGGATGTATCTTAGATATGTGAGAGATTGCCAAGAAACACTTGAGTAGTCATAAGCCATGTCTAGTGCACCTCCGGTGTACAGAGTGACAGTAGTTTCTAAGAAAGGATATATCTCCTGTCAAAAGGCATTGACAGTTGAGTCTCACATATGCTCTGTGTCTTGTCCCTAAAATCTGTGGCCACAGTTACTGAACAGAAGGGAAGGTTTCCCTTGCGGCGTTTGGTAAGGACAGACCGACACTTAGGTCCAAAATGGTACCTGCATTTTCCGTACCCTAGACCCTAAGTGGTGAGACCGAAGACAGAAGGACGAGTGTACTCTTAGAGCCTGAATGTTCATCCCCGAATATTCACCTAGTCTCTAGTGTCATGGACCGTTGCTAGATGGCCACCCATAGTAACGGGTGGATTCTAGGAATTCGACCAAGTCTAGCTGAAAGGTGAACCTAAAGAGTCACACACAATCCACACACATTAAGTATTTAATTTAGAATTAAATATTTTGAGAAATGGAATGATTAAATTGGATTTAATCGGGTCCTTGATTTTCTTGGAAAGAGAATTAATTCCTTTTATTAGATAAAAGGGATTAATCTAATAAATTAGATTTATTAGAAAATTAATTTAATGGGACTAGAATAAATATTTATATTTAATATATTTATTTATTTTCCTTTGGAATATTTAAATAGGTTTTAAATATTTCATTAAATTAAATTAATGGTTGAGATTAAAAGGAAGATGGATGGCTAGGATTAAATTTGACTAGGTCAAATACTACTTTGACTAGGTCAAAATCCTAGTCAAATTAGTCTTCTAGAGTTGGAGTTTGAAGAGGATTAAACTCCTCCTCTATAAATACTCCTAGCCTTTCACCTTTGGAAGGATGATGAAACTCTAACACACACACACACACTACAACTCGGCACTCTCTCCCTCTCCTCTCGTCCGCCCCTCTCTCTCTCTCTCTCTCAAGAATATTTTTCTTGTTCTTTTGTTCTTGGAACAATCGAACATAGGAGGATTAATCCCGTTAACCTAATAACGTGTGATTGATCCATCCTCTCCAAAACACTTGTTCGTTCGCTAGCACGACGTGCAAGATACGTGGGTGGATTGCGTGTCACAATTTGGAGAGTCTCATATACGAGATTTGGTGCAAATCGGGGAACAACACGAGTACCGGTTAGAAGACGAAAACGACAATCGGTAGGTTCCGATTTATTTTTTCGTCCCTCCTTTATTTTTAATCCTATGGCCTTCATGATTCTTGTATGCTTTTAATTCATGAGATACATCAAACACCCGGGAACTTCAAGGGAACACCCCTTGAATGTGTTCTTTATTTTTTTGTAAAAGCATGTTTAAATTTCGTTATTTAAATTTATACTGCGCTTCCGCATTAGCGCTATTTTCCGGGACGATCCACAATCTTACAAGGCTCAGACAGATCAAAATACCATTTTGATCCTAGTCCGTTTTGGGCTAATATTTAATTTGGTCCAACCAAATGAGAGTTTGTGTATGATCGAGACCTCATCACATTATGGTGTTTTAGCATGCAGAAATATCCAATATTTAAAGCAATAAATAAATACGCCGCATGCAAAAAACATAGCATACCCCTGTTAGGATGATCACAAGCCCAACCTATGCGACCCACTAAGCCCGCAGTGAGTTTATGGTCTGTCTAGGGTGGTCCTAAATTATTACAATAATAATATACCCATTGTCATTCCAATGGGCCTTGTGGTGCTTCTTGTTTCATGCCTTGATGCTTCTCCTTGGGGTCTCCGACTCCAAATGCTTGTTAAAATTAAAACCTCACCAATCCTATCTACTCTCATTACAACTGAAAGTAATACATTGGTAATAATGAAAACAAGCCTTAACATCATGAGGCTGAAAATACGGTAGATGATAGTCCCAGAAACAAGAGGCACGCAGGCCCCACCCAACAGAAAATAAATGATCATACATTCATCCATACATAAGGTCTAGGGCTCTTGTGATTATCCCATGTTGATTCCATCAACTCACATAACACAAAATATTCCAAATAATTATGCATAAATAACCAATTGATATTCCAAATACCCAAGTGATGTCCAACATCACAAAAGCATAAACATACAAATAATATGCAAAATTCAAATTTCAAATTTAATGGACATTTTAAACAATGCATCCAATGCATGTATTAACCCCAAATTAGTTAACCAAATTTAATCTAAGGAATAGTCCAATTATTCCAAAATCAAATATCCAAAATTAACATATTTTCAGAATATTGTGCAGAAAATACAGAAAATCAAATTTTCTGGAAAACGTCGAAAAACGGCCCAGCCGTTGTGCCTGCCAGCCACCCGCGCGCGCAGGCAGCAAGCCTGGGCGCCCTGCGCGCGCGCGCTCTATGCTGCACGCTGACCTCGGCCGACAGTGGCCGGCTACGCACAGCGTGCGCTGTGCGCAACATGCGCGGCCATGGCATGCGCACCCACGCGCGCTGGCCGAAGCCTAGCGCGCGCAGGCGGGGACCTCGGCCGACAGTGGCCGGCTTCGCACAGCGCGCGCTGTGCGCAGCATGCGCGGCCATGGCATGCGCACCCCACGCGCGCAGGCGCCCGCCTGCGCGCGGCCGCTGCCGTCCGATCCCAATTTTTTTTTTTTCTTTATTCAACATCCTTTGTCAGCACAATAACAGTAACAATTTTTTTGAAAATAAGCATGTAATTTTTAGATCGAATCTAATAAAAATAAGCATGCCAAAAGTCCATCAAATTCAAATAATTGAACCATCATATTATTCATACATTTATATAATCTAACATGCCAATAAAGCCATAAAAGCGAGTAGATCATGCCAAGCACATAGATCTATGCCCCTTACATCGAACTGGGCTCTGATACCACTTGAAGGACAAGCGGATCCGCCCGGGCGCGCGAGCCGAAGCGAGAAAGCGAGAAAAGGTGTAAATTTAAATCTAATTTAAATAAACGAATCCCAAGGGGTGTACCCTTGGATGCTCAACCGGGCGTTCGATGTAGGATGTGTAAATATTATATATGTATATTTAAACACATAGGGCATAGATATATATAAATCAATCAAAGCGTAATAAAACTGTTACCTTCGATTGTATAGCGTGTGCTCCCTTCTACTTGCGTTGTTCCTTCTCCAGACTGCTCACGAAATCCAAACGTATGGATTCTCCAAAGCTGATCCACACCACACCGGAAGAAACGCACGTTCTTCTTGCTAGAAAAGAACGGGTTTAAGAAGGAATCGGTTTAAGAGAAGAACACTATGAATTAGTGCTCTCTTAAACCTACTTTGTTCTTCCTCTTGATTCGAAACCAAGTGAAAAACACAAGTGAAAGAGGGACGAGAAAACCGAGAGCTAGAGAAGGAGAGGAGATCTGATTTTTCTCTTCTTCTTTTTCCTAAAAAAAGATGAATAATGAATCACGTGTGCTTGGTGTTGTATATTCTAATATATATACATAATTAATGTGATTATTGGAATGTATCTAGGTTCATCCAAGGATTTCTAGATTCATTCCAATCAATCACCATCAATTTTTCAATCAAGCCTACCAAAATTTATGGTATGATCAAATCATACCAAAAGGGAAGAGCTTGATTGGAGTTGATTTGTCTCTTTCCAAAAGAGATAAGTCAACATACCACCTAGCATAAAACATGGCTGATTTTGATTCCTCCAAGGGAGCATCTCGGCCATGTTTAATTAAGGGAAGAAGTCCAACTTCTTCCTATTCCAAAATAGGAATTATTTAACGGGCCGGGTTTTATCGTAATCCAATTACGATGAACCCAACATTAAATCCAATTTAATGTCCATTTAAATTATTCCGTTGATCTTTTAATCCAATTAAAAAGATCCAACGTCTCAAACGTCTCAACTTTCCATATTTAATCGAAAATCCAATTTACTGATTAAATGAATGCCCAATACAATATCGGTCCGTCCATCCAATGGACTTTCCCTTAAGTAATCCAATTACTGATTTATCCTTCGAGATTGACTCCAAGTCGCTCTCTCAACCTCCTCGGTGATTTGTGTGTGACCCTTTAGTTTCACCCTCAGCTAGACTTGGGCTCGTGTCCCACAAGGGCCCGTTACCATGGGTGGCCGTCTAGCAACGGTCCATGGCACTAAAGACTAGGTGAATTGGCGTGAACATTTAGGCGTCGATTCCGTACGGGTACGATCCTTCCGTCTACCATCTCCCGGCCTCAGTCTAGGGTATGGAATTGGGTGTCGGTTCCCATCCTTGACTAGGCATCTATGCTTAATAATCGAGACCACGTATGCTTCATTGCGTCGACACAGGAAACCATTCCCTGTTCGACCAACCACTGTGGCCACAGCTTCAAACAGCACGAACGTGTGTCCTAGTGCATAGGAGATACCACTGTCACATACTGACAGGGGACGGATCCTCTTCTTGGAGTCCACCATCCTCGCTACACATTCCGACTGCACTGGACAAGGCTTATGATGATCATCTTACAGAATGATCATCTCTCGCCAGATCCAAGATACAGTCGTCCTGTGCACGCGACTGCCATGATTCCTCAAGTCTAAGGATTACTCCCATACTATCGGAACCGCGAAAAACCAATCATACCGACCAAGCCTCCAAGGCTTCCATATGATGATCCCCACGAGTCAGTGCAGTCGGCTCGACCCCAGTCGACCAACCCATCAAGATCGTGTAGGCGTCCCACGCCTGTCGCCAATGAAACACGGCACTCATCCAATGAACACAACTCTTAATCAGTTGGTTTCATGACCACCATCCAATATGTGGCCCAACTGCACGAGTTATTATCCATGGTCTGTGGGCTTTGTTGCGATATAAGTTAAAACACCGTTTTAACAAATGTGAAATGAGCGCAACAAAGTAAGCACCAGAAGTGACGAATACTCATTTTATTCATCACATAATAATATTACATTTACATCAAATTGTCGAATAGGTTGCAAATTGCCAAACCTATTGGCTTTCTGGTCACCTATTCCAACATGGCTTAATTAATTAATTAGATCAAGTAATTAGAGATTGGACTTATATTTATTTAATTGGATTAAATAAATTTGTGGGCTTCAATTGGATTGAGATTAATTGGATCAATTAATGCCCAATGGACTTTCTTTGGACTTAATTTAATTAGATTAAATAAAAGTCCAAGACTAGTAGTCCTAGTCCATGGAAAAATGCAATTTATAGCAAGTGAATGATGAATTAAAATCCTCCACATGTGAGGCATATGTGACCAGACTTTGTGTGGTTTGGTGGGTAGTTTATTTGCTATAATAGTACATGGTTATGTAGATAGTGGCGTGTGTATGTAGGTTTCTTTGAAAGTTGACAAGAGAAGTTGAATTTTGAATTCAACAACTCTACATACACAAAACTATTGACATAACTTGTAGACATGTCTTGCACGTAATTTTCCAAAAAAATAACTCTCCAAAATCTTTGAAAAAAACTCTCCTTTTGTGTTCATACCTTTTGGAAAGGATTGAACAACAAAACATTCCAAAATTCAGTAATCAATAGTGTTGTTTTGGAATTGTTTTTCTTCCCTTCTCTACTACTATCTAGCAATAATTTAAAGAACTCTTTCATGGTGTGGTGTGGACAAATTAGAGAGATTCTGATTTGGATCCTCAAGTGAACGAAAGGATAAACGGAAAGGGAACAACGCTAGAAACTGGTTTTATGTGCAACGAACATAAGGTTGATTTTCATTTACATTTTATGTAATCTTTTAGTTACTTCCTTTAGCCACATGGCCAACATCTTCTCCTCATTAATTGATGCTCTTGACAAACACCAAATGTCCGGAAACTTCAAAGGGAAGACCCCTTTAACCCGTTTTAAAATTATGCTTTAAATTCACATTTTTATGCTTCCATTGCGTTCCCAGGCCGTATCCGATTCTTTCAGATGTCTCGGTCTTCCAACGGTGGGGGGTCGTTCACATGGAGCACTATTTAGTGGAATCTGGGAGCGGGTTTGGGAACGAGTTAATGGGTGGGATGGGACACTTATTTCACAAATAGGGAAAGGGGTTTTGATCAAAGCAGTAGTCCAATCCTTGCCTACTTACATTATATCTTATTTGCAATTGCCGGGGTACTTTCTAAGGGGCATCAAGGCGTTCACTGTAGGGGGAAGAGGAGGGTTCACTTGGTAGCTTGGCATAAGTTGTGTAGGCCAACGATGGAGGGAGGATTGGGTTTTCGGGATCTTCGAGTTCACTAGGCCCTACTTGCTAAACAGGGATGGAGGATATTGTCTCAGCCGGGAGCTCTCCCTAGTCATGTTCTGAAGGTGAAATATTTCCCTCAGGGATCTTTTTGGGACACTATGTTGGGGCACCGTCCATCTCTTACATGGCGTAGCATAGTTAGTGCGACAGACCTATTAGCCAAAGGATGTCAATTGGGGGGGGGGGGGATGCGGGGGAAGGGAGTGTAGGGAGGTGGGTGTGGTGATTGGGAAAAGGGGAGCATTTCTCAGTTAGGAATGCTTACACACATGTGATGAGAATGAAGGAAAAGAACAGAGCCTCATCTTTGGGTGGGGAGTTGGGTCCATTGTGGTCTAGGCTATGGGGGGGAAGGGGTCCGAGTTCCACCCGGATTGTGTGTCTTGATGTGGAGGGTGTGCCATCATGGTTCAAAGTTGCAGTATCGGCGATAACATCGGTGGGTATTGTTCCACATCAGTCGCGGCGTATCGGGAATGTTTAAAAAATTTCGAAAAAATTAGTAAAATTATAAAAACAATAAAACACCACAAATTACTATATAATATTACAACTCAAAAGTTTTATAATATCAAGGATTGATAAAATTAGTTAGAAAAATGCTTAAAATATATCTGTTAACCTGCACATTGGACTCAACTCTGTAAGTTAACCATCCAAATATTGTGAAGCTGCTCACAATGTGTAGATCAGGAAAAGCTGTCATTTTAGTGTATGAGTACATTGAAGGGAAGCATTTGAGTGAAGCTATTCAAGCCTCAAGGCCTGAGCTGGGAACGTCGGCTTAAGGTCGCTGTTGGAATCGCCAGAGCCCTTAAGGACTTAAATACTTACACTGATATTGCTCACTTTGTATCATAGTCGGGGACATCACTCCTTGAAAAATCATGGTAGATGAAAAGGATGAAGCCCATTTGAGAGTAAGTCTTCCTAGATTAATTATCTTAATTCAGACCAAAGATGCAACGAATCTCACAGGTTCAGTAACATCGTATCACCGATATCATCGATATTATCGGCATTATTATCCGATACGGCCAATAATATCATTGTATTGCTGATAATATTGAATGATATCGGATATTATCAGCGAGACCAAACATTATCGGATAATATGAAGTATCGTCTGATTTTCTAGGATCGGCGCCGGTAGATCCGGATATATATCAGTCGATATTATCGGATATCAGCCAATACTTGGAACTATGTGTGCCATGGAGCTTTGTCGACAATGGAAAACTTGGCCAGATGGACGGAGGGCATTGAGATGGTATGTGGTTTCTATGGCGGAGAGAGTGAATATGTCAAACACATGTTCTTAAAGTGCTCTTTTGCACGATTGGTGTGGGCTTTGAGTGATATTCCATGGCGGCATATCTCGGTGTGGAATCAAGGGGTTGCAGAGTGGGTTTTTGCATGTTATCAAGCAGGTGAGTAAGGAGGTTTGGGGACTGTTTTTTATGGTGTACTGGGCTTTATGGAATAGTAGACGCAAGAAGGTAATGGAAGGAAAAGACACGGAATCAAGATGAATGCTGCAGGAGGCTAGATTGTTGTATAAGAATTATTGAAAGGCCAGATAGAATGGAAATAACCCTCAGTCAGGAGGACGGCTAGTACCGAATGAGCCCTAGCTTGTTTACATCATGTTCTGTTTGTTCGTAGGTCTCTTTTTGTCTGAGTGATTATCTTTGCTGGTCTGCTGTGTGAGGTTAGCTCTTTCTCATTGTGTTTTGTAAATGCAAAGGTAGCTAGTAGGATTCTTGGTTTTTTGGTGGCCTGTTGTTTAGTTGGCCATTTCGTTTATGTGGGACGACCAATGGAACTTTGTTTTGTTGGTTTGCTTTGGTTCGTTTTATAAAACCGTCATCACTAATTTTTCAAAAAAAAAAAAGTGGGTTGAATTGACAATTATTTTCCATCACCGGCTAAGGTTACTTTTGTTTTTTTTGAATTTAGAAAATTAGAGTACTGATAGTATTTGGACTACATGAACCTTGCCTAAAAGAATGAGAATTATTTAATAGCCTCCATGCAAGTTTAAGATTATATGCCTTAATAAATATCCAATTTTTTCTAATACTAAGACAACCTAATTCAACCGTTCGACAAACCTGGTTCCAGTTAATACTACTATGTTTATTAGAACTGGGTGAAGCATCTAAAGAAATCTTTTGCAATATCTATCAATATTATTTATCACTAAGGTTGGAAGTTGGCAAGAAGTCATGGCATATGATGGCATAGTAATAACAACATGTTTAATTAACATACATCTACCGCATACGAAAAATAATTATTATACCATTTGAATAGTTTACTTTAGATTTTACCGTTGTGCTATCAAGGGCTTCCTTAGATAATCTTCTTGATTCAAATGGTAAACCAAGAAAAATTTCTTGTTTGTTATGCTTTAAATTTAAGGTCTCTAGAATGTCCCTTTATCTTAATCTTGGAGTGTTTTGAGCATACAAGACTTTTGATTTTTCCCTTTTGATAGATTGTCCCGCATTAATGGTAAATTCCTTCTATGTCTATGGTTAGCATATGAATGAAAGTATTTTGTCTTTTTGTCTCCTTGCAATTTACAGTTTATATAAGCTCTTTGGGCGTAATATGTTTATTTATAATTAAGCAAGTTCATGTACTCCTCTTAGGTTTGTGTTTCATGATGTACAAGATAACTAGTCTGTTTATTAGAAATAACCTATAATATATTTTCAAGTTTCTTATGACAAATTTCAATATTATTACAAATATGGCCATCATTTTTCCAACGTAAATATTTTCTAATAAACATCCGTAGTTTAGATATAAATATTCATAAACTATTTTAGCAAATTCATCATTTTGAAGACCATGCAATTTCATATCTATATATCATAGATATTTTTATTTTTAAGATTATTAGTGTCTAACAAGATGGTGAGTGGTATAACAAAGAATTAGTTAAATGTTGGACTATAGTGTTAGGAAATTTTTGTATCCATCCCATATTTTCTAGAAATCGATCTAGTCCTTCATAAATAAATGACTCCTCAGACTTCCGATTAGACCATGTAAGCTTATGTCCAATAAATCCTAGATCAAGTAAATTACATGTCTACATACAATCTCTAATTGTGATATTCTATTAATAATAGAGGAGTTTCGGCAAATTTTCATGTGCATGCAGTATATTATTGAAATCTCCAACAACTAGCCAGGCATGCACATTAAAAGATGCAATAGTGTGTTTAGTTCAGTCCATACCTTATTTTTTATGTGTGCATGCGATGATTGTAGATTGCAGAGAGCAAAAAAGAGGGGTTTGTGCCTGGCAATGTGGCCCCAAGGAGGAAAACTGCATATTACATCCCATAACTTACACCGTTTGCAATTTTAGTCCCTTTAATTTTTGACGTAACAATTTTTGTCCCATAAGTCCACAAACGTTGCAATTTTAGTCCCATTGACGAAATTCGTTAAAATTTTAACGAAAGGAGCACGTGCATGGGACTAAAATTGCAACGTTTGTGGACTTATGGGACTAAAATTGCAATGTTTGTGGACTTATGGGACTAAAATTGCAATAGTTCATTAGATGTGACTTATGAACTTAACGGAGCACGTTCCATGCACGTGCTCCTTCCGTTAAAATTTTAACGAATTCTGTTAATGGGACTAAAACTGCAACGTTTGTGGACTTATGGGACCAAAATTGCTACGTCAAAAATTAATTGGACCAAAATAAAAAATGGTGTAAGTTATGGGACATAAAATGCAATTTCCCCGGCCCCAAGGTGAATTGTACTAGAAGATGCATGTACTTGATTAAGGTTGATCAGATCAGTTCTCTAGAGTGCCCATACTATCCAGTCAATTTTAGTGGGTTAGTTGGTTAGTTGGCAAGTTAGTCGACTGACTGAACTGACTCGCGGGAATCGTCATATGGAAGCCTTGGAGGCTTGGTCGGTATGACTGAAATTCCCAATTTCGATAGTACGGGATTAGTCCTCAGACTTGAGGAATCATGGCAGTCGCATGCATATGAAGGTTGTATCTTGGAGCTGGCGAGAGGTGACCGTGTCTTTGATATGATCATTATAAGCCTTGTTCAATGCAGTCGGAGTATGTGGTGAGGACGGTGGATTCCAATAGAGAATCTGTCCCCTGTCAGTATTTGACAGCTATGTCTCCTATGCGCTCTGAGATGGTTTCGACTCTTTAAGTCTACGACCGTAGCGATTGATCGAGTAGGGAATGATTCCCTAGGTCGATCAATAGAGTAAACGTGTCTCGAGTTTGAAGCATAGTTGCCTAGTCCAGGATGGGAACCGGCACCCAATTCCATGCCCTAGACTTAGGCTGGGAGATGATTCACAGAAGGACTGTACCTGTATGGAATTCGAAGCCTAAATGTTTACGCCAACATTCACCTAGTCTCTAGTGCCATGGACCGTTGCTAGACGACCACCCATGGTAACGGGCATTTCTAATTAATGGTTAATCAGAAATAATTAATTAAATTAGATTTAATTAATCAATTGTGTTGGACACAAGCCCAAGTTTAGCTGAGGGTGAACCTAAAGAGTCACACACAAATCACTATGGAAGTAGTGGAATTAATTTGGAATTAATTTTGGAAGAAGTGAATTAATTTAATTGGATTAAATTAATTCAAGGAGAATATAAATGATTGGATTGGGAAAATCCATTGGATGGATGGCCCAAGAATTAATTAATTGAATTAATTAATTTTGAGCTTAATACCTTTAAATTAATTGGATTAATTTATTGGGTTTCATTTAATTAATTGATTGGATCAACTAATTAGTGTTTGCGCTTATGTTTATTTAATTGGATTAAATAAACTTTTGGATTTCAATAAGGTTTAAAATTAATTGGATTAATTTGAATGGATCACTTGATTTAATTTGATTAAATCAAGACCAGTCAAAACCGATCCATGACTTGAAATCAAAGCTCAAAGGTTTGATGCAAGTTTAGGAGGAGTTGAATGTCCTCCATGTAAGCATTGATGTGGCTTTATGTAATCAATGATGTGGCTTGCCATGATGGTTAGGTGGTCCACATATTGTGCCAACATGGTTGGAGGTTGAGCACAAGTTGTGCATTAGTGTGTAGGTGGTTATAGAAACTACCACAACTACACAACTACACACACACTCTTCTTACTCCTCTTTTGCATACAAGCCATGAATTTTTCCTCTCCAAAAGAATCTTTTGTGTTCTTCTTGAAGTCTATTCAAGTTAAAAACAAAGAGGAATTCGAATACACTAATATGATAGTGTTATTTGGATTTTCTTCCACTAATCTCATTTCCATCTAGCAATGGATTGAGATTTTACTTTCCTAGTGTGGTGTGGATCATCTTTAGAGGGATTCTAAGTTGAGTTCTAAAGTGAACGCAAAAGGAACGGAAAGGGAATCAACACTTGTTGCCGTTCTTGGAACGTTTAGTGGATCGGCCCGGGAGATGAAAGCGAATAGCGGAAGCGCAAAAGATTGCATAATAAAAATTGCGAAGCATAATTAAATGGAATTTAAAGCATGCATAACATACATAACCGGATCAAGAGGTGTGCCCTTGATTCTTCCGGGCGTTTGGTGTATCTCATGTTCAATAAAACACAACATGGAGGCCATAGAATTTGAACCCAAAACCATAATTAAAGAACCTATCCGGTTGTAGTTTTGTCTTTGTTCGGCTACATGCATTGTTCTGGAATCGTCATTGGGTTTGAATGTGCATACCTTTGAGACTAACTGGTTTTCACTATGCTCTGGAAGCTAGTATCACTTTAGCCTTCCAAAACAACTCTCAACAGACAGTACATCATGAACACATCTTTAGTCCTTATTCAGGTACTAAGGATCGTTCTTGAATTTCTTCAACCCTTCAGTGCATTACCGATTTCTGTTGAGTCATGCAAGAAGCACACTCAACATCGGTTCCTATGCACCGAGTAAACATATCGTATGCTTGCCTAGGGTTAAGACGTAGGGGATACTCAACATCCAAACCTCCTCATTAGTCCATCGTGACTAAGTCTTGAATGGCTTGATGTTTTACTCATAGTATCTAAGCTTTCTCATCAATGTTACTATGACTGAGTCTCAAACAACTTGTCCCTTTACATATCTGAGTTTTCTCATCAATCTACCTATACTGAGTCTTTGAAAAGCTCAATTCATGATATGTATGTAGGAATCCTGAAATGTCATGGAGAATTTTCGTGAGTTACGATTGTGTTTTTAGTGATTCCTAATATCTTCAATTTATCCATGAATCAAGACATTACAAACTTAAACACTTGGAACTCCATTTCTACTCCCACTGATCACCTACGTCGTTTAAGACCGAATCATACTCCGTATGAGCTCGTCAAAATGAATATTCCAATCATGTGGTGTTTCAAACCTTGTTTGAATTCCTAGCTGATTCTATGGCTCATCTCCGTAAATCCCACTACGATGTCGGACATCACGTTCCACAAGTCTTTTGGATTTCTATTCAAATTTGACCGTACATATCCCGATCACTCGCACCTCTTACGACATTCGGGTTCGTTCTTCGATCAATCTTCATCCAACGAGGCTCGATCGCTCCCTTTATCAGAGACCGTCATACTTGGCCTTTGCAGGAAATGTTTCATTGAGAATTCCATTCTCAACCGGATGCTCAAGAGCTTCCACTAAATACACGGCCTCTTCGATCCTATCGAAACAGGTTTAATTTTGCGACCATTATGGTTCACCACCTCAAATTCTAATTCCCAAACCTCCTATGGGACCTTTAGACTTTTGAACCCTCTTATGGTCTTGTGTATTAGTAACCTACAGTTGTCTTATTGGATCCCTTCCAATAGACTATTTGGCAAGCCTACTTTGTCCAACAAAGAGCATTCGGACTTTCTTCTTCATGAAAGACTTGTACATTTAGTCGATTCGAATCATCTATTTCTAGATTCATCGAATTTTTCAATTTACTCATCTTTAATAAGAGGAAACGTCCTAGCTGTTGCAGATGCCAAATCTGTAAGTTAGTCTTTGATTAATCCATTTAGATCATTTGAATTTTGAGTATTCATAAACCTTTTTATGGGATGGTGTTCTAGGAATTTACGTGCAAACATTAGCAAACATGAATCAGTATTCAATAATATTATCGATCAAATATGTATGAAATAAAACCTTTCTCCAACAAAAAGACATACTTTTGATCATGCTAGATTACGTAATTCCTATAAACTATCCAAACAAACATGATTACGATTATAGGCCTAACAAGTCTCTAGTCCTTTTCAGCAATGGGCCTTGCTATTGTTGAATCCTAGAACTGTTCATGGCTTTTAAATCCTTATTCACTTTCTGCAAACCACCCACAGATTTGTGACAGGAACGGTATCAAATACCAAATAGAGAAAAAGTGATCATGTCAATACTCAACATCAAATTTTACCTACATTGGAGAGGGGTTTAGAATACTCCATTTTCCAATGGCCCTCTTTACAACAGTGAATGCTTATGTTCTTAGAAGTCTATGAACTTGACTGCTTGAACCTTTTCCTCTTCCTTTACCTCCACCTTGTGTTGCAAAGGAACAACATTTGAAGTGCTTAATAGTTGATGTCATCTTACCCTTCTCCCTCTTTTGGCATCTGGCACCCTTGCCTTTCGCTATGGAGGTTAAAGCCTCTCCTACTAGTGCCGACGGTGCAGATTTTGCAATCGTTGCCTCGTACTAGACCAACATAATTACCAACCTATGAAGATCTATTCTAAGCTCATTCATGTTTGATAATTAATTGTTCGTAAGAGGAAGGAAGAGACTGCAGGATCATGTCAATGTACGTCTCTATTTCAAGACTGACGTGGAGATCTTTTGAGCTTCTCCACTAGGGATTGCATCATCACTCCATGTTCTTTGTACAACGTCCTTTCCGTCATATCTAAATTATTAACAATCCATTGATTTTTAGTGATGGATTTACAGACTATAATGACTTCATTTTTTTGCATAACTCCAAGCGTCATCACTTAATAATGAATAAGATTCTCTCCTAAGTTGGATTCCTGATTAAATTGGGATGATGAAGATCAAGCAGACTTCTGATTTTTTTTGTTTTTTTTTCTGTACTTCTTTTTTGTTATTTTCTGAATTTTGTTTGGTTAACCTATGAACGAGTACAGGAATTGTGATCGAATTATGAATAAATTGTGTAATTTCAACATATTTGTGAATTTTGGTGAATTGGTGTAATTTCTGAGTATTTGGGAATATGTTATTTGTGTAATTTGTATTTTGGTGTCTCCAATTTAAAATTTAATAGAATGTTAAAAAGAATTAAAAATAAAAAACAAACAAAAATTATTCTTTTTAAAATTATTGACAAATTCCGTGACGACATCCGTCTGAAAAATTTGTCCTAAATTAAGATTACGGGTCAATTATTTGGGATGGATTGTGCGATGAAAAATCGTCAAAAACTTAAAAACTATCTTCGGGACAGTTTCACAATGAGATATTCGTCGAACAACCACATTCTGGTAATAGACATGTCGTCGCAATATTCATCAAAAATTTCGTCCGAAAAGGTTATATCATTACTTAAACATCTATTCCAAACTCCATTCGTGCATCCGTTGGAAACCAAACATTTAATTTTCTGTCACCTCAATGAAGGTTTTGATGGCTTATGTCTAATCGTCAGAATTCCGTTGCAAAAATTCCAACGGTTATCTTTTGCCATCAAATTCCATCGAAAATAAGTTTTGGTTCAACTTTCTGAGGCGGCTTTCTTTCCGATGTAAATTCGTCGCTAATGCCGTCGAAAATTAAAAAGGCAACGACTTTCTGTCGCAAATTTTATTGCAAATTCAATTGCTTAAAGGCCCTTTTTTATATTGACAACCATGCAAGAATCACGTGGTTCCTCCCATTTAGTATCTAATGGCAGAAAAAAAAAAAGGGGGGGGGGGGCAGATTTGCTACAAATTAATTTGGATTGATGGTGTTTTATTAACAAGATTTGGGACCAAAATCTCGTAAACTGACAGACCAAGTTTAAAATGACTCAATATTTTATGGGACCAACATATTTTTGCCTGAGAAAAGAATATTTAGAAGGGTTAATTACACTTAGACCCCCTTTAAAAGTACAAAATTACACTTTCCTGCAAAAAATTTAAAATTACACCTACAACCCCTCCACAATTCATTGTTTACACTTGACTGCCTTTAGTTAGAATTTTGATGAAAATGCTAACATTAGAAAAAAAAAATTACATAAATTTTTAATTTTACCCTCGATTTAACGTTCCCATGTAATAATTTTGTATTTATAAGGGAAAAATTGTAATAATGTTAACTCCACTCCATATATAAATATGGCTTAAAGAATTTTTTCGTCCTGTAACTATTGTTATTTGGCATTTTTGTCCTTTTCTAGGGTTGAAAATTGATTCTTTAACTTTTACACAAATCACGATTTCAGTCCTTCAGGCACCGGGAAATTTAAAGAGGTCGGAATGTCACACGTGCTCATCACATGCGTGTTTTAAATTAGGGATTTTAATATAATTGGTCCATTGTTTTCCAACATGGATAAAAAGTAAAAAAAAAAAAAGGGGGGGGGGGGGGGAGGGGGGAATGTTAATATCCAATCCCTAATCTCTCTTTCTCACCAAACGTCAGAGCTTCTCCCCCCAAAAACCCTAATCTGCTAAAACCAAATCCCCCGTATTTTTCCATCCGTTTGAATAATCAGAGGAAAATCATGTGTCCGTGGACGTGGTGATCGCTGACGACTGAAGGATGGTGATGAAAACTGTCTGTGAGGCATGTGGGTTTGCCCCAACCTCTTTACCGTAAGTGGATACCTTTTTAGTTTGTTTATTGCTTTTTTTAGTGTATATATCTGCTTTGTTGTTGTAAAAAAACATGTTTTCGTGCTTTCTTTATGGGTATAAGAATTCTTTATGATATGTTGGCCCATTTCTAGTCCCCCTCCCCCCTTACATGTGGTCTCTTTCCAGTTTTTTTGTTTTAATAATGTGAGTGTTTTGTTTTGTGTTTATTGTTGTAGTGAGTGTCCTTTTTTTAATTTTATTTTTTTGTCCTCATTAACAAACCCAGACAGTGATTCCATTACCTTGAGTATTTGTTATGGGGGTATGCATGTACATATTCCTGAACCAAAATATGTTGGTGGTAGTGTAGTGAAATATGATTATATCCAAGCTAATGAATGTTGCTTTGGGAGTTTGAATATGTGGTGTGACAGTGTTGGCATCACTAAGATTAGGCGATATTACATAATTGTAAATAAAAGTTTTAAGTTGTTGACTGATACCAATGATCTCAGGGAAGAATATAAAAAAAAATTATGGATAGAGAGGTTGTGATTTATGCTGATACTAGTGAAGAGGGTGTTCCAGATGGTAGTGAAGCGGCTGAGGGTGTTGCAGATGGTGGTGAGGGTGGTGAGGGGACTGAGGGGGCTGAGGGTGGTGATGGGGAGGAGTGTGATGAATTGATAGATTCTAATTATGAAATTGGGGATGGAAGCAATGAACAAACTCAAGCTGAAATTGAAACTAGGAACAGGGATGTAGTAGAAAATGAAGAGGATGAAAGTGAGTCTAGTGAGGGGAGGAAATTGAGTTAGTTGACAATGATTGTGAACTGAATGAGCATAGGGATTCTGAGGGTGGTGAGGGAATGGGCCTATAGATCCTCTATTTAATCCAGAAGATATTTTTGACCCAACTTTTGAGCTGGGGATGAGGTTTAGTAATAAATGGGAGTTCAAAAAACAATCAATTCACATGCTATTAAGACAAAGAGAACCATCAGTTTCATTAAAAATAACAAGATAAGGATGTATGCAAAATGTGGGAATGATGATTATGAGTGGAGAATGCATGCAATCAAGTAGCCAAATGCGGAGACCTTTCAAATAAATCTGTATAATCCCCAACACTCTTGCCCACAAAATTTTGATGTGAAAAATATTAAAACTGATTGGTTGAGAGACAAGTACCTACAGAAATTTAAGTCTGACGCTAAAAGGAGCATGAAAGGGTTTAGGCTTGACATTATAAATAATTTAAGGGTGAATGTTTCTAAGGACGAATCCTATAAGGCTAAGAGAGCAGCATCAAAAGCCATTAAGGGTACCCCTGATTACCAATACACAAGACTGTGGGATTATGTAGAGGAGGTTAGAAATACAAACCCTGATTCTATCATAATTGTGCGTACTGAAGAACCGTCTGGAGAGAATAGGTTCAGTAGGATGTATGTGTGTTTTGGTGCTATGAAAGTAGGCTTTAAATCTGGGTGTAGGCCCATGAAGGAAAGTGGATCGGCCCGGGAACGCGGCGGAAGCGCGGTGGAGATAAAACCGTACAGAATAAAAGAATTTAAATTGCGTTCAATGGGTGTAACCTTGAAGGTTCTTGGGCTATCGGTGTATAAAAGGATAATATAATCATATAAAATAAATAAGCATTCGTGGTTATAGAATAAAGAAGAAACCGAGAGCATAAATGTAAATGAGAACACCTTTCTCGATTTTGTATTTCGATCGGTTACATGCATTGATTCCTCCCGACGTTCATCCACGCGAGGTCCCAACGTAGAGACTCTCTAACGTGGTCAACACCACACTGGGAGAGATCTCATTTTTCTTACTAGAGCAAAACGGATCTAGAGGATGAAATTGAAGAAGGGATTACACTATCAAATTAGTGTTCCTTCTTGATCTTACTTTGTTCTTCAATTGATCCTAGATCAATGAAGCAACAAAGAGGATTTGGAGAGTAGAGAGAGAGGGTAGAGAGTGTTCAACGTTTTTCTTAGAAAAAGATGAATAATGAAATTCTTGTCTTTGATGATAGTATATACACATATATATACTTTATTAATGTGATTATTGGAATGTGTCTAGGTTCATCCAAGGATGTCTAGATATATTTCAATCAATACCCATTAATAATCAATCAAGCCTACCATTTCATAAGGTATAATTTAATCATACTAAGTGAAAGAGGCTTGATTGGAATTGATTTGTCTCTTTCCAAAAGAGACAAGTCAATTTGTCATCAAAGGCATTCATGGAAAATTTTATTACTTCCAAAAGAAGTAATTTTCGGTTATCCCGTTTTAGAAGAAGTCCAACTTCTTCTAATTCCAAAAGTGGAATTAACACCTCTATTGGGCCAAGATTTAATGGACTGGATTTTGTTGTAATCCGATTACAATAAGCCCAAGAATTAAATCATATTTAATTCAAAGTCCAATTAAATAATTGCCATTAATCTTTTAATACAATTAAAAGATCTAAGCTTCAACTCTCTACTTAATCGATAAATCCCCTTTACCGATAAAACGAGGGCCCGATACAATATGGGCACGTCCATCCAATGGACAATCTCATAAGTAATCCAATTACTTATCATCCTCTGAAATTGACTCCAAATCAATTCCTTCACCTCCTCGGTGATTTGTGTGTGACCCTTTAGGCTCACCCTCAACTAGACTCGGGCTCGTGTCTAAGAGGAGCCCGTTACCATGGGTGGCCGTCTAACAACGGTCCATGGCACTAGAGATTAGGTAAATATTGGCATGAACATTTAGGCGCTGATTCCATACTAGTACGGTCCTACTGTCGACCGTCTCCTGGCCTTAGTCTAGGGTATGAAATTGGGCGTCGGTTCCCATCCTTGACTAAGCAACTATGCTTCATACTCGAGATGTGTTTACTCTATCGATCAATGTAGGAAATCCTTTCCTACTCAATCGTATGCTATGGCCATAGACTTTCAGAGTCTAAAACCATCTCAGAGCACATAGGAGACATCACCGTCATATACTGACGGGGGACAGATCCTATCTTGGAACCTACCCACCTTGTTACATACCCCAACTGCACTGGACAAGGCTTGTAATGACCGTCTTACAGAATGATCACCTCTCGCCAGATTCAAAATACAGTTTTCATATGCACGTGACTGTCATGATTCCTTAAGTCCGAGGACTAATTCCGTACTATCGGAACTGAAAATTTCAGTCATATCGACCAAGCCTCCAAGACTTCCATATGACGATTCCCGCCAGTCAGTTCAGTCAGTCGACCACCTTGTCAACTAACCCACTAAAATTGTATAGACGACCTTCGTCTGTCACCGATGAAACTCAGCACACACCCAGTGAATGCAATACTTAGTGCAAGTCTCAATACGTCAATTGATGCCCAGTGTTGAGGTGCTCGACTTGGAACAATTTCGACCAACCCTCAGAAGTTGGTTTCATAGCCGCCATACAATGCGTAGCCCAACTACATGGGTTATCCAATTTGCTTAGGGATTTGTTGTGACGTTGAAACGTCGTTCAACGTTAGTAGTAAGCACAACAAACATAATGTTAGTGATGAATACTTACTCTATTCATCAGGATAATATTATATTTATAAAGATTGACGAATAGTTCCCGAAACCGCCAATCCAATTGGCTTTCTAGTCACCTACTCTAACAATCTCCCACTTGACCTCAAAGCCAATTACCCATGTAACTCAGAACCTTCTAAGAATGAGTAATCTACGATACTGGCTATGTCTCGCAGGTCTATTTTATTTTTTTTCGAGGTAATACTGTCCAACCGTATCTCGCCTCTTCCTACCATCGCTACCTGCTGATGGTGGTTGTCTAAGAATTTTTCATGGATCTTGTGATGAGATCTCAGGCCCAAAAGGCTTTTCCCATAGCCCAGTTGTCAACCTCTAAGGCAACTACTGGCTTGGTCGTGCTAGGCACCACATCCATTCAATGGATGCTATTTTCATCCAAACTTCCAAAGTTAGCATATATTCGACTTTCATGATGAAACGTCGTGGTATCCTGCTTGGAACCTTTCCAAGATACCACACTCACCATTAAGTCCAAACATACATAGATATTGAGACTAAATATTATTCACATGATTCTAGAAGCTAGTATCGCTATAGCTTTCCAGAATCAACTCTCCATAAACCGTGCATCGAGAACACTTCTCTAATCCTTATTAAGGTCTTAAAGACTGCTCTCAACTGCTTTTTATTGCCTCGTCGGTACACACCCGATATTCATTATTACGTATGATGCATAAACAACATCAGGCCCTTGTGCACCAAACAACATACCCATGCTACGTACGGCAAAGACAAAGGGGATGTTAAACATCTAAGCTTCCTCATTAGTCAATCGTGACTAAGTTTTGGACAGCTTGGACCTATGAATGGGAGTCCAATTCCCTTCATGGAAAATTGCGTGAACAATGCTCGTGTTTCTAGTGTTTCCTAACACCTTAATTTCATTCCAAATGAATAAGACTTTACACACTTAACACTCGGAACACAACCACACTCCCACTGATCCTAATGCTCGTTATTGACCGAGTCATAGATCGTATGGGTTCGTCAAAATGAATATTTCAATTACTTGAAATCTCAAAACCAGTTTGAATTTCAAGACAGATCCCGCGGCTCAAAGCTATTCATCCAATCCCGATGTCTAACATCGCTTTTCCATATGTCCTTTGGATCATGTTCCAATTAACTGATCGGACCCAGAAACTTATAGCCATCAGGTATCTAAGGTATTTTGGTCATCCCTAGGAGGACTGGAATATAGTCAGTGGAAATAACCTGATATTTGCATTATTTTGCACTAGACTTGCACAAACCAGACACCTAGTCTAGTCTGTCTTCCTACTAATCCCTTGACTTATGCAGGACTATCCCACATACTCAAGAACTTTCTAGGATACAGGCTTTCCAAACTATATCCAATATGGTAACTAGATCATGACTTTAAGAAAGTGCCATGTTTCTCAACCTGGCAACTTTCAAGTCCATGTCTAGATGGCTAAGGTAACTTTAGTGAAATACCGAGCGAACCAAGTCCAACAGAGTTCGTTTTCTCCCTTATCAGAGACGATTCAACCATGGCCACTTCAAGAAGAATTTCCTGATTGAGAATTCCATTCTCATTCGAATATTCGAGAACTCCTACTGAATACACGTCCTCTCGATCTAATCAAATGGTAACCAATTTGATTCACCACTCCAAGTCTAATACCCCGAACCTACCAAAGGTTCTTAGACTTGTGAATCCTCTTTAGTCTTATGTATTTAGTAACCTTACAGATATCCTTTTTGGATTCAATCCAATAGGCTATTGGTACTCTCACTAAATACACACCCTCTCAATCTAATCAAAAGGTGACCAGTTTGGTTTAGCACTCCAAGTCTAATTTCCCGAGCCTACCAAAGGTTCTTAGACTTGTAAACCCTCTTCTGGTCCTGTGTATTCAGTAATCCATAGAAGTCCTTTTGGATCCAATCCAATAGACTATCGGCAAGCCCACTTTGTCTAACAAAATGGTTCTTTTGTCTTTTCCTCCTCAGAGAAGATTTACAAGCTAACAAATCTAAATCATCTATTGCTAGACTCTTTGGATCTTCCAACTTCCTCATCCTTAACTAAAGAAAACTGTCCTAGTCATGGATGCCAAATCCGTAAGTTTATCTTAATTTTATCCATTTTAGTCATTTATTTTGAGTACTCATAATCTAATTATGGGACAGTGTCAAGTGTTTATGTACCAAACCTAGCAGACAAGAATCGCCATTCTTTGTCAAATAAAAGTAATTTTTTGATCAAATTATTGGTTTCAAAATTGTCCTACAATAAGTGGAACTTATTTTGATCATGCTAGGTTACATAATACCCACAAACACAATCTTAACATGATCACTACTAAGCCTAACTAGTCCTTAGTCTTTGCAGCAACAGTTTTGCCATTGCTATACCTTAGGATCGTCTGTCTTAGCTTTCTATTCCTTATCATCACCTGTGAACCAGTCACAGGTTATGAATGACTGGTATCCAATACCAAAGAACAAAACAATGATCATGTTGATACTCAATTCAAATGTCACCTTCATTGGAGAGGGGCTTTAGGAAACTCCCTCTTCCAATGTCTCTTTTCTCGCAGTTAATGCAAACATCATTCGGAACCTCTGACTACCGGACCCTTTTCCTGTTTTCTTTACCCTCGCCAGCGGTGTAAAAGGAGCACTCAAAGTGCTGGCAATAGCTGATATTGCTGACTGTCTTCCTCTTCCTGCTTCCGGCACCTTTGCCTTTCGCTTTAGAGGTCGAAGCCTCCTCACTAGTTCCATCGGCACATATTTTTCAATCATTGCCTCATACTGGACCAACATTTTAATCAACTCATGAAGGTCTTTCTCAAGCCCATTCATGTGATAGTTGACCATAAATTAGTTGAGTGAAGGGAGAAGAGACTGAACGATCACATTGATGTACATCACTCTTTCAAGATCAACTTGGAGGTCTTTGAGCTTTTCCACAAGGGATAGCATCATCACTCAATGCTCTTGTACCGAAGATCCTTCTACCATCTTTGCTCCAAAGAATGCCATCGTTGCAACATATCTAACATGCCGGTCTGGGACCGCATAGACTTGTTGCAGTCGAAACATCATCGAGCCAACATCCTCTAGCCTATCATACTGCTTCTGGATCTTATTATCCATGGATGCCAGTATGATGCTGCGAACCTTTCAGTTGTCATGAAGCCTCTTCTTGAACGCCAAACATTCTTTGGGCGATGACCTTTCTGGCAAGGTCTGAGGAAAACCCTTATCCATAACATAAGTCTGGTTCTTTGAAATCCAAGACCATCTTAAGATTTCACAACCAGGAACAACACAAGTAGCCGGGAGCATATGCTAAACAATCAAAGGTAAAAGTCTCCTTACGCTTTGATTGATTTATTGTATATATATCTATGCCCTGTGTGTTTAAATATATGTTTCCAATATTTACACATTCTACATCAAACGCCCGGTTGAGCACCCAAGGGTACACCCCTTGGGATTCGTTTATTTAAATTAGATTTAAATTTACGCACTTTTCTCGCTTTCTCGCTTCCGCTCGCGCTCCCTGGTGGATCTGCTTGTCCTTCAAACAAATCTATGCAACTTAGGTAGGTGGTTGTTTAGTCCCATAAAACACGTTTTTTAGTATTTTTGGTCCCAAATATAGGTGGTTGTTTTAGTCCCATAAAACATGCTTTCTAGTTTTTTGGTCATGTGTTGGGACCAAAAAAGTTGAAAAATGTGTTTTATGGGACTAAAACAGTCACCTACCTAAGTTGTGGTAACAAAACAAATAATGCCCTAGTTTTACGGGACCAAAAAACCATTTCCAAAAAAATCTTAGGCAATTTAATTTTAAGAAAAATCATTCTCAACTAAAATTAAATCAGCCATAAATTAAATATTTTAGAAAAAATATGCAAAATACCATAAAATTAAATTTTCCAGAAAAACAGCGAATGCGCGAGCACGCGCAGGCACCACTACCTGCGCTAGGTGCACATGCACACGCTAGGCACGCGCAGCTGTCTCCTGCGCCCGCGCGTGCCCTAGTTGTGGTAACAAAATAAATAATGCCCTAGTTTTACGGGACCAAAAAACCATTTTCAAAAAAATCTTAGGCAATTTAATTTTAAGAAAAATCATTCTCAACTAAAATTAAATCAGCCATAAATTAAATATTTTAGAAAAAATATGCAGAATACCATAAAATTAAATTTTCCAGAAAAACAGCGAATGCGCGAGCACGCGCAGGCACCACTACCTGCGCTAGGTGCACATGCACACGCTAGGCACGCGCAGCTGTCTCGTGCGCCCGCGCGTGCGGGCGCCCTGCCTGCATGTGGCAGCAGCTGTTGCTGCTGCTGTAATTTTTATTTTTTTTTGCACATAAAAAACTCAAATAAATACCAAGATTTCACAAAATTCAATTTTCTAAAAATCACCCAAATATCCATGATTAATTACTATAATTAAACATGCAAATTTCAACGAATAATTATGAAAATTAAAAGAAATTAACACATTCTTTTAAAGCCGATCCAAATATGTTGAACATGCTTGCACACGTAAAAACATTTAATCCATAGCCATATACACCGATCTGGGCTCTGATACCACATGAAGCAAAGCGGATCATCCCGGGAACGGGACGGAAGTGCGGTGGAGATAAAAACGTGCGGAATAAAATAATTCGAATTACGTTCAAGGGTCCCTTGAAGGTTCCCGGGCTATCGGTGTATGAACGCAGAATATAACATATAAAATAAATAAGCATTCGTGGCTATAGAATAAATAAAAAATCGAGAGAATAAATGTAAATTGGAATACCTTTCTCGATTTTTTATTTCGATTGGCTACATGCATTGATTCCTCCCGACGTTCATCCACGCGAGGTCTCAACGTAGTGACCCTCTAACGTAGTCCACACCACACCGGAAGAGATCTCATTTTTCTTGCTAGAGAAAAAACTCTATCAAATATAGTGTTCCTTCTTGATCTTACTTTGTTGTTCAAATGATCCTAGATCAATGAAGCAACAAAGAGGATTTGGAGAGTAGAGAGAGAGGGTAGAGAGTGTTCATCTTTTTCCTAGAAAAAGATGAATAATGAAATTCTTGTCTTTGATGATAGTATATACACATATATATACTTTATTAATGTGATTATTGGAATATGCCTAGGTTCATCCAAGGATGTCTAGATACATTTCAATCAATCCCCATTAATCATCAATCAAGCCTACCATTTCATAAGGTATGATTTAATCATACCAAGTGAAAGAGGCTTGATTGGAATTTATTTTTCTCTTTCCAAAAGAGACAAGTCAATTTGTCATCAAAGGCCTTCATGGCCAATTTTAGTACTTCAAAAACAAGTAATTTTTGGCTATCCTCTTTTAGAAGAAGTCCAACTTCTTCTAATTCCAAAAGTGGAATTAACACCTCTCTTGATCCAAGATTTAATGGACTGGATTTTACTGTAATCCGATTACAATAAGCCCAAGAATTAAATTCTATTTAATTCAAAGACCAATTAAATAATTACCATTAATCTTTTAATACAATTAAAATGTCCAAGCTTTAATTCTCTACTTAATCGATAAATCCTATTTACCGATAAAACGAGGGCGCGATACTATATCGGCCCGTCCATCCAATGGACAATCCCATAAGTTATCCAATTACTTTTCATCCTCTGAAATTGAGTCCAAGTCAATTCCTTCACCTCCTCGGTGATTTGTGTGTGACCTTTTAGGTTCTCTCTCAGCTAGACTTGGGCTTGTGTCCAACGGGAGCCCATCACCATAGGTGGCCGTCTAGCAACGGTCCATGGCACTAGAGACTAGGTGATGTTAGAATAGGTGATCAGAAAGCCAATAGGTTTTGCAATTTGTAACCTATTCGACAACTTAATGTAAATGTAACATTATTATGTGATGAATAAGATGAGTGTTCGTCACCAATGGTACCTTCTTTGTTGCGCTCATCTTACACTTGTTAAAACAGAGTTTTACTTATATCGCAACAAAGCCCACAGACCACGGTTAACTCATGCAGTTGGGCCACGCATTGGATGGTGGTCATGAAACCAATTGATTTAGAGTTGGGTCTGAAACGATCCAAGTTGAGGACCTCGAGACAGGGCATCGAGAGTCCTATTGAGACTTGCATCAAGAGTTGTGTTCATTGGATGAGTGTCGTGTTTCATCGGCGACAGGCGTGGGACGCATACACGATCTTGATGGGTTGGTCGACTGGGGTCGAGCCGACTGGACTGACTCGCGAGGATCATCATATGGAAACCTTTGAGGCTTGGTCGGTATAATTGGATTTTCCCAGTTCCGAGAGTACGGGATTAGTCCTCGGACTTGAGGGATCATGGCAGTCGCATGCACAAGATGGTTGTATCTTGGATCTGGCGAGAGGTGATCATTCTATAAGATGATTATCATAAGCCTTGTTCAGTGCAGTCGGAATGTGTAGCTAGGACGGTGGATTCCAAGAAGAGGATCCGTCCCTGTCAATATGTGACAGAGGTATCTCCTATGCACTCGGAGACACGTTCATGCTGTTTGAAGCTGTGGCCACAGTTGTTGGTCAAACAGGCAATGGTTTCCTGTGTCGATGCAATGAAGCATACGTGATCTCGAGTATTAAGCATAGATGTCTAGTCAAGGATGGGAACCGACGCCCAATTCCATACCCTAGACTGAGGCCGGGAGACGGTAGACGGAAGGACCATAGCTTTACGGAATCGGCGCCTAAATGTTCACGCCAATTCACCTAGTCTCTAGTGCCATGGACCGTTGCTAGACGGCCACCCATGGTAACGGGCCCTTGTGGGACACGGGCCCAAGTCTACCTGAGGATAAACCTAAAGGGTCACACACAAATCACCGAGGAGGTTAAGAGATTCACTTGGAGTTAATCTTGAAGGATAAATAAGTAATTGGATTACTTAAGGGAAAGTCCATTGGATGGACGGGCCGATATTGTATCGGGCCTTCGTGTAATCGGTAAATTGGATTTTCGATTAAATATGGAAAGTTGAGACGTTGGATCTTTTAATTGGATTAAAAGATCAACGAGAATAATTTAAATGGACATAAATTGGATTTAATGTTGGATTCATCGTAATTGGATTACGATAAAACCCGGTCCGTTAAATTTAACCCGAGGGGAGAAATAAATCCTATTTTGGAATAGGAAGAAGTTGGACTTCTTCCCTTAATTGGACATGGCCGAAATGCTCCCTTGGAGGAAGCTAAATGAGCCATGTTTCATGCTAGGTGGTATGTTGACTTATCTTTTTTGGAAAGAGACAAATCAACTCCAATCAAGCTCCTCCCTTTTGGTATGATTTGGTCGTACCATAAATTTTGGTAGGCTTGATTGAAGAATTGATGGTGATTGATTGGAATGTATCTAGACATCCTTGGATGAACCTAGACACATTCCAATAATCACATTAATTATGTATATATATTAGAATATACAACACCAAGCATAAGTGATTCATTATTCAACTTTTTCTAGGAAAAAGAAGAATAAAAATCGACCTCTCCTCTCCCTCTCAACTCTCGGTTTTTACTCCCCCTCTCTACTAGTGTTCTTCACTTGATTTTAAATCAAGAAGAAGAACAAAGTAGGTTTAAAGTACACTAATCCATAGTGTTCTTCTCTTAAACCGATTCCTTCATTAAACCCATTTTCTTCTAGCAAGGAGAACGTGCGTTTCTTCTGGTGTGGTGTGGATCAGCTTTGGAGAATCCATACGTTTGCATTTCGTGAGCATTCCAGAGAAGGAACAGCGCAAGTAGCCGAATATACGTAGATCATCAAAGGTAACGATTTCATTACGCTTTGGTTGATTTACTATCTATTTATGCCCTATGTGATTTATGTACGCATTTGACATTTACACATCCTACATCGAACGCCCGGTTGAGCACCCAAGGGCACACCCCTTGGGATATGTTTATTTAAATTGGATTTAAATTTATGCACATTTCTCGCTTTCTCGCTTCCGCTCGCGCTCCCCGGCGGATCCGCTTGTCCTTCAAGTGGTATCAGAGCCCGGTTCGATGTAAGGGGCATAGATCTATGTGCTTGGCATGATCTACTTGCTTTTATGGCTTTAATGGCATGTTAGATTACATAAATGTATGAATAATATGATGATTCAATTGTTTGAATTTGATGGACTTTTTGGCATGCTTATTTTATTAGATTGGATCTAAAATTGCATGCTTATTTTCAGAATAATTGCTACTGTCTTTGTGTTGAAAAGATGTTGAAAAAAAAATTTGGATCAGACGGCAGTGGCCGCACGCAGGTGGGTGCCTGCGCGTGCGCGCTGTGCGCAGACGGCCGCTGCCGGCCGAGGCCAGCGCGCGGCACAGAGCGCGCGTGCGCTGCCCTGTGTGCACGGGTGGCCGACAGGCATAACAGCTGGGCCGTTT
This sequence comes from Sesamum alatum, assembly GCA_034509735.1. Classification (NCBI taxonomy): domain Eukaryota; kingdom Viridiplantae; phylum Streptophyta; class Magnoliopsida; order Lamiales; family Pedaliaceae; genus Sesamum; species Sesamum alatum. The sequence continues at coordinate 28,585,861 of JACGWO010000002.1, read as the reverse complement.
TGTGCCTTTTTTGACGTTTCTGGAAATTTCAATTTTCTAAATTTTCTACACAATATTCTGAAAATATGTTAATTTTGCATATTTGATTTTGGAATAATTGGATTATTACTTAGATTATATTGGCTTAATTAATTTGGGATTAATACATGCATTGGATGCATTTTTAAAATGTCCATTAAATTTGAAATTTGAATTTTGCATATTATTTGTATGTTTATGCTTTTGTGATGTTGGACATCACTTGGGTATTTAAAATATCCATTGGTTTTATGCATGATTATTTGGAATAATTGTGTTATGTGAGTTGATGGAATCAACATGGGATGATCACAAGAGCCCTAGACCTTATGTATGGATGAATGTATGATCATTTATTTTCTGTTGGGTGGGGTCTACGTGCCTCTTGTTTTCGGACTATCATCTCCCGTATTTTCAGCCTCATGATGTTAAGGCTTGTTTTTATTATTACCAATGTATTACTTTCAGTTGTAATGAGAGTAGATAGGATTGGTGAGGTTTTAATTTTAACGAGCATTTGGAGTCGAAGACCCCAAGGAGGAGCATCAAGGCGTGAAACAAGAAGCACTACAAGGCCCATTGGAATGACAATAGGTATATTATTATTGTAACAATTTAGGACCACCCTAGACAGACCATAGACTCACTGCGGGCTTAGTGGGTCGCATAGGTTGGGCTTGTGATCATCCTAACAGGGGTATGCTATGTTTTCTGCATGCGGCGTATTTATTTATCGCTTTAAATATTGGATATTTATGCATACTAAAACACCATAATGTGATGAGGTCTCGGTCACAAATAAACTCTCATTTGGTTGGACCAAATTAAATATTAGGCCCAGAACGGAGTTGGATCAAAATGATATTTTGATCTATCCGAGCCTTCCATCCACAGCAATGTGGTGAAGAAGCTACCACTAACCAAGTGTGGTCTCTCCAGTCGTGGCACACTTGGACTAGGGAAAAGCTGCACCATTGTTGTGAACAAAAGGACTACGCTCGCTGTTTCCCTGTCTCACGAGTCGTGGGGGGCGACAGTTCGAGGCATGATTTGGTTGATAGGTCGGGCCCAACATTGAGTAACATGATTCGCTTGGAGTTCTCGAAACCATGTGAATAGGTGAGGCAAAATATCTTGGGAATCTCATTGGATGAGAATGATATTGGATATCTCCCACGAGGTCTTCTTCATGTGAATCGTAAAAGCGGGGCATGGAAATTACGCTTGTGGATCCCAAGCCCACTAGAAAATAATTTCCAGAAACTCCGCTTGAGAGTGGCGGAATTTCGTATAAATAGTGGGAGGGTTAAAATCTAAAAGACCAAGTCTTCAACTTGAACAATAATATTACCATCATCTATTAATTTCTGCTTTATATTTTCATTAATGTAGATGTGTCTAAGAACCAATTAACCATGATACTCGAGACTAACAAATTCAATGGAACGAACTACTCAGACTGGCTGAGAAACCTTAGGATTGTCCTCGGTTTCGAGAACCAAGGCTACGTCTTGGACGAGCCGCCATCGAGCGACTTATCGGAGGGGTCCACGCCTGATGAACGTTTAATGTTCGAGAAATGGCATGACAACCGGAAAGTACGCAGTATCATACTGGCTTCGATGTCTAACGACATCCAGAAGCAGTATGAGAGGCTGGACAATGTCTCCGCCATAATTCTCCGCATGAACGAGGTTTATGCGGTTCCGGATAAGCATATTAGATATGCCGCCACAAAAGCATTCTTTGGCACCAAGCTTGCTGAAGGAGCGTCTGTACAAAAGTCATGGGGTCAAGATGCTCTCCTTAGTAGAGAAACTCGAGGACCTTAAAGCTGGGCTTAACAATGACACGTACATTGACATGATCCTCCAGTCGCTTCCTCCGTCCTATGACCCGTTTGTTGTAAACTACAACATGAACGGGCTTGAGAAGTCTATTCATGAGTTGATCAACATGCTGGTCCAATACGAGGCAACGACCCACAAGTCAGCGCCGGCGGTATTGATAGGAGAGGCTTCGACCACCAAGGCGAATGGCAAGAGGGCCGGACGCTGGAAGAGGAAGAAGGGGAAAGGGAAGGCGATTGCGGCCCCTGCTCGCGCTCCGGGCGTCCCTGTTGTGAAGGACAAGCGGATCCGCCCGGGAGCGCGAGCGGAAGCGAGAAAGCGAGAAAATAGTGCGTAATTTAAATCTAATTTAAATATGCGAATTCCAAGGGGTGTACCCTTGGGTGCTCAACCGGGCGTTCGATGTAGGATGTGTAAATATTGAAAAGATATATTTAAACACATAGGGCATAGATATATAAATGAAATCAATCAAAGCGTAATAAACCATTACCTTTGATTGTTTAGCGTATGCTCCCGGCTACTAGCGTTCTTCCTTCTCCGGAATGCTCACGAAATCCAAACGTATGGATTCTCCAAAGGTTATCCACACCACACCGGAAGAAACACACGTTCTTCTTGCTAGAAAAGAACGGGTTTAGGAAGGAATCGGTTTAAGAGAAGAACACTATGGATTAGTGTTCTCTTAAACTTACTTTGTTCTTCTTCTTGATTCAAAATCAAGTGAAGAACACAAGTGTAAGAGAGGAAAAGAGCACGAAAATTGAGAGAGAGGAGAGGATTTTTGTCTTCTCTTTTTCCTAGAAAAAGATGAATAATGAATCACTTATGCTTGGTGTTGTATATTCTAATATATATACATAATTAATGTGATTATTGGAATGTGTCTAGGTTCATCCAAGGATGTCTAGATTCATTCCAATCAATCACCATCAATTCTTCAATCAAGCCTACCAAAATTTATGGTATGATCAAATCATACCAAAAGGGAAGAGCTTGATTGGAGTTGATTTCTCTCTTTCCAAAAGAGACAAGTCAACATACCACCTAGCATGCAACATGGCTGATTTTGCTTCCTCCAAGGGAGCATGTCGGCCATGTTTAATTAAGAGAAGAAGTCCAACTTCTTCCTATTCCAAATTAGGAATTATTTCTCCTCTCGGGTATAATTTAACGGACCGGGTTTTATCGTAATCCAATTACGACGAACCCAATATTAAATCCAATTTAATGTCCACTTAAATTATTCCCGTTGATCTTTTAATCCAATTAAAAGATCCAACGTCTCAACATCTCAACTTTCCATATTTAATTGAAAATCCAATTTACCGATTAAATGAAAGCCCGATACAATATCGGCCCGTCCATCCAATGGACTTTCCCTTAAGTAATCCAATTACTTATTTTATCCTTCGAGATTGACTCCAAGTCGATCTCTCAACCTCCTCGGTGATTAGTGTGTGACCCTTTAGGTTCACCCTCAGCTAGACAAGGGCCCGTGTCCCACAAGGGCCCGTTACCATGGGTGGCCGTCTAGCAACGGTCCATGGCACTAGAGACTAGGTGAATTGGCGTGAACATTTAGGCGCCGATTCCATACGGGTACGATCCGTCCGTCTACCGTCTCCCGGCCTTAGTCTAGGGTATGAATTGGGCGTCGGTTCCCATCCTTGACTAGGCATCTATGCTTAATACTCTAGACCACGTATGCTTCATTGCGTCGACACAGGAAACCATTCCCTGTTCGACTAACCACTGTGGCCACAGCTTCAAACAGCATGAACGTGTCTCCGAGTGCATAGGAGATACCTCTGTCACAAACTGACAGGGGACGGATCCTCTTCTTGGAATCCACCGTCCTCGCTACACATTCCGACTGCACTGGACAAAGCTTATGATAATCATCTTACAGAATGATTACCTCTCGCTAGATCCAAGATACAGCCATCCTGTGCACGCGACTGCCATGATCCCTCAAGTTTGAGGATTACTCCCGTACTATCGGAACCGGGGAAAACCAATCATACCGACCAAGCCTCCAAGGCTTCCATATGATGATCCCCGCGAGTCAGTCCAGTCGGCTCGACCCCAGTCGACCAACCCATCAAGATCGTGTAGGCGTCCCACGCCTGTCGCCGATGAAACACGGCACTCATCCAGTGAACACGACTCTTGACGCAAGTCTCAATAGGACTCTCGATGCCCTGTCTCGAGGTCCTCGACTTGGAACGTTTCAGACCCAACTCTTAATTTGTTGGTTTCATGACCACCATCCAATGCGTGGCCCAACTGCACGAGTTGTTATCCATGGTCTGTGGGCTTTGTTGCGATATAAGTTAAACACCATTTTAACAAATGTAAGATGAGCGCAACAAAGAAGGTACCATTGGTGATGAACACTCATTTTATTCATCACATAATAATATTACATTCACATCAAGTTGTCGGATAGGTTACAAATTGCCAAACCTATTGGCTTTCTGGTCACCGATTCCAACATGTTGCTCCAGTGGGACCGAGCAAAGGGAAAGGGAAGGCCCGTGGTTCTCAGCGGTCCAAGGTAAATGATGTCTGCATGCATTGCCAAGGGAAGGGGCATTGGAAGAGGGAGTGCCCACAACTCCTCTCCAACCCAGGTATGTTTGTGGTTGAAGTAAATATGATTACTAATTCTGCTTTATGGGTATTGGATACCGGGTGTGGTGCTCACATCTGCAATGATTTGCAGGCACTGCAAAGAAGTAGAAGGCTAACCAAGGATGAGATGATCCTGAGGCTAGGCAATGGCAAGGCCGTTGCTGCGGAGGCCGCAGGATCACTAGAGTTAGTCATTAGTAGTCATGTTAGGATTGTACTTAAAGACTGTTTCTATGTACCTAGAATGATTAAAAACATTATTTCCATCCCGGTCCTTGATAAGGAGGGATATGAATTTACCATCAATAAAAATGGTTTTTTCATTATTAAAGATGGTATTTCTCATCTGCTTGGTACATTGGTCAACGGCCTATACATACTTCAACAGTCTAATTGGATTATGACTGCAGAACACAAACGAAAACACGATGATCATAATAACGCACATATATGGCATGCGAGGTTAGGTCATATCTCTAAAGATAGGATAAGAAGATTGGTGGACTCAAAGAGTCTAGAAATAGACGATTTGGACAACCTACCAACCTGCGAATCCTGACTGAAGGGAAAGATGACCAAGAAACCCTTTGTTGGACAAAGTACGCTAGCCAGTGGTCTGTTGGATTTGATCCATACGGATGTTTGTGGCCCATTAAATACTCAGGCTAAAGGTGGGTATTCGTACTTCATAACCTTTACCGATGATCACTCACGGTATGGTTATGTTTACCTGATGAGGTACAAGTCTGAAGCCTTTGGAAGGTTTAAGGAATACAGACTTGAAGTAGAGAACCAAACCGGTCGAAAGATCAAAGCCCTTCGGTCGGATTGAGGTGGAGAGTATTTGAGTGGTGAGTTTACTGATTATCTAAAAGAGAATGGGATTCTCTCTCAGTGGACCCCTCCTGGAACACCACAGCTTAATGGTGTGTCTGAAAGGAGGAATCGGACCTTGTTGGACATGGTCCGATCTATGATGAGTTTTACCGAACTCCCCCTTTCCTTCTGGTGATACGCTCTTAAGACGGCGGCCAAAGTTTTGAACTTGGCGCCATCTAATAAGATATCCCAGACGTCATATGAGATATGGCATGGCAAGCCTGCCTCCTACAAATTCTTGAAAGTGTGGTGTTGCCCCGCATATGTCAAGAGATTAGTGGGAGATAAACTGGACTTGAGGTCTAGTTTATGCAGGTTCATTGGCTATCCGAAAGAAACTGCGGGGTATTATTTCTATGATCCCTCCGAGCAAAAGGTTTTTGTCTCGCGTAACGCAGTGTTCTTGGAAAGGGTTTTCCATCGGATAGTCGACGCGATAAGGTACTCCTTGAGGAATCGAGCGAGGCACCCCATGAGGCGGCAGTGACATCTGAGCCAGTAGTTCCCCACTAATAATGTTCCAGTCCTCCGTAGGTCGGCCAGAGTATCCCATGCACCTGATAGGTATGGATTTATGGGCCTGACCAGTCAATTGGATAATGATCCAAAGACGTACGAAGAAGCGATGTCGGACATTGATTCAGATAAGTGGCTTGAGGCCATGAAATCCGAGATGGACTCGATAGGTACAAACCAGGTTTGGACCCTAGTAGATCCACCCAAAGGGGTAAAACCCGTAGGGTGTAAATAGGTCTACAAACATAAGCTTGGAGCTGATGGGGAGGTCACAACCTTCAAAGCCAGGCTTGTGGCGAAAGGTTACACTCAGCGACCCGTGGTCGATTTTGAGAAAACCTACTCGCCCGTAGCAATGGCTAAGTCCATTCGGATACTGCTTGCCATAGCAGCATGGTATGACTATGAAATATGGCAGATGGACGTGAAAACGGCTTTCCTCAACGGTTTCGTAGAGGAAGAGATCTATATGGATCAGCCGGAAGGTTTCACAACTGTTGGAGAAGAGCAGAAGGTCTGCCGTCTCCAAAGGTCCATCTATGGCCTCAAACAAGCTTCCCGAAGCTGGAACATACATTTTGATGAAGTCATACAGGGATATGATTTCATCAAGAACGAGTCCAATCCTTGTGTATACAAGAAGATCAGTGGGAGCTCAGTTGCGTTTCTGGTGCTTTATGTGGATGACATCTTGCTCATTGGGAATGATGCTAAGATGTTGGGTACCACTAAAGCTTGGTTGTCAACGCAATTCTCCATGAAGGATATGGGCGAGGCATTCTACATCCTTGGCATCAAGATCTATAGGGATAGATCTAGAAGGATGTTAGGAATGGCCCAGTCCTCATATATTGAGAAAGTATTGAAGAGATTCAAGATGGAAAACTCAAAACGAGGATTCCTTCCTATAAGGCATGGAATTAAGTTGTCCAAGAAGCAGTCTCCCAATATTATTGAGGAGCTTAAACGGATGTTGGACATCCCCTATGCTTCAGCCGTAGGCAGCATACAGTATGTTGTTCAGTGCACTAGACCTGATGTGGCTTTCGCTTTGAGCGTAACTAGTCGATATCAGTCGTATGTCGGGGAGGCATACTAGAGTGCAGTCAAGACTATCCTGAAGTACCTGAAAAGGACTAAGTACATGTTCTTGATCTACGACGGTGGAGAGTTGATACTGGAAGGCTATAGCGGCACTAGCTTCCAGTCGGATGACGATGATGCCAAGTCTCAATTTGGTTTTGTATTTAGACTAAATGGTGGCGTGGTTACTTGGAAGGGTTCCAAGCAGGCTACCACGGCGGACTCCACCATAGTGTTTTAAATACATAGTGGCTTTGGAAGCTGCTAAGGAGTGGTTTCGTTGATGAGCTACATCCAAGGGTTGGATGTAGTACCTAGCATTGCTAAGCCTGTAATAATCTTTTATGATAACAACGGGGCGATAGCGCTAGCAAAGAAACCGAGATCTCATCACGATCCAAGCATATTCTTATACGCTACCATCTGCTTAGAGAGATGGATAGCAGGAGTGACGTTCGGTTGCACTGAGTCAGCTCCGCAGAAAACATAGTAGATCCACTTACTAATCCCATGTCGCAAGTTGCCCATACTCACCATCTGGATAAGAGGTTCGAGGTCAATGGGTGATTGGCTTTAGGTCAAGTGGGAGATTGTTAGAATAGGTGACCAGAAAGCCAATAGGTTTGGCAATTTGTAACCTATTCGACAACTTGATGTAAATGTAATATTATTATGTGATGAATAAGATGAGTGTTCGTCACCAATAGTACCTTCTTTGTTGCGCTCATCTAGCATATCCCTGTTGCATGATCATGAACACAACCTATTGGACCCACTGAGCCCACAGTGAGTCTATGGTCTGTCTAGGGTGGTCCGACACTATTACAACAAATTAACCTAATGTCATGCCAATAGCCTTGTACTCTACTTATTTCGCCTTGATGTCTCACCCTGGGCCTCCGTCCAAAGTAGGCCTCTTTTTTCTCCATGGGCTTGCCTTATTATACATAAAATGTAAAATCTCACCAAAAAATTCCTAATTACTCTCATTACAAGAGAAATGAAATACATAGGGAATAAAAGGAAAAAAGACAAGCCTTAACATCATGAGGCGAAAACGGGATAAAATAGTCCCAAAACAAGAGGCACGCAGGCCCCACCTAAAAGGAATTTAAAACCATAGACACGTCAATGGGCTGCGTGATCATCCCTTATTAATTCAATTTACAAAACGCAGCATAATTACATATACATTATAATCATGCTCCAAATAATACAAACCATGTATTAAATAAATAATATCCAAAATTATTTCATAACATAATTAAATGCAGAAAATACATGTAAAAAATGCAATTAAAAATGGATATTAGAAACCTCGTACAACCCATGTATATTTTTTTTGGGTAAAATACTTTTTTGGTCCCGTAAGATTAGGGCATTATTTGTTTTAGCACCACAACTTAGGTAGGTAGCTATTTTAGTCCCACAAAATATGTTTTTCCACTTTTTTGGTCCCAACAAATCTGTGCAACTTAGGTAGGTGGTTGTTTAGTCCCATAAAATACGTTTTTTCAGTATTTTTAGTCCGAAATGTAGGTGGTTGTTTTAGTCCCATAAAACATGCTTTTCAATTTTTTGGTCATGTGTTGGGACCAAAAAAGTTGAAACATGTGCTTTATGGGACTAAAACAGCCACCTACCTAAGTTGTGATAACAAAACAAATAATGTCCTAGTTTTACGGGACCAAAAAAGCATTTTGCCCAATTTTTTCTTTGAAAACCATTTCAAAAAAAATCTTAGGCAATTTAATTTTAGGAAAAATCATTCTCAACTAAAATTAAATCATCCATAAATTAAATATTTCAGAAAAAATATGCAGAATACCATAAAATTAAATTTTCCAGAAAAACAGCAAATGCGCCCGCACGCACAGGCGCCACTGCCTGCGCTAGGTGCACATGCGCACGCTAGGCACGCGCAGCTGTATCGTGCGCCCGCGCGCGCGGGCGCCCTGCCTGCATGTGGCAGCAGACAGCATGCTGCGACCGGCAGCGGCTGTTGCTGCTGCTTGTATTTTTTTATTTTTTTTTTGCACATAAAAAACTCAAATAAATACCAAGATTTCAGAAAATTCAGTTTTCTAAAAATCACCCAAATATCCATGATTAATTAATATAATTAAACATGCAAATTTCAACGAATAATTATGAAAATTAAAAGCAATTAACACATTCTTTTAAAGCCGATCCAAACACGTTGAACATGCTTGCACACGTAAAAACATATAATCCATAGCCACATACACCGATCCGGGCTCTGATACCACTTGAAAGAAAGCGGATCATCCCAGGAACGTGACAGAAGCGTGGTGGAGATAAAAACGTGCGGAATAAAATAATTTGAATTAAGTTCAAGGGTCCCTTGAAGGTTCCCGGGCTATCGGTGTATGAACGCAAAATATAACATATAAAATAAATAAGCATTCGTGGCTATAGAATAAATAAAAAATTGAGGGTATAAATGTAAATCGGAATACCTTTCTCGATTTTTTATTTCGATCGGCTACATGCATTGATTCCTCCCGATGTTCATCCACGCGAGTCCCAACTTAGTGACCCTCTAACGTAGTCCACACCACACCGGAAGAGATCTCATTTTTCTTGCTAGAGAAAAAACTCTATCAAATATAGAGTTCCTTCTTGATCTTACTTTGTTGTTCAAATGATCCTAGATCAATGAAGCAACAAAGAGGATTTGGAGAGTAGAGAGAGAGGGTAGAGAGTGTTCATCTTTTTCCTAGAAAAAGATGAATAATGAAATTCTTGTCTTTGATGATAGTATATACACATATATATACTTTATTAATGTGATTATTGTAATATGCCTAGGTTCATCCAAGGATGTCTAGATACATTTCAATCAATCGCCATTAATCATCAATCAAGCCTACCATTTCATAAGGTATGATTTAATCATACCAAATGAAAGAGGCTTGATTGGAATTGATTTTTTCTCTTTCCAAAAGAGACAAGTCAATTTGTCATCAAAGGCCTTCATGGCCAATTTTAGTACTTCCAAAAGAAGTAAATTTTGGCTATCCCCTTTTAGAAGAAGTCCAACTTCTTCTAATTCCAAAAGTGGAATTAACACCTCTCTTGGGCCAAGATTTAATGGACTGGATTTTATTGTAATCCGATTACAATAAGCCCAAGAATTAAATCCTATTTAATTCAAAGTCCAATTAAATAATTACCATTAATCTTTTAATACAATTAAAAGATCCAAGCTTCAATTCTCTACTTAATCGATAAATCCCATTTACCAATAAAATGAGGGCGCGATACAATATCGGCCCGTCTATCCACTGGACAATCCCATAAGTTATCCAATTACTTATCATCCTCTGAAATTGAGTCCAAGTCAATTCCTTCACCTCCTCGGTGATTTGTGTGTGACCTTTTAGGTTCTCTCTCAGCTAGACTTGGGCTTGTGTCCAACAGGAGCCCATCACCATAGGTGGCCGTCTAGCAACGGTCCATGGCACTAGAGACTAGGTGATGTTAGAATAGGTGACCAGAAAGCCAATAGGTTTTGCAATTTGTAACCTATTCGACAACTTGATGTAAATGTAATATTATTATGTGATGAATAAGATGAGTGTTCATCACCAATGGTACCTTCTTTGTTGCGCTCATCTTACATTTGTTAAAATGGTGTTTTACTTATATTGCAACAAAGCCCACAGACCACAGTTAACAACTGATGCAGTTGCGCCACGCATTGGATGGTGGTCATGAAACCAACTGATTTAGAGTTGGGTCTGAAACGTTCCAAGTCGAGGACCTCGAGACAGGGCATCGAAAGTCCTTTTGAGATTTGCATCAAGAGTTGTGTTGATTGGATGAGTGTCGTGTTTCATCGGCGACAGGTATGGGACGCCTACACGATCTTGATGGGTTGGTCGACTGGGGTCGAGCCGACTGGACTGACTCGCGGGGATCATCATATGGAAGCCTTGGAGGCTTGGTCGGTATGATTGGATTTCCCCGGTTCCGATAGTACGGGAGTAGTCCTCAGACTTGAGGGATCATGGCAGTCGCGTGCAGAGGATGGCTGTATCTTGGATCTGGCGAGAGGTGATCATTCTGTAAGATGATTATCATAAGCCTTGTCTAGTGCAGTCGGAATGTGTAGCGAGGACGGTGGATTCCAAGAAGAGGATCCGTCCCCTTTCAGTATGTGACAGAGGTATCTCCTATGCACTCGGAGACACGTTCATGCTGTTTAAAGCTGTGGCCACAATGGTTGGTCGAACAGGCAATGGTTTCCTGTGTCAATGCAATGAAGCATACGTGATCTCGAGTATTAAGCATAGATGCCTAGTCAAGGATGGGAACCGACGCCCAATTCCATACCCTAAACTGAGGCCGGGAGACGGTAGACGAAAGGACCATACCTGTACAGAATCGGTGCCTAAATGTTCACACCAATTCACCTAGTCTCTAGTGCCATGGACCGTTGCTAGACGGCCACCCATGGTAACGGGCCCTTGGGGGACATAGGCCCAAGTCTAGCTGAGGATGAACCTAAAGGGTCACATACAAATCACCGAGGAGGTTAAGAGATTCACTTGGAGTTAATCTCGAAGGATATACAAGTAATTGGATTACTTAAGGGAAAGTCCATTGGATGGACGGGCCGATATTGTATCGAGCCTTCGTTTAATCGATAAATTGAATTTTCGATTAAATATGGAAAGTTGAGACGTTGGATCTTTTAATTGGATTAAAAGATCAACGGGAATAATTTAAATGGACATTATATTGGATTTAATGTTGGATTCGTCGTAATTGAATTACGATAAAACCCGGTCCGTTAAATTTAACCCGAGAGGAGAAATAATTCCTATTTTGGAATAGGAAGAAGTTGGACTTCTTCCCTTAATTGGACATGGCCGAAATGCTCCCTTTGAGGTAGAAAAAATCAGCCATGTTTCATGCTAGGTGGTGTGTTGACTTATCTCTTTTGAAAAGAGACAAATCAACTCCTATCAAGCTCTTCCCTTTTGGTATGATTTGATCATACCATAAATTTTGGTAGGTTTGATTGAAGAATTAATGGTGATTGATTGGAATGTATCCAGACATCCTTGGATGAACCTAAACACATTCCAATAATCACAATAATTATGTATATATATGAGTATATACAACACCTAGCATAAGTGAATCATTATTCATCTTTTTCTAGGAAAAAGAAGAAGAAAAATCGGCCTCTCCTCTCCCTCTCAACTCTCGGTTTTCACTCCCCTTCTCTACTAGTGTTCTTCACTTGATTTTGAATCAAGAACAAGAACAAAGTAGGTTTAAGGAGTACACTAATCCATAGTGTTCTTATCTTAAATCGATTCCTTCATTAAACTCATTTTCTTCTAGCAAGGAGAACGTATGTTTCTTCCGATGTGGTGTGGATCACCTTTGGAGAATTCATACGTTTGGATTTCGTGAGCATTCCGGAGAAGGAACAACACAAGTAGCTGAATATACGTAGATCATCAAAGGTAACGATTTCATTATGCTTTGGTTGATTTACTATCTATCTATGCCCTATGTGATTTATGTACGCATTTGACATTTACACATCCTACATCGAATGCCCGGTTGAGCACCCAAGGGCACACCCCTTGGGATATGTTTATTTAAATTAGATTTAAATTTACGCACATTTCTCGCTTTCTCGATTCCGCTCGCGCTCCAGAGCGGATCCGCTTGTCCTTCAGGTAAATGTTGGCGTGAACATTTAGGCGCCGATTCCGTACGGGTATGGTCCTACTGTCGATCGTCTCCCAGCCTTAGTCTAGGGTATGGAACTGGGCGTCGGTTCCCATCCTTGACTAAGCAACTATGCTTCATACCCGAGATGCGTTTACTCTATCGATCGACGTAGGAAATCCTTTCCTACTCAATCAATTGCTATGGCCATAGACTTTCAGATTCTAAACCATCTCAGAGCGCTAGGAACATCACTGTCATATAGTGACGGGGGAACAAATCCTATGTTGGAATCCACCATCCTCGCTACATACTCCAACTGTACTGGACAAGGCTTATAATGACCATCTTACAGAATGATCACCTCTCGCCAGATCCAAGATACAATCTTCGTATGCACGTGACTGCCATGATTCATCAAGTTCGAGGACTAATCCCGTACTATCGGAACCAAAAATTCAAGTCATACCGACCAAGCCTCTAAGGCTTCCATATGACGATTCCCGTGAGTCAGTTTAGTCAGTCGACCACTTTGTCAACTAACCCACTAAAATTGCATAAACGACCTTCGTTTGCCGCCGATGAAACTCAGCACTCACCAACTGAACGCAATACTTATTGCAAGTCTCAATAAGACACTCGATGCCCAGTCTCGAAGTCCTCGACTTGGAACATTTCAAACTAACCCTCATAAGTTGGTTTTATAGTCGCCATCCAATGCGCAGCCCAACTACAGGGTTATCCAATTGATCTGTGGGCATTTGTTGTGACGTTGAAACGTCGTTCAACATTAGTAGTAAGCATAAGAAACACATTGGCAGTGATGAATACTTACTCTATTCATCAGGATAATATTGTACTAATAAAGATTGACGAATAGTTCCTAAAATCGCCAATCCAACTGGTTTTTTGGTCACCTATTCTAACAGCCCATTATTGGAATGGATGGTTATCATTTAAAAGGGCCATATGGGGGTATTATGTTGACATCAATTGGTGTGGATCCTAACAATAACCTATTTCGAATTGCATATGCTATTGTTAACAAAGAGTGTAGAGAGACATGGGAGTGGTTTTTTATCATTCTAAAACATGATTTGAACATTGTCAGACAAGAACATTTCATATTTATGTCTGACAAGGAGAATGATCTCATGCAAACATTTGAGGAAGTGTTTTCTAGGGTCTGAACACAGATTCTGTGTTAGCCACCTGCACAATAATTTTAAAAATGCTGGGTTCAGGGGGTTGGTATATAAGAATGCTTTGTGGAAATCTGCAAAGGCTTGCACTGTAAGTGAATGGAAGAAGAGAATGGAAGAAATGAGGACAATCTCACAGGCTGCATATGACTGGTTCAATGACAAACCACCTACACTTGTGACATTCTTTTGAACAATGTATGTGAAACTTTCAATTCCAGTATATTAGATGCAAGAGAAAAACCTATATTGACTATGCTGGAATGGATAAGGGAGTATTTAATGAGGAGAATGCAAGAAAATAGAGACAGGGCTTGTGGTAAATGGAAAGGAAAAATATGTCCTAAGATCCAACAAATTCTCCAAAAACAGTCTGCTAAAGTCTCATATTGCATACCAATTAAGGCAGATGACACACATTACCACGTGTCATGTTTCGATGGATCTCAACACTGTATAGACCTAGGAGCTAGAAGTTGTAGTTGTAGGAAATTCCAGTTATCTGGCATAGCATGCAAACATACATGTTGTGCTATTTTTCATCAAAGGATGGATCCTGTTGACTTTGTGGATAAGTGCTACTATGTTGAGACATATAAGAATGTCTACAAACCAGCAATCCAACCTATGAGTCATAAAGGGTTGTGGGCTGAAACATGCATAATACCTCCATTTCCACCCAACTTTGGAAGGGGTGCAGGGACGCCACCTAAAGCAAGAAGAAGAGATGCTGGTGAACCTGTTCAGAAGAATAAGAAAAGGAAGAGGCTACAAAAGATGTAAAGGATATAGAAGACAGTACATTTTCCACTTGTGGTGAACCTGGACACAACACTGCTAAAGTGTCCAGAAAATGTATAAAACATTGCACTTTTTTCTTTAAGATGATTTTGTGTTTTTAATATCTAATTATTGTTTATATTTGCAGGATTGAAGACAAACTAAACAGGCATCTAAACATCATAATGAAACAAGAAGAGTAATAATTTGTTTGCAACAAATTTGGTGAAGTGTTTTCATTTTAACTGCAAGTGTAATATTGTGATTGCAGTAACAAAAGAGATGGATTCTAGATGCATTGGAATCAAGGAAATGTTCTAGAGTACCTGTGGCACTTGAAACTGTAACAACACCATTCTGTAAGTTCACATTCTGTAAGTTCACATTCTTCACATCCTGACTAGGAAAAATGCATGCTACCTCCCTGTGATATAGAAAATGTGCAAAATACTCCCCCCCCCCTCCCCCCCCCCCCCCCCTCCGTGATAAAAAAAATACCAAATTACCCCCTTATGTTTTTAAGAAGGAAGCAATTTACCCCCTCAGCCAACGCGGTGTACTTCACGCGCCTAAAGTGCGACTTTTACTTCATTTGTAAGAATTAAATATTATTTTATATTTAATATATTATAATATTTATTGTTATTATATATAATATTTATAATAATATATATTTTTTATTTAAAAAATAAATAAAGCTTACCCCAACCTCCTCCCCCCCCTCACCTTCCCCCCACCTCCACCTTCCGTCCCCCCCCCTCCACCACCCGCCGCCCCACCACCACCCCCCCCACCACCCGCCACCTTCCCTGCACCCCCCCCCCCACCACCGCCCACCCCAGATCTACCACCCCCATCTCCACCTCCCCGCCGTCGCGCACCTCCTTCCCCCCTTCCCCATCGCCCCCCACCTCCATCCTCCCGTCGGCCACTCATTCTCTGTCGCCCCCCTCTCCGTCAGCGGCCGCCCTCTCCCTCCAACCTCCCAGTGCCGTCAGCCTCTCTCTCTCTCTCTCTCTCTCTCTCTCTCTCTCTCTCTCTCTCTCTCTTTTATATATATACATACATATATATATTATTTTAATTAATAAAGATATATTATACATATATTTCTAATTAAATTTTGTATAAATATATATCAGGTATATATATATATGCTTTTAAATCTAGACCGTTGATCGAATTAAGTAAAACATGAACCATTGATCCTATCAGTTAAATTTGGGCCTTAGATTCAATCAGATCCAATGGCTAAAAATAAAGATGTAAATATAATTTTATGATTAAAATAAAAGAAAATTCTAAAAAAATTTAAAAATGCGCGTGAATGGCACTCAGGGGCGTGAAGGGTTTAATTGCTCTATTTTTAAAAACATAGGGGGCTAATTTGGTTTTTTTCATAGGGGGTAATTTGCTCATTTCCAATATCACATGGGGGTAATTTGCATTAAACTCCATTTTGGCTAATGTGGATGTGCATGTACAGGCATCCAATGCACCTGAAGGACCACATGTTCCAGAAATTCTGCCACCTATTCATGAAGACAACAATGAAGAGGATGTAGTAGTAATTCAAGAACAAATTCTGTATCAAGAAACAGTCACACTTAGACCTGGACCATCAATGTTCAACAGTTGTCCCTCACAAATCAACACCTGGGGTTACAGCCAAGAGTGCAGATTAGGGCACCTCTACCAATGATTGGTCCCCAACCCCTCCCAAGATTCAATCCACCAAGAAGGACAAGTCAAATAGTGAATCC
Source organism: Sesamum alatum (assembly GCA_034509735.1). Taxonomy (NCBI): domain Eukaryota; kingdom Viridiplantae; phylum Streptophyta; class Magnoliopsida; order Lamiales; family Pedaliaceae; genus Sesamum; species Sesamum alatum. The sequence goes on along the minus strand of JACGWO010000002.1, from coordinate 28,569,418 downwards.
CATCATCATGGAAGGAGGCTACAAATATTTAGATTTAAACCAAAATACTGGTTCTGAATAAATTGAATATGTTCCATTTTGTGATTGCAAATGGTTGTCTAGCCAAACCTTGTTCAATTTAGCCAATTAAACGATGGCTTAGTATTTGATGTAAACCAAACCTTGTTGCTTCAGTATTTATGACATTTACTTTTGTTCTTTCATTTATGTCTTTAGTTTGAGGTTTTAGCTATTGTTACAATTTTTTGCTATTGTTCTTCAGTTTGTTCTTGCTATTGTGTTCAGTGGACATAAAGCTCCAAACAACAAAATGCAAGTACTTCAATTCCATTAGACACAAATAACAACTTACAGCAAAATCGTCCATTGCACTAAATATTCATCACTAGTGCATACAACTAAAACAAAACTCACAACTACTGCCCACAACTAAAAGAAAAACTTACAAAGAAAACTAGGATAATTAGATCATTATCCTAATTTAGAAAAACAAGATAATAAAATGAGGAACTTATGAAATCTTCAAAGTTTCCCCAATATTTGCCTTCTTCATTGCAGTCTTCAAACTCCACCATCACCAAATCAGCAAAGCCAAATGCAAACCCAATAAAATTATAATTGGTTTCTTATTTTTCCTTCTTAGCTTCTGCACAGCATCTTCCAACCCATTAATCCGCCGCAACAAATCGGGTATAATTTTCTTAGCCCTTCTGCATTGGGGTTCCTCCCATGCAAAATAACTATATTCTCCACTCTACCCATAACCAAAAAAAAAAAAAAAAAAGCGACCAAGAAGCTTACAAAAATTTCTGAAGAAAAAACAAAATCAGAACTTACCTTGTAATTTCTACACGAGTGAAACCTACGGCCTGGGTTCTTTGTTGTCTAAGCGGTATGCAGAACAGTTGTCATTCCACAGTAACATTCATCAAAGCTGGTGAAAGTAGACATTCGAGCTCTTTCTCTTCAGTTCGACAAAGAGGAGCTATTTTTTTAGGGTTCTTTCTGCAAAATATTGGGAGTGGGGGGGTCTTCACATTATAACGATGGAAGAGGAGGGAAAGGCTGACTATTTTCCCCCTTTTCTTAGTGTTGTGCTGATGTGGAATTATTTCCACGTCAGTTGTTTTTTTCATTTTTGTCCATGTTGGAAAACAATGGACCAATTATATTAGAAGGACTAAAATCGCGATTTGTGTAAAAGTTAAAGGACCAATTTTCAACCTCAGAAATATAAAGAACAAAAATGTCAAATAACAATAGTTATAGAACGAAAAAATTGTTTAAGCCTATAAATAATACATTTATCTTATAAGTACAAAAAGATATATGAAAATGTTAAATAAGAAGCAAAATTTATGTAATTTTTTATACTGACATCGATATTTTCCACCCAAGCCCTAATGGAAGGGAGTCAGGTGTAAACGAAAAATTTTCAAAAAGGGTGTATTCAAAAATATTTTGGGAGAAAATGTAATTTCACATTTTCGAAAGGGGTCTAGGTGTAATTAACCCTGCAAAGAAAGAAAAGAAAACATTCTTCCAGTGAGTTAGCAACTTAAACAGTGCAAATAAAAAGGAGAGAAATCATAGAAGTATCCATTTGCCTCTTCTGATGCCCAAGACTTGAGTGTCCAGTAAAAATATCATGAATATGGAAAGATAACTAGTCCATATAAGATTGGGGATGAAAATTGAAAGCAGCTAATTACTGCAGTTACAAGTACATGCTCTTATTGACTTCTTTGTGTTGTTTCATCGACGATGTGCACTACAACGATCAATCCTCGATGAAAAATCGTTACACGACGAACGAATCAAACGAGAAGGATGAAGGGACAATAGATCAAGAGGCCGAATCGAAGAAGGAAAAATGAATCTGGATAAAAGTTGATGATCAGACGGTGTAATGCGGATTGACATCAATATCTAATCCCCTCAGCTTCACAAAGGATTCTACCCTTCCTTTGAGTGTGTGGAGTTCCCTCAACCTGATGGCACAAAGAAAACAGTAACACTTCCATGGTGATTTGGTCAAAAGAAAGACCATTGTTCATAGCAACTAACAGGCACACTACAGGAAATATAATATTTAATCATGACTAATTGTCATGGTTAATAATAAATAGTCGTAGCAAATAGTCATTAATCACGGCCTCGCAACGATTGTCTGTTGTGGTTTTGCGAGGATGGCTAAAACATTTGCCATGGCTTAAATGATTTTACTATGACTCTTAGCTATGGCAAATAATTTTTTAATGGTGAACAAAATTAGTTTTTTTACATCAATTTTATTTGAATATGATTAATAGTAGGTATTTACCACAATTTTTAGCCATAAATATTAAAATTGTAGTCAATACTAATTTTTTTTCTAGAGGCAAAAGTGCTACAATCTGGTAATAGTGCATGGGGTTGTTGCATTAACACAGTGGGTGTTTGTTTAAAATTAATTTAAAGATTTTATATGGTTATATAAAGCGTAAAATGTTTTTGGAGTTTATAAGATTTCATCTTGTTATATGTTATTGAAGTACTTGAATAAACTAAGTAATGAAGCTTATAATTAATGACCAACTTATGTATAATTAAGTTGATAGAATTGGTTAAAATTTTTAAAAATCTATACTCTATATAAATGTGTGAATACTCAAGTTGTTTGTTCTCTATTGTGAAAAGATAAATATACCTTTATTTAAATATTATTAATTATTATATTACAAATTTTGAAATTTTTAACAATTTAGTTCTATATATTCTAAACCCCCTCCATATAAATTTAGGATAAAAAACCTAAATCGTGAATCATGAATGAATCCAAGTACACAGAATTTTAATAACTTGCTTCTAATCGTGAATCATGAATGAGCCCAATTACACAGACCTGTCACGCATTAAATTTTAATAATATTCAAAAAAAATATATTATAAAATTAGTTATAGAAAAATAAAATTCTATAAGAAAAATATTTAAGAGTCTTAATTGCTCTAAACCACTTAGAGAATGAATAACATATTCAACTAAAAAAAATTAATATGCCAAATAATATTTCAACACAATTACTTTGCTATAAGAAATCTTAATTATATTAAAAAAGTTTTAATTTACCATGACACATTAAAATTTAAAAAAAAAATACACATGAATAATATATAAAATACTAATCTAAACTTAAATATATATATATAATGAATAAATGTCAAAATTTAATTACAAATTAAAATTGATATATGGATATGATATTATTAAATGGAAATTGCTTATGAAAATTCAACTATTGAGTGAATATCTTAATACTTGATTTTTTTAGTGTTAGATAATCTGAAGGGTTTACTTTTACATCTATTTTTTTATATTAATTAATAGAATAAAAGTATTACAACAACAAATATGATATAAAAAATTAATTTATAACATAATATATTATTGAATAAGAAATAGATTATACCAATCGGTGCATATGAAAATAAGATTAAGAAGTTAAACTAAAACATATAGAATTAAAAATTGCAATATAAAGGCAAAAAATAAAATTTTATACAATAATATTTCAAAATTTATAAGATAATAAAGCATGTAAATAATACTTTGACAATATTTAAAAGAGTACTGAAATATAATTAACATTAGGATCTTACAATACAAAATATTGGTAATATTGTCCAATTAAATTATATTTTTATAATAATAGTCAATAATTAGTTAGTTTGTAATCATTTAGTGACAATAAATAAAAAATCGATGACACTTCAAAATATAGTAAAAGAAAATATATTACATACACATATATAATATAGCAAAATTAAACAATAGCCAAGAGACACAATAAAACCTTCGAATAAAAATTGATCAATTTTATTGAAATGAAATTTATTCTAAAATGGAATAACGAATAAGTATCAAAATTTGATTACAAATAAAATTATCAATCTGATTAAATTAGAAGTGCTATTGAAAATTTAAAAAAGAGCTAATTATGTTATTTCAATACTAATAGGCTAAAAACACCATGTTGCCCTCCCCGTGCACCCCCAAGACATTGACATTGAAGAAAAGTATAAATAGTAATATAATAAATAATTTAATTTAAAATATTATCTTATTGAGTAGTAAATTAACTAACATAATTGTAGGTCCTGAGGGGAGATATATAACTATTTTTATACTTTAAAAGGTGCATAAAAGTTATAACATTTGGTCCCGTTGTATTATTATAAACTTAACGCCCACATGACATTTTCTTTTGAATATCCAGAGGGAAATGTGTTATGGAACCAAAATTGCTACTTTTTAATATTTATGGGACCGAAAGTGAGAATCTCAAAATCAATGGACTAAATTAAAATGGAAATGACCTAAGTAAAAAATGCTATTTTCCCTTATGAAAATAAGAAAACTCGAATGATGAGTAAACATTAACACAATAACAATTAAAAGTATAAAATTTTAAAATAATTATATACTAACAGATTAGTACAATTACATTTTTAATTAAGAAAATTAATAAATTTTGAGAATAAACTTAGTACAATAAAATAATAAATAAAAATTGAGTTAAATTAGAAAAAAAAAGGGGGGGGGGGTTAAATAAATAAGCCAATGAGATTAATATATTTTTTCAGTAATAAATTTATAAAAATAACTTAAAAGTTTAAAAAGCATGAGTACCGATATATGAATAGAATATTATTAAATTAAAATTGCTTATGAAAATTCAACTATTGAGTGAATCACTTTGCACTTGATTTTTTTAGTATTAGATAATCCTAAATGTTTTACTTTTACATCTATTGTTTCTTTTATAAAGGTGAAAAATAAAATTTTATCCAATAATATTTCAAAATTTAGAAGCTAATAAAGTATGTAAATAATGCTTTGACAATATAAAAAAGTTGATATTGAAATATGATTAACATACATTATAGGATCTTACAATACAAATATTGGTACTATGGTCCAATTTGATTATAGTTTTATAACAATAGTCAATAAATAATTAGTTTGTAATAGTGTCAATAAATTAAAAATAAATGACATTCAAATATAGTGGTAAAAGAAAACATACAACACACATGTACAAAATGTAAAAAAATAAAACAAAATTAAACAACATAAAATAGGCATAATAAAACCTACATATAAAATTGCTCAATTTATTTTATTAAATTGGAATTTCTTCTATCCAAGATAAGGAGTTTTGACTAATTATTTTTATTTTAATATTAATTTTTCAAATATCATTATTTTATATTGTCATACTAATTGGTTTGATACATAATAATGAAATAATCATTAGTGAATGTACGAAATACCAAATTTCAATTTTGGGAAAATCTTTTTATTCAATAGTACCAATTAAATTTAGAAAGTAAATTACAAATAATAGAATTGAATAGTTGCCTTATCAATTTAAATAATTATTATCAATTTGTTTGAAAATATAATTGTATAATACTAATGTTCCAATCAAAAAAGTATGAATAATATCATGAACTTAACATAAATAATATATTACTTCTAAAAACATATTTATACTCGTGCATCGCACGTCATGCTTTCTAGTAAGTTTAGAAGTCCTTACTTTTTTTTAAAATGAGGTTATAAGCTCATTTTTTGGAAAGTTTACCAAACAGTGTATAAACATCTTATGAGTTTTCGGCAACATTGCATTTTTTGTCCTATAGGATGGGGGGTCTATACATTTGGTCTTTCATTTTACGTGATTTTTAAAATGGTCCCAATATTGAATTTTTACAATACATTTAGTCTCACAACCCTACTTCCATAAAAAAACATAGAAGGCAAAATCACGAGGCCATTATTTTCAATGAAAAGTGGCTTTGGGACTAAACGTTAGAATTTTTTTTTTTTTGTAAAAGATACTAAATGTGTAGACCCCCCTTATCTTGTAGGACGAAAAATAATGAGAAAAATTGCACTTTTCCTCTCACATAATAGGAAGATCTACTTATTTTTTGTTCCAAGAGTCACTTTGTGTCGAATAATAATAGCCACATGCAGCACACGCGATTTTGTCATATATTTTGTTATGAATGTTGAGTTGTAGTACTCAATATACTGAAAAATTCTAATTTTAAAATTATTTTAAAATTCACATAAAGCAAAGGCCGAAAAATATTGACCCTATGTCATGTGGGCCTACAAATACAATTTCGCTTGAATTTTCAAACATTCTTGTAAAATACTTTGCTTGGATTAGAAGTACTCTAAATCCAATAATAGAATAACTAAATGCTATAATCTTACTCCAATTGTCTTTTTGCGGGAAAATTGTTTTTTCCATCGCATAATTTTTGTTTAATATATTTGCAATTCCATTGCTTAAGAGATTTTTCAAATATCCTTCTATAACTCATAAAAAGTCTCATTTCAGTACTCCTGTCAACTTTTATTAAAAAATTGACGAAAAAAATAAATGCAAGTCACATAATCATTATCTTGTCATAATTGAGGAAAACGAGCACATGATTTATGCACGTAGTTTTTTATTCATTTCCTAATAGAAGATGGTAGGAGAACTCAAAGTGAACAAAATTTTAAAGTCAAGAAATTATATTTTAGAATCTAATAAATAATAAATTAGGTGGCTAAAATGCAATTTCCCCTCTTTTTTATCTTGAAGAAGAGACTGACCTGGCAATCTCTGCACGTCGTTTGGCTTCCTCAGCCATGACGTTAATGTCCTGAAAAGTGTGCTTGTTAGCAAACATTTTGGATTCGGTGGACTGAAGGCCGTGAAGTGTCCGCTGTTCAGCTGCCCATGCAGCTTCCCGAGCTTCCTTCCCAAAGTCCTTTTGGGAAGTGAAAGCAGTCTACAAACACAAATAAGCGTGCAATTACATAAATACAAGCTCAAACATATGAAGGTAAGATCAATAAAAGAACACATGATATTAAATTGTTCGATGTAACATGAAGAGGAAATTGCATTTTTCGTTATGTATTTTAGGTTCAGTATACTTTTGGTCTCATTAATTAGGGGATTCTCATTAATTATTTCTTAAGTTAGAAAAATTCCACTTTTAGTCCTTCCACCAAATTCCGTTACTGTGTTGAAAAATCATGTGCTAAGCACGTGTCTTTTTTGTCAAAATACTAACGGGTCTGATGAAATTACTAAAAGTTATATTTTTTATAACTTATAATCATTAACGAAAATCCCAAAATTAATGGAACGAAAAGTGTATTGTACCAAAATATGGGATGAAAAATGTTATTTCTCCAAACATGAATATATCAGGTGGAAATGGTAATCTTTTCACATGGTTATAAATACAACCTTTTTGTTTAACAGAAGACCCCATGCTCTCCCACTCAGAGCGTATCTGACTGCAAACTTAATAGGATCCAGCAACATATAGGTCACGATATTGAACAACCAAATCACAGCCGTCCAACCCCATCCTATTTTCCTGATTCCGAATAAATCACATGTCACCAGTGCAGATAGTAAAGTTGCAACCTGCATTATGGAAGCGGGTTAAATGCATTTTAAGTCCTATAACTTACGTCATTTGAAATTTTCGTTCTTTAAATTTTTAGGGTAGCATTTTGGTCCTACGTCTTTTTAATTTTCATGATTTCAGTCCTTTTGTTCACCGAAGTTTACCTCCATTGGCGAGAAGGGTGAACTCCGACGAAAAAAAGATCGAAACGACAAATGAGTATAATTAGAGGACTACAATAACAAAAGTAGGATTATTCTATGATGGCTATTTATATCTTCAATAGAAAATATAGGAAAGAATGCAAATGAATCATCTCAATGCAAACAATTCTTTGACAAAAGTTTAAACTTGTTGCAGTTATTGAAGCTAATCAGATAGGCAACATGTTTTCTAAATAATGCTTACCAATTGTGCTATGATAAAGGCTCCGACTAGAAGAAGACCAGGCCTTTCTGTAAAAGACCATCCTCTGGAGCGTGTGACGAATATCAATGCTTGGCTGATTGTGCTCACTTGAAGGTAAATAGCTGATGCTAATTTGTCTTTAAGTTCTTTCGAACTGTCATCTGCGAGACTGCCGACGTGCTTGCTGAAATCTTCGACGTGAAAATGTTTCTGATCAAACACGGCAGACATTGAAATCTCAGTTGCTAATACAATCTTCACTTTCATGAAAAGTTTGTGAAAAAAGAAACCAATATAAGAGGTAGGTGAGTATGTGTGTGTGTGTTATTTTTTACCGCAAAGAAACTCGTTTCGTAGGCTAAATAGAAAAATATAACAGTCATCAAAGCGAGGTAACTTCCTAGAACAATCCCAGTAGCGAAAATTTCGCTCAGTTTCCATGAGTCAGGAAGCGGAGATGGCTTCACCCTGTCCTTTGATATGGTCATTATAGTACCTGGACAAATCTCACGGAAATTAGATGAGTACGTAGAAATTAGATGAGTACGTAGAAACACATATGTTTAGAGAAGGATATATATATATATATGTAGATTCAAGTTACCATCGTTAAGAATAGCGATGACAAGAACCATAAATGGAGGAAGTCGAATTTCCAAAATGCAGTCAGCAACATGAATCCCAGCTGTTTCAAGAACAACAATTATGATTCATCGATGATTATTTTTCAGGCACTTATACGTTATGTATGGATCGATCTGAGTTGAGGGAGTCGAGTAACTTACCACAATACGTATCGTTATGGATACAGCATATATCTGTAGAAAACAGAGAAATTTGTGCTTCAGATGCAAATTTTTGCTATTAGGAATAGAGAAAAGTATCCTATTTTTTTTTTTCCCCGGCAATCTTACTGTGTAGTTCTTCATTCTCTGGAAGATGGCACGGCTTGTTAATACAGCGCTGATGATGACGCTCAGCCCCGGTTCAGTCAGAACTATATCAGAAGCGCTTCGGGCGGCATCAGTTGAATCTGCTACGGCAATTCCTATGTCAGCAATCTTCAGTGCGGGTGCATCATTGACCCCATCACCAGTCATTCCACAAATATGTTTCCGACTCTGTAGTATCTTGACGATTTCGTACTTATGTTCTGCAATGAAAAACGGGCTCGATTGAAATAAGGTGGCCGAGTAGATTTTGAAGTCCGATTAATTAAGGTGGATTTACCTGGAAAGACTCCAGCAAAACCATCGGCTTTCTCAATGAGTTCTTCAACTGGTAGAGCTGCAACTGATGAATCCTTATGGTCGCCAAGCAATGAAGAGGAAGGATACATGTTCGTGCCCATCCCAAGTCGTCGCCCCGTCTCCTTACCGATTGCTAATTGGTCACCTGAAACATTTTCCACCAATGCTCACTTTCATTGATTAGTAAAATTAAACCAAGAAAATGTAAGACGAGATTGAGGTAAAGCAGGCGCAAACAACACTAAGACAGCAAAGCAAGAATAGTTTCAGCAATATGATGTTCGAGTGCCATATATGCTAAAGATAAGCTAGTAAATGTCCTGATTGAAGATTCATATGAATCAAAACTGGATAATTTTGTACAACGTAAGTAGTAACACATGACTTTCTAAATTTTCTATTCACCTTTGGGCAAAATTGTATTTTTCATCTCACAAGATTTTGGAGTCTACATTTTTTGTCCTTCGCTTTATACAAATTTTAAAATGGACCAAGAATTGAATTTTTCGACACTTTTAATCTCACAGCCCAACTTCCGTATGAAGAAATAGGCAAAAAATCACGTGTCCTGCACGTGGTTGTTATTTTTGGACGAAAAGTGGATTTTCAAACTAAATGTATCGTAAAAAATTGAAATATTGATACCAAAGGTGTAGGCCCTCGTATATTATGGGACGGAAAATATTGGGGCAAAATTGCATTTTCCGTCCCTCCTAATAGAAGGGTCTACACTTTTTGTCCCAAAATTAAATTTTTTTTTCGACACTTCTAGTCCAAGAGCCACTTTTCGTCGAAAACTAACAGCTGGAAGGAACGTGATTTTTTCATCTATTTTTTTAGGAAAGTTGGGCTGTGGCCTAAATATGTAAAAAAAAAAAAATCAAAATTTGAAACTATTTTAAAATTCAAAATGACGAAAAACATTAAATCCTATTATATGGGACTAAAATTGCAATTTCGGCCCTTGTCTTTGTATTAGACTTAGACATTTGAACTTCACGAGCAAGAGTTGTAGATATTGACCTGTAATCATCTTGACACTAACTCCAAGATCAAGAGCTTTTCTGATAGTCTCGGCACTGTCATGACGGGGCGGATCAAACAGAGGAAGAAGGCCGATAAATTCCCACGGTCCACCAGGACTTTCTTTGGTTCCCTCGGGTACTTCCTGTCGGAAAATGCAATTTTATTGCAAGAAAACCTTTCACGATCAGAACCATAATTTAGCAGAATTAAACAGAAACGCAACCTGTCGAGCAACTGCAAGTGATCGGAGACCCCTCTCAGCAAATTTATCAATGATTGAGTGCACTTTCATTGCAATTTCTCCCTTGTTAGCCGCCAGGTTGAGAATCTGCATATTCACAAGAAGAGTTAGACTCCCTCTTTCAGTTCAGTGGCGGCACTACTTTGATGATAAATTCATGGGTAAAAAACATTTTGCCATCTAAAATATGGCCATTCTTTCGTTTTAATTAGTTATACCAACTATACGAGTTTTGCAACTTACTATCCCAGACAACATTCCTGTGGATTTTTCACCAAAAAATGGTTAAGCGCATCGAACATGCGCAAAAATCTTCCTTATTTCTAAACAATCACTCATTGGTTTGTTAAATTTTATGTTTGAAGTTCATTTTCTGTTGTATGAACATGGTGTATGCCTAAAATAATGAACCAGATTTGAGATTATAGTGGAAAATTATACATGTGCACTACATGTGATAACTTTCGGATGGAAAATTCAATCATAAAGTGGTCTGAGACGTTAACTTGCAAAAGTTGTGTAGTCGGTAAGGCAAATTGAAACTGATGACAAAGTAAATGAAAAATAAAAAAATACAGTTATAGTTCGTGGGGCAAAATGTCTTTTTACCCAAAATTGATTGAAAATAATCTGTTTTATTGATAGCCTAGTTCATGCAGATAAAAACCTGTTCTGGGGCACCTTTGCTGACTCTCCGCATTTTACCATCACTGTCTAAGTAGGTGAGTGCTGTCCGCTTATCAGTTGGGTTGAAAGGAAGGAAGTGAACTTCTGTAATTCCAGCTCGTGCCTTTCATGTAAGAACCAACGTAGAACTAAGTAAGTTTTTGATTGATGTTCGGTAACAACAGCGAGAGACTCACAGAATAATCAGGTAATATAAAAAATTCTTTATTTAAATCCTTGTATAATAAGTGAAAAAGTATAGCGGGCTCAATCCAAATTATCCTCTACTTACAATTAAAATGTAGTACAACACCACCTCTAAGCTAAAAACAATGTCTAAAGGGCACCTTATATTTTGAAAGAAGCATCTAACTGCTCTGCCTTGACGTGTTTATAACTTAGGCAATTTTTCGACTGATTTTCATTTTTCACCTGGATATTGTCTATAATATTAATTTACCCTCGTTTACTAATTATAAAAATAAAAATATTAGGTTAGTACTTAGTTTTGTTTTCTGTTTAGCCTCAAAACACCTCATATTTTGGCATGTTTGGGTTGGAGAGAAAACAAAACTATGCACTAACTGAATATTTTGGTTCTTATAGCTAGTAAATAAGGGCGAAAAACATTATATATACGTCAAAATATGAAAACTTATTGCAAATTGCGCGATTGAAGAGCACGTCAAGACAAGGGTTGAATGCTTCTTTTTTAAAATGTCAATGGGCATTTTCTACCTTTAGTTTATGGGGATTTTATGGCAAGGCTGGTGGTTGAATGCTTCTTTTTCAAAATGTCAATGTGCATTTTTTACCTTTTGTCTAGTTCAGGGGGATTTTAAGGTAAGGCTGGGGTTCAATTCAATGCTTCTTTCTTAAATGTAAATGTGCATTTTCTATCTTTTTTTTTTTTGGAAAAATTACACTTTTGGTCCACAGAATATACCCTGTTGCACTTTTGGTCCCATTGTTTACGGGGTCAACACTTTTGGTCCCACAGGAACCAAAAGTGTTGCACTTTTGGTCCCATCACCTAACGACGGACAAAAAATTAGACGGAAACCAGGCAAGTGAGAACACTCGCCCCGTTAATTGACGGAAGTGGTTTTCAAGACCACTCACATACCTCTCACGTGGATCAAGTCAACAATTAGTCAAAAACACAAAAAAATTCTGAAAAAAACCCTAAGTGTCTGAAAACTCTCTCTCTCTCTCTCTCTCTCTCTCTCTCTCTCTCTCTCTCTCTCTCTCTCTCGTTCTTTCTCCCCCAATTTCTGAAAAAAACCCTAGTGTCTTCTCTCCAAAATCCACTCCTGAAATCTCCCAAATCTCCAAAACTAATCGGTGAAAAATGAAATGCTTGGTTGTTGAAGACGCTGAAGGTGCTCGTGGCCATGACTTTGAGGAGTAGAAGGTTGAATCACCTCCCACCTGTGAAATACGGTAAGTTCCTTTTTCCTTTTATGTCCTTGGATTTTGTCCATTTATTTTCTGTTTTTTTGTTAGAATAATACATGTTTGTTGTGCTCTGTGAAGCACGAAAAGTTTTTTATGTTTGTTCTATTTCTTGTGCTCTGTGAAGCACTATATTTTACTGTAATTTCTATGATGTTTGTGCTCTGTGAAGCACTTTATTATTCTGCTTACATGTTGTTGTGGTTACATGTTTCTTGTGCTCTGTGAAGCACTATATTTTACTATAAATGTATGTTGTTGTTTTTATATGTTTGTGCTCTGTGAAGCACTTTATTATTCTGTTTTTTTATATGTTTGTCCTCTGTGATGTGTTTGTATATTTTTAGGTTCTGATGATTGGCTATTTTTTATTGTTTTTTTGTTGGTTTGTTGCAGCTGTTAATGAACCATATGTAACTTTAAAAATACATAATGGGGGGGAATTAGTACACACTCCAAGTCCTGAGTATGTGGGAGGGTCAGTACGTGTCTTTGATTATGTGGATGCAAATGAGCTAACAATCTCAATATTAAACAATTTGTGTGAGGCAATAGGATACTTGGGTTACAAAAAGTACTACAGAATTGATAGAACTTGTAATAAGTTCATACAAATCATGTATCAAAGAGACATTTTGCAGCTTTGTGGTACCTACCAAATCAATAGGGAAATTGTATTACACTTAGATGCAATACAAGACACCCAAGAATCTGAACCCCCTGCTGAAAATGAATTACAAAAGGAAATATTTGATGCTAATGATTGGGAGACAATATATAAAATATTGCATAGTGTGGTTGAAGAAATGAAGGCTAATGAGGGTGCTGAGGGTGATGCAGTTAGGGGTGGGGAAGGTGATACAGTTAGGGGTGGGGAGGGTGAAGGGGGTGAGGCAATAAGGGGTGGGGAGGGTGAAATGGCAGATGCAGTGAGGTGTGGGGAGGGTAACAGGGAGGATGAGGTGATTGATGATGATGGGTGTAGTGATAGTACATAATTTGATGATAATGATATTGATTTAGAAAATGATGTTAAGGGTGAAAAACTTGTTGATGATGATGCTGAAAATAGAAGGAAAGTGGTCAGGGTTGTCTCATCTGATTCTGAATCTGTATCAGATGAGGATATGGTAGAAAGTGGGGATGATTTTGAAAGTGGGGATGAAAATGAAGAGGGTGATGGGAAAAAAAGTATTTAATGCATCTGAAAAATATGATCCCACTTTTGAAATCAGGATGATTTTCAGTTCAAAATCTGATTTTAAAGATGTTGTGTATGGACATGCTGTTAAGACAAGAAGAAGCCTAAAAAAAAAAAAAATGATAGTAGGAGGATACATGCAAGATGTGATAGGGAAGGGTGTGAGTGGAAGATAAACGTTTTGAAAGTGATAGGTGAAACCACCTTCCAAATAAGGGAATATAATCCTGTACATACATGTGCAAGAACTTTCAATGTGAAAAATGTGAACAGTGGGTGGCTGTCAAAGAAATATGAAGAGTCATTCAAAACTGATCCTAATAGGGCTGTTAAAGGGTTCAGGAAAGATGTGATAAAAGACATTAGGTGTAATGTCTCAAAGCACCAAGCATACAGAGCCAAAAGAAAGGCATTAACTGCCATAGAGGGTTCAGCTGCCCTTCTATGGGATTATGCTGAAGAGTTAAGGAAAAGTAACCCTAGTTCTAATGTGATCATGATGATGACAGATTCTGATGATGGTAATGTTCACAGAAAATTTGCTAAGTTTTATGTCATGTTTGATGCATTGAGGGTGGGGTTCCTGTCAGGGTGCAGACCAGTTATAGGGGTTGATGGTTGCCACTTAAAGCGGCCACATGGTGGGGTGTTGTTAACTGCAGTATCAATTGATCCGAACAATAATTTATATCCTTTGGCATATGCAATAGTATCTGGGGAAACAAGGGAAGCATGAGAGTGGTTTCTGGGGTTGTTAAAGTCTGATCTGAACATTGTAAGGGAAGATGCCTACACTTTTATAAGTGATAAACAAAACGGCTTAGTACCAGCATTTGAGTCAGTTTTTCCAGGTTCAGATAAAAGGTTTTGTGTGCGCCATTTGCATGGAAACATGAAAACAGCAGGCTTTAAAAGCATGGCATATAAAACTGCATTGTGGAATGCTACTTGGGCAAGTACAGAATCTAAATTTAAAGTGAGAATGGAGGAAATGATAAAATTGAATGAAAAGGTGGTTGATTGGTTAAGTGATAAGTCTCCAATACTTTGGAGCAGGGATTTTTTCAATACCTTCCCCAAATGTGATATGTTATTGAACAATATTTGTGAGTCCTTCAACAGTTGCATCCTAGAAGCAAGAGAGAAACCATTTTTAACAATGCTTTAGTGGATTAGGGAATTTATTATGTTGAGGTTGACAGAAAGCAGAGATAGGGCTCAAAGGAAGTGGTCTGACCAAAAAATATATCCAAAAATAAGGAAGATACTTGACAAGAACATGGACAAAGCAGCTGACTGCATTCCCATAAAATCAGATCAATATAACTATGAAATATCTTGTTATAATGGGCCTAGGTATGTGGTTAATTTGCAGAAACACACATGTAGTTGCAGGAAATGGGACTTGACTAGCATTCCATGCAATCATGCTATTAGTGCAATATGCAGTCAAGTCCTTGATCCAGAGGATTTTGTAAATCCATGCTACAATGTGCAAACTTTTAAGAGGGTTTACCAGCCTGCAATTATGCCTGTAAATGGCCCTAAATTGTGGGCTCAAACAGGGCATATTCCTCCACTTCCACCCAATTTTTGGAGAAAAGCAGGTAGACCATCAAGAGCTAGGAGAATGGAGCCAAATGAAGTACCAAACAAGCAGAGGAGAAGCAGTAGAAGGGGACAGAAAATATCAACCAAGCTCAAGAAGCAGTGTTACACAGTGAAGTGCCATTACTGTGGAGGCACTAGCCACAACTAAAAAGGTTGTGACAAGAAAAAGAATGATGGAGGACAACAACAGCCATAGTCAAAGCTGACTGTAAGTATCTAGGCATTCTAATGTTATGTTATACTCCAAATTCAATGTTATGTTCTTCTAATTTATATATCTTCTTTTTTCAGGCAAGGAAAATGACTATTTCAACTCCTATGTTGCAAAGTCAGGAGTTCATATCTGTAAGTATCCTTCCCTTTAACTGATTCATTTATCAAATGGTTAAAACTGATTGAGATTATTTGACATTGCAGGGTGGAAGTCAACCCCCTACACAAGGAATACAAAGTCAGGATATTAATCTTATGGAACAACAGGTAATTTTTTTAGTTTAAAATGTTGGATTTAGTTGTTAATGTTAATGTTGGATTTAAACAGGATGTTTTCTTTGTGTGCAAGAATCTCAACCCCTTAGGCACATTTTCTCACAATGTTCGAACGTCAATGAAGCTTCGGGGAGTGAGAGTCAAGTGCCTTTTTTGACAAAAGGAGAAAAAAGGTTTGTCACCATGACAAACTTTTCGGCTGCATTACATGCCTCAAAGAAGAAGAAGAAACCGAACACTTGAACTGTAATCAGTTTTTTGTTAACTTTTTTGGGATGTAATCAAGTTTTAGGGATGTAATTTTTTGGCAATTGCAAACTTTGGCAATTCTTTTGTGAAGTGTAATTATATGTGCATAGTTGGCAAGGGAAAACATGACTCAATATGTATATTGCAAATAATTATGTTGGTCCTTTTCCCGTTCAATGCAATCAGTTCATTTTTTGCTTTCAATTTTGCAATGTTTTTATCTTCTTTTTTTTTTTGTAGTTATTCTAATTTTGCAATCCATAATGTAACATTTCATTTGCAATAATATCAGTATAAAATTAAGGATTATAATGAATCAAATTTACATAATTTTTAGCTAAATTTAATTATTAAAATACATTTTATATAGTGAGAATCTTCAAATTTGGGTCAAAATTTGGAAAAATACCACCTTTATGAATTTTAGTGGTTTTAAACCATAGAAAACCACCTTTGAAAACCACCTTTGACTTTCAAAGTTGGTTTTCCATCCATAAGTTAACACCATTAACGGCGATGGGACCAAAAGTCCAATACTTTTGGTTCCTGTGGGACCAAAAGTGTTGACCCCGTAAACAATGGGACCAAAAGTACAACAGGGTATATCTTGTGGGAACAAAAGTGCAACAGGGTATATCCTGTGGGACCAAAAATGCAATTTTTTCCTTTTTTTTTGTTTAGTTTAAAGGGATTTTGTGCTTGTTTTGATTTTTACAAGTTGATAGTTTGGATTTAATCCAAATACTGAAAGGCAATCTGGTGAAAGAATTATGAAAAATTGTAATTTATGTCTCATAATTTATTCCTTTTTGCTATTTTCTTCCTATTGTTTTACGACTAAACAGATTTAATTTCACAAGTCCATTAAAACTACAATTTTTGTCCACGAAAATTGTAATTTTTGTGTACTTGTGGGACAAAATCTGTTAAGTCATAAAGCAATGGAACCAACATCAATAACGGGGTAAGTTGGGGATGTAAATTGTAATATTTCCAAAGAACTATAAATAGAAATCCGCTATGAGAAATTACCTCTTTAGGATCGTCTAACATCGAAACTATTGCACAGTCAATAGCATCTTGATTCTCCAACCTTGAGGCCCTTGCAGCCATCAACACAACTATGTCTCTGTCGACGTCTTTTGCGAAAACCTGTCGGAATATTACAAGAGTTATTACCATCAATAGGAGATGATGGCTAGTAGGAACAGACCCAAAGTATGACTACCTCGATCATATTTTTGTCCACTGTAAGTTTATTGAGAGTCAAAGTGCCTGTTTTGTCACTGCACAGAACATCCATCCCAGCCATTTCCTCAATGGCCGTCATTCTCTTCGTAATAGCGCCCTGCTGAGAAAGACGGTGGGAGCCGATGGCCATGGTGACAGAAAGAACTGTCGGCATTGCTATGGGAATGCCGCCTATCAGTAGAACAAGAAGGTTTTCTATAGCTTGACGATAAGGCCTCTTTTGGAGCCCGAATATCACAATGATTTCAATCACCATTCCCGTGGCGATCGAGCATAAGCAGAAATTACCAATTGAAGTCAAGACCTGAATCATCATGAAGAAAAGTAATTGTAGCACAGAACTTTATAAATAAAAACAACAGCTCGGAAAATTAACCTTCTGAAAATGTCCAACGTGCGTCGTGTTTTCCACAAGATGTGCTGCTTTTCCGAAGAAAGTATGTACTCCGGTAGCAATAACGACAGCTTCGATTTCACCTTGCTTGCATGTGGACCCTGAATACACTCCATCACCTGGATTCTTGGTTACCGGGAGCGACTCTCCTGTTAACGCAGACTGATAGAAACAGAGATGATCAGATGCTAATCACTTGAAATTAACTCTTTTGTGATTTCCGTATAAAGATTAAAAATTCTGCCAAGATCGACATGGTTACCTGATCGATTTTCAAAGGATCTCCGTGCAGCAGTCGTGCATCAGCAGGAATTATGTCTCCAAGTTTTATACTAATAATATCTCCGGGAACCAAAACTGATGCATCTTCCTCGTTCCATTTCCCATCACGTAAAACCTGATTGTGCGGACATATTCTATAACAAAACTTGGAAACTGATTGTGCGGAAAGATAATAGATCACAATATTCAAACAACAGTAAAACGTAGAACAAATATGTTGGAAATTATTTTGGGTTCAATTGTATAACAAAACTTTTCAAGGAAGAGAAGAGGAGTATATTTTAGAAATTTTGTACTTTAAATTGTGTCTCTCTATTCACATGAATAACATTAGATTATAAAAACCTTTTACACGCATAAACATCAGTAAATAAACATAATAATTCATAGAAAGAATAAATGCAAAACATAATTCTAAGCATCATTTTCTGTTTCTGTCAGTCCTTGATAAAATAGTCATAACTTTCTGCAGAGATTTCCAATGGACCTCAAATTTAGAAAATTTGGAACTAGGCTCATAGAACTTTAATTACGTATAAGATTCATCAGAAATGGCAACAGTTGGACTTCTGAAAATGCATCTGAAAGTCTGCTAAAAAACTGCGACTGCTGAAAACTAAAAGACAAGTTTAATTTTTTGTGCAATTCTCAACAAAATACATGTGTTTAGCAAGCTGACCTTAGCTTTTGGAGCCAATCGTGCCATGAGTGCAGCTGCTGCATTACCAGCGTTGTTCTCCTCTATGAAACTAATAGTTGAATTGACGACAAGAAGTGCCAGAATGCCAACAAAATCACTGTAATCAACTCTATTTTTCTGCAACAAAAATTTGATTATTAGCATATAGGCACAGATTTCATACTTGTATGATCATTCATGCACATATTTTCGATGCATAAACTCTACGATCGTACCTTTCCATGTGGAATAGTGATAGCCATGATCGCGGCTGCTTCCATAACCCATGAAAGAGGATTCCACATAAATCCAAGAAACTTGAGTATCTTACTCTCCTGCAGAATGATGAGATCTAATTGATAAACATAACTTCTTTAAGTTTGAATGAGCAATGCATCGAATAGTATAGTACGAAAGACGTGAATTTGGGACGAGCATCTACGTACCTTTTTCTCGTCAAGTTTATTATAACCGAACACTTGAAGCCGTTTCTGCACCTCATCAGAGCTAAGACCCTCTTTTGTACATTTCAACTTCTCAAAAACTTCTTCCATAGGGATATTCTCCTGACAGAGGAGAGTGGAAGGTAAGAACAGTGTGCTAATCATCATGCAGTAACAACTCCTAGTCTATCAAGAATTGCATGCAGACTTGAACAATTCTTGCCTCCCGTTTCTTCTTTAGCTTAGTAACGTAGCAAGTACAGTTAAATTCGTTAAGACGCGAAGACAACGTATGAACGAACTCAGAGCGGGGGTTAATTGTATTTTACCCTCCTCAAAACACTAAGGTCTCGTTTACTTTGAGGGATGAGATTAAGTCGTGATAAATTAATAATAGATAAAATGTAGGATGAAATTAAATTGTATCACTAATATTTTCATTTAAATCATGTATTTATAATGACTAGAAAGTATCACGTGCGATACACGTGCAGAAACATATTTTTAGATCTGAATATATAACAAAATATATTAAACTCATATTCCTATATACTTTTATATTGTTGAATCATTAGTATATAATTATATTTTCAAAAATATTGATAATAATTATTTTAATTGATGAGAAAATCATTTAATTTGTTATTTATGATTCACTTCTAAATTTAAATGATAATATTAAATAAAATATTTATTTCTTAAAATTGAAATTTTGCGTTTCGTATTTAATATTATTATATTTAATAATATTATATTTAATAATTTTGTATCAGAAGAAATTAATGAAAAGGTAAAATATAATATATAAAAATTAAATATTAAAATAAAATTAACGAAGTCCCTTATTTTTTTTATTTTTATAAGAAATTTCAGTTTAATAAAATTAATCATATTTTATTAGTCGCGTTTTTTTAAATATCTATTTGCTATTTTTTAATTTTATTTTGTGTTTGTTATATTATTTTTTTGAAATATTTTATTTTTTATTTTACTACCATATCCTTAATTCTCTTTCTTACATTTATTGATGTATAATGATTTTAACTAATCATTTATCAACTACTTTTTGTAAAAATTTAATATAATAACACATATCCATAGTATTAGTATTAATTTGTATTCCAATGTCCTATAATTATTCTAATTATGTTTTACTGTCATTTCTAAAATTTGTCAAAATATTGTTTACATTCTTCATTAACTTATAAATTTGAAAATATTATTGCACAATGTGTTATCGTTTGCATTTTTAACTTCATATTTTTAGTGTGGTTTCTTCATCTATTAATTCATAGAGATTTAATTGGTATTATTTATTTCTTATTAAATAGTATTTATATTTTTAAAAGCTTAATTAATCTTTTATGTGCATACAAGATTATTTAATACTAAATAATTAGAGAATAAGAGATTCACTGGTGAATTAAATTTTTATACAAATAGTGCTTTTATTTACCGATATGTTTTATTTTTAATACTTAATTTACTTTTTTAATCATGAGAGCCTATAATTATGTTAACTGCATTTACTATTTTTTACAATATTCTTATATACAATATTATTTATTTTGGGCGGGTGTTTACATAATGTGTTTGGTTACAAATTGCATATTGATATTTCATATTCTTTAGTATGTTCTCATATATAGTACTTCATTTATTTTGATCAAATTGTTAATATTTTTTTTTGATAGCATATATTGTGTAATTTAAATCTAAATTGCACTTATCATTATTATTTTATCTCCATTACATTATGGGGAAAAAAGAGTAAAAATACAATCTAAAAATAATTATCTAGTATTAATATCAGTCTGAAGTCACTAATTTTAAAATTTTCAACAGACTCTTATAATAAAATTGAGGAATTTTATTTGATATTTTCTAATATTTATTATCAATTTTTTTATGTTTTGAAGTTTAAATTAGTATATATCTACATCTTACTCATATGCTATATATTAATTTTAAATTTTACGGTGCCCAAGTAAATCAATATTTATAAAAAAATATCTAAAATTGTACTTAGCGAATTAATGTAAAATTTATTTGCCTATTTATATTTTAGAATATAGTAATCATTCTCTAAGTATTTCACAAAAAATTAGGAATACCAAATAATTATGCTTGGGTAAATTTATTTTGTTCTTATAACTAATTCTTATTTAAGGATAATTACATTTACACCCTCTAAGCTGTTGTTTACATAGATCACCCCAGTTTGAATAATTACACATATACCATCAAAAACGTCGATATTATTTACGTAAACCACCCTATTTTTAAAAAAATTACACATACACCCTCCAAAAGTATCAATATTGTTACACAACTACTCCTATTCTTTGGCTATTGGGGATGATTTGTATAAATAAATCATAAATCAGGGGGTCTAAATGTAATTATCCATCTAATTTATTAATGAAAAGAGTATCATAATAAGGATACAAATATTTTCTTACATTAGGAATAAACACTCAAGAGATTCTCACTATTATAGATTTAATCATATGCACACAGCAGTATTATTTTAATTAGCTCCAGTATATTATGATAAAAATCAAAAGTACATGAACGTATAATCTAAAAAAACAATTTTCTACTACTACTATTAAAATAAAATGAATTAGTAAGAGGTCACCATTGTTATATTTTTTTAAAGCATTTCCAATTTAATAAGAATTATAGTCATTTTTATTCAAAATTTCATGTAATTTATTCTTGTATATATATATATACAGTTTTGAAGTTTAGTATTTTATGTATTACTCAAATGCTATTTATTTTAAATTATATTTTGCACTAATAAATAATATTTTTAAAATATTTAAAAATTTCTTTCAACAAATTAATCACTTAGATATATTATTAGCCTATTCTTGTTAGTAGGATATATTATTACTGTCCAAGAAAATTAGAGGTATTAGGTCTCTAATTAAATGATCTTCTTTGGATAGAATTTTATTCTTGTATAACTAATTTTTAAGTATTTTTAAAAAGATAAAACTTAAGTGAGGGCTATGAATGTTTTTTCACAACGGGGAACAAACACATGAGAGATTCACACTTTTATATATAGTATAAATATAGATTAAGGGAAAATTACACTTTTCGTCCTGTAACTTAATGCGCTTTTCATTTTTTATATATCCCATTGATTACGGGATTCTCACTTTTAGTCCCGTAACTTTTAAAAAACAGCACTTTTGGTCCCATATTTTATGGGATTCTCACTTTTGGTCCCATATGTTATGAAATTTTCACTTTTGGTCCTATAACTTTCAAAAAGTAACACTTTTGGTCCCATGCACTTAACGACCACGTGGCACTTTTCGTTAAATATCTAATGAAAAGTGTCATGACATCGAAACTACTACTTTTTGAAAGTTACAGGACCAAAAGTGAGAATTCCGTATACAATGGCACCAAAACTGAAAAAACCCTAAGTTTTAGGATGAAAATTGTTATTTCTCCTATAGATTAATCATTAATTTACCTAAATTTAATAAAACAAGAGATTTAATTGAATAGATTTGATTGAATATCCAACCCAATTCTCAAAAGTAAACAAGGTTAATTGGCATAAAACCCTCCTTAATGCGACCAATTCACTGCCCCGTGCGTCAAGAGATCGCATTACCCTTTTCATTTAAACTTCGGCGGTCGTGTTGCCCTTTTGTTTTTTTTGCACACGGGCCTAGGCGTTTAATCCCTTCACACCAATCTCTGGAACTAATTTCTCATTGTCATACATATCTAAATCCCATCTCGGGTTAGGTGAATGCTTTCGGATTAGATGCCTTCCCTAACTTAGTTGGTTTGCATTCTAGTCCTTGAACTTTCTAATGTAATATTTTAATTTTATATTTTTTTAATTTTTATGATTCTAGTATATTTTTTGTCGGGTTCATTTCCTTTAGCGAAAAGACTAAACTCCAACGAAAAAATAACTAAAATCATGAAAATTAAAAAGAGACAAGAGCAAGTGCGCTACCTTATAAAGTTACTGGATAAAAACTTCAAATAACCGAAGGTACTGACCAAAAATGTGTTTAAGCGGAATGTTTTCCACAGATTACAACTAGTCTAATATTAAAGGAGAAACCCAAAAATTCAGAGTATGTCCGTAATGATATTGAACTCTGGTGCCTCATAAACAACAGAAAGAAGTAAGACATTACCAAATCAACAGTCTCATTGTTAATAGCTTCCAGGGCTACATTGCTTTTGTCCGAATCCATTGCTGCTAATTCAGACTAGGCCTCCTCTTTCTTCAAAGTAAACAGTCTGTAAAAATCACTTGTTAAGCATATATAAGAATCAAACTGAACACCTTTTTCCTTGGTTAAAGCTCGCAGAAATTCACAGACAAAAGGAGACAATTGTTGTTGTTGTGTTGATGAGTATATATATAGAGTGGATGTGAGGATAGGAACTGCACATAGTTTGTATCTTTGATGCAACGACAGAAGAGTTAAATTTCTACAGAATGGAAGAGAGAGGACGAAGGCATGGCTTCTGAAATTCCGCCAACAAAGCATCCCTTCGTACTTGCATTGGCTGTCTTCTGACAAGGCTACTGAATCTTCCAACATCCAGTTTGTCTTTTATTTGTATGGAAGTTAAAAAAGGCTGTTGTCCATGACAACATGAAAACATTTCAAGAGATGGCTGATGGAATATATGTAGTAATATGTTTCAGTAGGGAATTATTTTAATGGAGGGAATTTATGCCCCCTCCCTACCTAATTATATGTTTCCTATTCAATTTACTGTCGGTTTTAGATACTGAAAATTAAGAACATGATATTTTTAAGTATTAATTCACGCTAGGAAAAAAAAACTTTTTTTTTTTTAATTGTGGTGGAATATTTACTACGGAAACACTACAAAGAAAACGGGATTTGGAGTAGATTTTATGGCCGATTCAATGACCGTTCGTTCGTAGGAACGTTCATTAGAACTACTGAGGAATGGAATCACACCGTTGATGTCACATTCCTCTTATATTCAATCCTTTAGTGTTGGAATGGCACTTCCGTTACAAAAACCGTTCCGACTGTTGTGTTAGAAGTTTTGTTCCTATCACCGTGCCAAAAGGGGAACGGTAAAATATTGTAACACAATTTAAAACGTTTTTTTAGTAATTAGAACGGCATATTTCTAAATGTCGATTCACTGTCCGTTGTAATATGGGAAAGTGAAAAAAATCGTTCCAAAATTAGGTACAATTTGAGACGGTTTCATTCCTTAGAAATCCTTGTATTATAATATTTGTTCCTAAGTATGGTATTTGTGAGATGTAGTTTGTTTTCCAAGTAATGCTCCAAAGTGAGTTACAATTTGTCACGAATTTTAATAGATAGAAAACGTTGTATTAAAATACCCGTTTCAAGTACATTACAATAGCTAAATTTTAACGCTTATTTTTTCGTTTCAAACTCTGTGCCAGACCCTGTTCCTAAATGTGATGCAACGGCTATATTTTACCTAGATTATGTGGAGTTCCAACTACCATTCCAATGCCTGTTCCAAAATTTCTTATATATATGTTGCTTTTATTTTATTTGTTCCCACTCTCTTACTTGCATTCTTATACAAATGATAGTAAATTTCATCAATCTCTCTAATTTTCGTTGATCTTTAAAGTTGTTTGGATCAGAAACAACTTGAAACCTTTTTGGTCAATTAAAATGCACTCAGTTAATTGGTTATATTTGTTCTACTTTTGTCAATTAAAATGCATGTATATAATAATATATATATATATATACATATATATATAAGCATATGTATGTGTAGGACTCATCATGTTAAGACAGCTGAGGAAATGGATGCATGAGAAGAACCTGTCGGAGAGGGCGAGTCTTAAGCTGGAGTTTGAGGATGGTGTTACTGCATTTCTAGAATGAATCAAGTCTCAGCATGCATATATGGACGACAAGAAGATTAAGTGTCCATGTCGGAAGTGCAAAAACGAAAGGTTCAAAACACTGGATGAGGTAAATTTTGACTTGTGTGTGAAAGAATTTATGCCGGAGTATTATAATTGGACTTTCCATGGTGAGGAAAGGGTGAAATAGTACTTTGATGTTGTCATCACGCCCCCTGAGCAGCTGGAGTAGTTTAATGCCATCACCAAGCCCATTGTGCAGCAGGAACAAACTCCAACTGCTCAAGAGGAGGGTAGTAGTACGCACTAGAGTGATGCGGTGCATATGGATTGGGCACAGAGGATGGTTTTTGGATGTCGCAGGGTCGACTTTCTGGTGTTCATAAAAACAGGAGGGTATGCCTGATGATGATATGAGGTCTTGTCCTACTGATCCTGGGCATAGTTCATATTACAACGGGGGGCCTATGATTATGTGTTTGGCTTGTCAGATCATTTTTTCGACGCGGCGTATTCTGCCGACCAGCCGTTGTGTAATGGTTGCACCCAATCTCAATTGACGTTGGTTGCTAGACTTGTAAATATTAAATTCGAAATAAAATAATTTTTCTGAACGAGCATATGATCAGGTTTCCCAGTGGGCTAATAATATATTGCCCCGCGATCACACCGTGCCCCTCGATTACTACAGTATGAAGAAGTTGATAAGAGACTTGGGTTTATTTGTTGAGACAATTGATGCATGTAAGAATGACCGCATGTTGTACTGGAAGGACAACATTGATATGGATTACTGCAAGGTTTGTGGAGAAGCTAGGTATAAGCCGACCAAGGAGCGAAATCCTAATCACAAGAAGACCCCGTATTCCATTCTCATGTACTTGCTGCTTACCCCTCGGCTGTAGAGGTTGTATGCTTTAGAAGCGACTGCCGAGCCAAGGATATGGCATGCCAACCATCAAACGGAGGAAGGATCCATGTGCCATCCGGCCGATGAAGAGGCTTGGAGGCATTTCGATCAGAGTTATCCCAATTTTGCAACAGAGTAATGTTAGATTGCGGTTGTGTATGGATAGGTTCACGCCGTACAGGCAATATGGTCGTACTTACTCATGTTGGTCCATTATACTTACACTGTACAATCTTCCACCACGAATGAAGTCTAAGTATATGTTCCTGACGATGGTGATCCCTAGTCCTTCCATCCCAAGCGTCTGATCGATGTGTACCTAGAGCCATTGATCAAGGAGTTATAGAATTTGTGGCATGTGGGTGTACTGACGCACGACAATGCCACGAACCAGGCCTTCATGATGCGCGCAGCATTGATGTGGACCGTGAACGACCTACCTGCTTACTAAATGGCGTTTGGGTAAAGTACCGTGGGTGTTATTAGGTGTTCAGTTTGTATGGAGGACACACAGGTATTCCACTTGTAGCACGGTAGGAAGGCGTGCTACTTCAACTGCCACAAACAGTTTCTTCTCTCGAATCATCCGTACCGGAGGAATAAGAGGGCCTTCACGAAATGTCATGGAGGAAAGAAGATTGCACGACCGCGGCTGACCGGAGAGGAGATCCGTGCCCGCGTTAATGCGTTTAGTGTTGCAGTCGGAGAACCATTGACATTCCCAGCAAGCTATAGTAGCGAGCACAAGTGGATGAACAAAAACATCTTTTGGGAGCTTGAATACTGGGGGACGCATCTAATACGACACAATCTTGATGTCATGCACATTGAGAAGAATGTATTTGACAACATATTCAATACAGGTGATGGACATAAAGGGGAACAAAGGACAATCTGAATGCAAGGAAGGACCTGAAGATCATATGTAATCGGTCGGAGTTTGAGGTGGATGAAAGGAGACCGAACGTTATGCCCAAAGTCGTATATACTCTAACGAAGGACCAGAAGAGGGGGCTATGCAACTGTATTATCTTAAGTTTTCTGATGGGTACGCATCTAACCTGGTCCACTGCGTTGACATGAAGGAGCTGATAAGGCACAATATGAAAATCCATGATTATCATGTATTCCCCGGTTGCCTTCCGTGAGATGCGACCGGAGCATGTGCGGAGTGCGACAGAGGTGAACTTTCTATTCCAGACTCTATGATCGACCACACTAGATGTCACCAAGTTACAAGAATTTAAGGATGGATGAGATGCTAAGCCTATAGGTCTATCTAATCAATCCAATGAGTTAATATTAACAAACTAATCTAACAAGCAAGCATTTTCATAAGCTGAGGCTTTACCCGAGTTAACCCGATATACTATTCCAAGTTATACCAAACCTGTTATTACCAAAGAATTAGTGGCTTCCTCTTTTCTAAGACTCGTGATAATTATTTAGGATCTGTGAAAAAATTAAGCAACCAGATGAATCATGTCTATGAATGCCATTGAATGAATTACTTTGTCCACTATGCAAAATCCCTTTCCTGTTCATCACCATAATTAATTTAATCGAAGAAGTGATCAAGCTCTTAAATTACAATAACAACCACAATAATTCATGGACAAATGAAAACAACGGTATAGGTTAATCCGAAAAATACTCAAAATATTTTCTCAATTAGACTTCCCAAAAGCCTTAGCAAAAAATAAATTAGTTCATACTAACTAAATTTAAAACAAAGAAAGATAAATCAGAGAAACTCATGGAGTAGATAATCAGGATTGAACGGCCGACACTCCGATGCCGGATCGTTTTTCCCACTTGTCTCCTTGTTCTTCTCTCCCTTGCTTCAACCTGTATTCAATGGTTTTTTGCTTAAAATTAGCCAACCCTATGCTTCATCTCTCTTCTCTCTTTTATACTAGTTCCTAATTATGGTAGGAGAGGAAAAGAATCCTCATACAATCAAACTCTTTTTCTTTCATTCCTAATCCTCTTCCTACCAAAATTCTCAGAATTGTAAGAAAAATAATGTGGCCTGATATAAAATTAACAGCAAAAAATAAGTTGGAGAATCCTCATTTTTTGCCTTATCGCATATTTGATAACTCTTAGCCACGGGTTAGACTCATTATACTTCTGGCTACCGGATCTCTGAGAACCCGTGGGCACGACTTATCCTGGATGTGCTTCTACTGAGCCAATCTCTGATAACCCGTGGGTGGGCACGGGTTATCCTATGTGCGGTCCCCTTCATTTCATTCACTTTTTTCTCACTTCCTTTCTTGTCAAGCTTGAGCTCCTTTGTTCCAGAGATTCTTCCTCCATTAAAAAACTTAGAATGCTACAAAAATTACCAAGAACAAGCATCATATCCATGAAAATATGGAGAGAATCAATGTAAAATAAACCATATAATGACTCCTAATCAACTTGGCGCAAAACGAAATAGACTATAGTAGCTAGATCAAGTGCAAAAGTTGAGTACAATGCTCACACTACTAGTGAAATTTTGTGGTTGAATAGTTTGTTAGGAGAATTGGGTTTTATAGATAATGACCTTGTGCCTATGTATTGTAAAAATCAAGGAGCCATTCACATTGCAAGTAATTCGGTTTTTCACGAGAGAATAAAGCACATTGAAGTTGATTGTCATTATATTAGTGAGGGGGTTATGAGTCAGAAAATTGTCACTTCGTACACTTCCTTCTTAAGAGCAGTGAACAGACATTTCACTAAAGATTTAGGAGCAAAGCAATTCAAAATCTTGTGTGACAAGTTGAGTATGATTGATATTTGCTCTAGCTTGAGGAGGAGGGTTATGATTTATTTTAAGTTAATTTATGTGTATCTTCTCCTAACTTTTATACATAAGTAGTTTTATTTATTTGTAGTTATCCTAAACCCTATCTTATATGTATCAAGATTGGGTCCTTCAATAATTATAATTAAAAACAATAGGAACAATATTAATGTGGCGGCTTGGGGCAGTGTTGTTAAGGTAGATCGTAATTCCCACTATAGCGAAGCATATGACGATAATATATCAGGATTGTTTGACAAATTATTGGATGTTGTACATGCTGCGGACCAGTCGTTGTACAGTGGATGCGAGAACTACTGTAAGTTATTAAGGGTTGCAATGCTTATGGATATTAAGACCGAATACATTATGCCGCAAAGATGCTAATAAGGTTTCCCTAGTTAGAGGAGATTTTGCCAAGTGATCACATACTTTCCCCGAATTACTACAATACGTTCAAGGAATTGGGTTTAGAGGTTGTGAAGACTAATCTATGAAAAAATGGTTGCATACTATTTTGGAAGGTAGTTATTGAGATAGAACCTTGCAAATTCTGTGGGGATCCTAGATACAAACCAACTAAAGCCCGTAAGCTGGTGCGAGAATTCCGTATACGCTCCATTTAGGTCTTTGCCATTGACTCCACACGTATGGAGGTTATATGCATCACTGGTAACGACTGAGCACATGAGATGACATACAATTATGAGATAGGGGAGGGCTCCATATGGCATCTTTCAAATGTCGAGGCATGAAAATATTTATGTAGGATACATATAAATTTTGAGGTGGACCCCCAAAACATTTGATTGGGTCTTTTGTGCCAATAGTTCAGTGTTGACGGGCTGTATGGACGAGTTACCCCTGTTGGTTAGTGATCGTGACACTATAGAATCTTCTTTCGAGAATATGTATGAAATCTAAGTATATGTTCCTCACACTGATTATTCCTAGCCCCCCAACCTAAAGCATCTCATGGATGTGTATATACAACCATCGATCGAGGGTTTGATATAGTTATGGCATGTTGGCATGCGGAAGTCCGACCACACAATGCGTGTTGTTGATGTGGACCGTGAATGACCTCCCTACATATGGATTGGTGTCTGGATAGAATACCACTAGTATTATGGGTATTATGGGTATCTATCCGTATGGAAAATATACAAGCATTTCATCTATGGGTAGTTCTTGGCACCAGACTGCCGTATCGAAAGAATGAGAGGTCTTTTACTAAAAATCAACAAGAGAGGAAGATTGAATGATTGAGGGTTACTAGAGATTAAACACGTTGTCGAGTTAGACAATTTCAAAGTGCGGTTGAAGATCTTCTTTCGCACCCACTAGGGTACGAAGGCGAGCATAAGTGGACTCAAAGAAGCATCTTTGGTTAATTTTTCATATAGAGGTGAGAACTTGATATGCCATAACCTTAATGGCATGCACATTGAGAAAAAAAGTATTTGATATTATTTTCAACACTCTGATGGACATCAAGAGAAAGATGAAAGATAACCTCAATGCATGGAGGGATATAAAAAATATTGGTAGTTGTCTCGAGCTCAAGGTGGTTGAAGATAGTCCCAACATTACCTCTAAACTCGCTTATACCCTCAGAAGGGACGAAACAGGAGTAAAAATACAGGAAATGAAATAAGACCTAAGTAACATAATGTCTTGGAGAATAGGTCTAAAAGATGAGGAGCAGCTGGTGTAGTTCTCAATCTGTGAATGGAGGTTGGCACAATCTCCTTCGAAAACAACTCTTCTCCAACAATGTTTGATAGTCAATTCCATTGCTTCTCTGTCCGCCAAGGTTTCAGCTATCTCCAGAAAGACAATCTTGTGGAATCGTCGAGTTAACTAAGCTAAGCATGCGCCAAAAGAATTACGGGCAACCACTCCGACACTAAACTCTCCTGTTTCTAGGAATAAAGTGGCATTAAAGTTGAGTTTAATGAGGCCTGGCTTGGGAGGTTGCCAAGTTGACAAAACAGTCAGCAAGATTCGGTTCGGGACAATAGCAACAATTCTTGTGAAAGAGTCGAGATAGCCTCACGCGAATGAGATCACGTGATCAGGAGAATGAGAGTCACCCTCCACCCATCTCTTAATCCTGAAGGACCAAATATTCACCAGAAACAGATCAAATTTTATAGCCTCCAGAAGTAAATGAGAGTTGAAGATCAAATCTCGGGCACCTACCCACCAATCTAAAACAATAGCCTAGCATAAATTAGACAAGAACCAAACCTGTCAACTAAATGGGCAGCGAATGAAGGTGTGGAGACTTGTTTCGTTGGGTTCTTGGCAAAACGGCTAGCAAATATCGGAGAGAGAAAAGCGTCGACGATAGTTAGATCCAGTCGGCAAGGAATCACAACAAATCCGCCATACGAATACTTTGTTTTTGTTGGGAATCCTTGCATTCCAAAAGCTAAGCCACCTAGTATGATGACACGGAGAGTTGTTGGCAGAGGAACAAGGAACATTTTTATGATCAGAATTGCAAACCAGGTGGTACGCGGACTTAACCGAGAAAAAACCTAACTTTGTCTAATGCCAAATAATCTGATCGAAAAGAAAGTTTATGGAAAAATTTATCTCCAAGTTGCACAAAATCATGGCTACATTTTCCTCTAATTCCTTGAGTTCAGATCAAGCATAGTAGAGCAATAAGACTTGGACTAGAAGACTAACTTTCGTTAATTCACTCCAAATAAACCTGGGACAACTTCTGCTTGAAGATGCGATATTTGTGACTCTTCATGTCGTGCAGCTTCAGCTCAGACATGTACACACATCTCCAAAGATTAGACGAGTAGTCATCAAAAAACCTCAAACTCCTCTCCCAGTCACATCTCCTCAACTTACTTTCCAAATTCTTCGATCCTCGATGCAGACTTGGGGTCACGACCTTCTCTAACTTGGAGGAGCATCTTTTCCACCAAAACCGATCATCCATATGGGGTATAGATGGCGAATTGGTAACGGCCTCTCCACAAGAATCTGGATTGACCTATAGCTTCCTCAGGCACTGTCCTTTCACCCCCAGCATTTAGATTGACCCTCTTCCGCTCCCAACCATTGTACCGCACTTCCTCGACACAAGCTGCAGCGACTAGAATGCCCCTCTGATCGAAACTATTTTTCCACCGAAGGACTGTCAAGCTATTCTCTCCATTCCCATTTGTCGAACAGGGCTGAAATGACTATTTCCTAATTGTATAATTTATAATGTCATTAGTTTATATTTTTTCAGTAAATATAATATCAATAGAAATCTTATTTTTGTTTAATACATAATAATTTTTGAAGTAACGAGACATTTTCTCTTTTTCAATTGCAAGAAAAATTAAATACCAATAAAAAATTTTAAAATCTTAAGAGAGAGAAAGAGTATTTGTATGTGTGTGTGTGTGTGTGTGTGTGTGTGAGAGAGAGAGAGAGAGAGAGAGAGAGAGAGAGAGAGAGAGAGAATGTGTGTGTGGGTGGGTGTGAGAGAAAGTGTGTGTAAATGAGGATATTTTTGTCTAATTATAAATTAATCTTACAAAACTTATAAGATCTTATGAAAAAAATTGGAGGAAGTTAATTTTTTTTTAAAGAGCTTATAAAATCCAAAACATCTTATTTTGAGATTTTATAAGCTCTTTAAAGAAAAATTTGTCAAATAATTTTTAGAGCTCTTTTAAAATGTTTTGAAGTGCTTATAAGCTTAGCCAAACACCCTCTTTGTCGCAAATCATTTGCAACCGAGCCTTTTGCGACATATATTTTTGGTTATCCATGGCACTAAAATGATTTTTGTAATGTTCATGTTTATGATCTATACCTTTATCTATACTATATATTATTGGAGAGGGTTATTTTGGTGTCCAAATTAAATTGGTTTGATATTTTTTTTAAATAAATAAATTAATTAGTTATTTTTAACTTCTTCACTTATTCTATAACTACCTTTTGGTGGTTTTTTCTTTCTCATGTATTTTTATCTTATATATATATATATATATATATATATTAAGGTAATTTCTCACTCTACAAAAAATAAATGATGTAATATATCAATATATTTTATTCTAAATAATTTTTTAAAATTTATGCACATAGATTGAATGTGCCACACTTACTAATATAATAGAAAAGACCTTATTGGTGTCTTCAATTTATTGGTCTGTCATTTGTTTATTTTTTTTTCTCTCTTCTCCACTTTTCATTTTTTTCTTTTTTTTCTCAATTTTCCATCTTCTCTCTTCTCAACTTTTATATCCCTTTGTCTTCTTGTTTAAAATTTAATTAATTGTGCACTCATATTTGAGTGTGCCTCATATACTTGTACCTAGTAAGGAGAGATCCAAAAGTAATTTATCATTATTAGTAAAATGTGATTTGCCAAAATTAGTACCCTTTAACTATATTTATTTTTTTTCTAAATATAATAATTGTTTTTTAATTGCATACATATTGGGTTTGCTTCAATTATGAAATAAATTCATATTTCAATGTTATTAAAGAAATTGAAATAATAGTTAGGCAAAGTTATATTCGCTATTTTTTTTAAGTGGTAATTACATGATTACACCGATATTTTAATAAATTGAGCAACACATCTATTCCATCATTACACCAATATAACTATAATTACATCGCCTCTCTTAAGGTATGGTGTAATTATATGTAGACCCTTTATAGTTTGAGAAATTACATTTAGTACCCTAATGTTTGTTTCTATCGAACAAATAAATCCTTCCATTCATCAAAATTCACCGAATTTATTGATATTAGCAAAAAATTGAATGACGAACCATATTTTACTCCAATTGAATTTATTACTACTTTATTGCAGGTTAAACACATCTTTTATGACCAAACTATCCTTATAAGGGTGAAGATAAGGGTAATTTGGTCAGAAAAATATTTATTTGACCTGCAATAAGTCAGTGATAAGTCAATCGGGGTACATATGGATTTACATTCAACTTTTCATAATGTCTGAAAATTCAGTGAATTTTGACTAATAGCGAAATCCATTTATTAGACGAAATAAACGTTAGGGATGATACATGTAATTTCTCAAATTACAAGAGGTTTGCGTGTAATTATATCAAGCATCAAGAAAAAGCGGTGCAATTATGCCATATAACTAAAAACCAATAAATAAATTACGACAACTCAAATAACGTAACACAAATATCCACACATCCAATGGAATTCAAATCCATGAAATTAAACTTGTTTATGGGAACTCAACTTTAACAATTATGCTACTGTTATATTTGGAAAAAAATGCAATTTACCCCCCTGTGATATTGTAAATGTGCAAATTACTCCCTATGAAAAAAATAAATAGCAATTTACCCCCTTATATTTTTTAAAATGAAGCAATTTACCCCCTGTATTTTTCAAAATGAAGCAAATTACCTCCCTAGGCAGAGAGGTAGATTGCTTCATTTTGAAAAACACAGGGGGGTAAATTGCTATTTTCTTTTCATAGGGGGATAATTTACTTATTTGCAATATCACAGAGGGGTAAATTGCATTAAACCCTTATATTTGCCGTTGGGACTTCACCAACTATTTAACATTTTCTAATTTTAGTGAGAAATCATTGGAGTTATATATAGTTCCTTGGATAGATTTAAATCAATAGAAGGTAAAACGAAGACGTACATATGGCTGATTCATAATTTCTCTAATTAGAGAGTTAATTCAACTTTCGAATAAAACATAACACGTTAATCACTGTCAAAATATTTTTGGAATCCGAATATGTATTTCCACAAATGTCCTGGATCCTTCTTATGTATTTCCACAAATGATATTACCGACAAAATCCGAAGAATAAAATATAAAAGTAATGTAAAGTTTTAGTAAGTATAAGATACTAATATGAATGGTTGAATATCAAATTAACTAATCTTCACAATATAAAAGAATATTATTCCTAGTAGAACATCTACATCTCCCATATATATATATATATATATATATATATTGTCTTCACATCAACTAAGTAATCAGTGTTGCATCAAATACTGCACGGACGGTTCAAAAGTACTTGATAATAATAATATATATATCGCAGCTAATTACAACGTTTTCGAATATGGGAGACGACTCCAATGTACCTAATCATGCATCATTATGTCATTGACCCTTTATCCAACAAAAGCAAAAGAAAACATATTAGTAGCCAAAATTATTGATTATATCAAATTCAGAATGAGAGTTGGCTTAAATGGGCAATATTGCAATA
Organism: Sesamum alatum; assembly: GCA_034509735.1. Classification (NCBI taxonomy): domain Eukaryota; kingdom Viridiplantae; phylum Streptophyta; class Magnoliopsida; order Lamiales; family Pedaliaceae; genus Sesamum; species Sesamum alatum. Next base: position 28,534,447 of record JACGWO010000002.1, on the reverse strand, counting down.
TTAATCAAATAAAGGTTTCTTGTTTGAACCTCATTATGAATCATTTATAAAAGAAAGATTTTACGTATACTGATTGAATATGATGAAAGCGTATTAAGATCTTAATATTAAGGGTACATTACATCTACCTTTTTATGAGAGTTTGCATAATTACAAATATCCCCCTGAGGTTTGTAACTGTCTAACAAATAATCCATTCTCATCATTTTTTATGGGTGAACTGACCAAAATACCCTTATGCACTGAATTATTTTTATTTATTTTTTAAAATTTTTTCGAACTACAATGTGCAGGGAGAGGTTTCTTAAGTTTTTACATTAGAGGAGCAATAATGCAATTTGCCTTGGATGATTTTTCTACAATGTTAATAAAAAATTCAAGGGCAAAATGGTCAATTTTAGATATTTGGTTAAAAATTACAAACTTCAGGGGGGGAATTTGTAATTTTTCAAACAACGAGGGGTATTTGTAATTATGCCAAATCTCAGAGGAGGTAGATGTAATTTACCCTAATATTAAATAATTCTCCTCTAACAATTTAAAATTTTAAATGAAGTGATCGTTTAACAGTAATTGCACAAATAATAATATGCTGGAAAAAAAGATACACATGGTACTTAATTTGTTGGACTTAAAATTTTCAGAAATTATTAACTCCATAAGTTAGACATAGAAGCTCATGTGCTTTTTTGAAAAATAAGGAAAACTCGAACTGTTGAGTATAAAATCTGATTATTTGATGTTCCATATATTTAGTTGTAAATTATTTAAAAACATCACATAAAATATAAAATTTTAAGAGATTTTTTCCGAAGTTTAACCAGACACGTGGCTGCGTATCTCCAAAAATTTCTTCCGATCTAGCATAAGAAAAGGACATAAATGAGTACAAGAAATACTTTGTGTCGAATAGAAGCAGCTGGTTAGGCGCCATGTTATTGCCGCAAGGATAATGCATGACCCAGAGACTCCAAACAGTTTGATCACAAAAGCTGATAAAATTATACTTCTTTCTTGTTTCGTTCTTCATTTAGTTGTGTTTGAGACAAAAGGAACTATGCCATAAAAAGCAGTCTAACATCTTTAACCAATTCTTTACGAAAAGTTCCTTCTAATTGATTGGTGCATACGACTATCATTATAATGGGGAAAAATGCATTTTATCCCCTGTGTTATGGGTAATGTGCAATTACCGCGCGACAACAACAGTTTGTTGACGTTTTTCACATTTTTGGGGACTCTTTTGTCATTGTTAAATAATTTAAAGAACCTGAACATGACCCATTTCATTTAGGGAAAAATGCATGCCACCCCCCCTGTGATAAATAAAATATCAAATTACCCCCCTGTATTATTATAAATGAAGCAATTATCACCTTGAGGGTCCACTGTGTTTCACACGCGCCAGTGATGCGACTGGGCATGTATTTTCAGCTTATGTTTTGACCATTTTGTCCCTCCACAATTTTAAATGGATAAAAGCATATCATCCCCCTGTGTTATTCGAAAAGAGCAAATTACCCCCTTGGTTAATTGCTGGAACTAAATGAAGTATTTTAATTTTTTTAATTTATTATATTAATTGTAGTATTTTAATTTATTAATTTGTTGTATTAATTGAAAGTATTTTATTTTTCTAATTTGAAGTTATATGTGAATTTTAAGGTTCTTGTACTAATATGAAACATTAATTTGAACCATTTCAATTTTTTGGCATTTGGTCAAAACAAGAAAATTGAAGTGCTAGAACATGAGCTGTTTTTATTCAACAAATTTGGTGTACCTGAACATATATCCAAAAAAAATGCAGTAAACAATACACAGTTAAGCTTAACACCACAAATTTTGCAAAAAACAAAAAAGAGCCTTTCATTTGCACACATTGCAACCCCATATGCAATGTAACAATTCACAAAAACTGTTAGTTGGTGATTTACATTTCCCACAAATTCACCAAATGAAGCATTTACAAAAAGTTAATGTACTAGACAAAAATCCCTCACATCAGCCCTCAATTCACATCTTTTTCTACAAAAAGCCATCAACTTCTTCTCTTTGATCTTTCCTTCATTCTATCCAAAACTTCAGAAATTGTTGGCTTCTTGTTGTATCTCCTTGTTCCACTGCCAACATTCCCTATTAAGGCTGCATTTTTGGGGCCTTCATAACCAACTTGTTACTGCAGTAAACATTGGTACATATAAGTATATTACAAGCTTCAAAATTCTGAATGTAAAGAACTGCAGGAAACTAAATAAACGTTGGCTGCAGATCCTGCAACAAGGGGCTCAGGAGCAGGCTGTCTCCCTCCTTTTTGTGGAGCCTGCTGAAAGCATCAAATGTATCAGAAAAGGGGTGTGAAAACAGAACTAGCAAGTGGATAAGAATAACAACAAATACCTGTGCACCACCACTTGGTTGCTCCTGGCTTAAAGGGGGGGCTTGAGATCCCTATGAGATCTCTTCAGGTGCAGGGGCTTTTGACTGCCAAATACAAAAAAATGCTTGTTAAGTACTGATTATTGAAATAATATTAAACTGTACCAAAAATAAAAAAATTGTCTCAAACCTTGAAAAATTTAGAATTGGGATGGATTTCATTCTTGCATGTTCCTTTGTTATGGCCAACTACCTTGCATCTGCTGCAGGTATGTGTGAGCCCTTTCCTAGTTGATGTCCTTGACTGCAGTTCATTAGGGCCCTTTCTCCTGAGCTTCTTTGGTCTTCTCCTTTTCTTTTTAATTTTTGGAGGTTTCAAGGGCTCAAAACTTGTTTTTATGTAGTCTTTTGGCCTAGGGACAACATGTATAATGTCATTATACACTCTCATGTACACTGACTTCTTAAAATATTCATCAACATAATCCTCTAATTTGGCCCTTTTTGCCCCAATTGCTGCACAAGCATGGCAGCATGGGTAACCTGTTAACTGAAACATACCACAACTGCATGTTTTTTTTCCAAGTCAACCACAAACTTATCTAAGAAGTGGTCAACTACATATTCTACCCCCCCCCCCCCCCCACCATCTAATAAAACAGTTTCTTGCAGCTTCTTGTTGTTTGTTGATCTTTTTTTAGTATGTTAGGACAAATTATCCCCCAATACTTTTCCATTCCCTCCTTTTCCAATTGCAGCCTAGACATCAATCTTGTTCTTATCCATTCAAACATATTTATAATTGGTTTGTCCCTAGCCTCAAGTATGTAATTGTTAAAGCTTTCACACAAGTTATTCACCAAAATATCACATTTGCTGTGACATGGAAAATATGATCAAGCCCAATGCTGTGGATTTATCTTTCTTAATCATTCAAAGGTTGTTTCAATTTTAGCCTTGATTTTGGGATCAATCTCTTCAATCTTTTTTCATGAAAGCTTCAAAATCTCTTTTGTTAGTAGTTGAGGCTGCTTTCCAAAAGTATTCTTTCAATTGAACTGATTTGTATTTCATTTTGAAATTTTCATACCTATGTCTCACACAAAATCTGTGTTCAGAATCTAGCACTAAACTTTTTAAGGCCTCAATGAGTCCTTTTTGCCTATCAGATATAAATGACCATTTCCCAGTGCCCAAACCCCCTATATCATCCAACAATTCACCTACAAACCAGCCCTAAGTCTCCTTTTTTATAGTTGTTGCACAGGAATAGTAGGATGGTTTCTAATTGCTTTTTCAATTCGTTTTGCAAGCTATGATGCATTAGCACGCCTATTTTCATAAGTTCTTGCACAAGTATGAGTTCCCTTTAAAGATTTAATTTGGAATGTAGGTCCACCCTGTACTGGTGATGCATGGATCCTCCATTCACACCCCTCAGCTTTACATTTTGCAGTTACCCTTGCAGCCTCATTTTTTATGAACTCAATGTCAACCCCATTCCTAATACACCAGTCCCTCAATACCTCTCTAAATTGTGCAGCATCTTTGAATTTCATCCCAACAACAAGATTAAAATTTTTCATTGAAGTGCCAGATTCTTTAAAAACAGGAGTTGTTTCTGCATCCTCATTATCACTACCTTATAGGCTAATCAAGTCATCTTCATCCCCATCCCCATCCCACTCATCACTAGCCCATTCATGTTCAGTTTTGTCTTGCACATTTTCAGGTATATTCTTTTCTTTTTTTCTTTCATCACCCTTTTCAGTTTCATCATCAATTCTTTTTTACTTGGGTTTTTTGACAGGAAAATGTCATCATCTGACTCACATTCAATGTCTTCTAACACCACACTAGAGCCTCACTGTCACTCCCCTCATTAGATTGCCCATAGTCCTCATCAGAGGAATCATCAAACTCTGATGAGGACTCATTCAAAAATCTTTCAAACAGTTTTCTTTTTCCCTTATCAACTTCATTTTGAACTGGAATTTCATTCAAATTCTCTATCACATTTTCAGGCATTTCTTGAACTGGAGTTTCAGTGAAATTCTCAGTCATATTTCCAGCCATGTTTTCAATCATGTTTTGAACTGGAATTTCAGTGGAATTCTCAGTTGGATTTTCAGCCACATATGGGGGCTCATTACATGCATCACTCAAGTTCTCAACCCCCTTTCCACTCTCATTTTCCACACCCAATTCACCCCCCATCCCCTCACAATCATTGCCCTCATTCTCAGTCCCACCCAATCCCTGACCCTCTAGCCCCTTCCCCTCACAGTCCTTCCTCTATTTAGCACCCTCAAACTCAAACCCCCCTCCCCAGCCCCTCAAAGTCCTGCCTCTTGTTCAGCACCCTCAAACTCATTCCCTATCCCATCCATATCCCAAAAATCTATTCCATCTAATAGGTATTTTATCTCCTCCTGTACCTTTTCAATTTCATTACCCTGACTATCTAGGACTTTTAGAGGTTCACCATCCTCTTCCTCTACATATATATCAACTGGAACATCTAAGCCCTTATACTTATTTTGCAAATCAACCATACAAAAGTCTGCACATTCTTCCTTTATTTGTCTCATTCCCATTTCAAATGGTTGAATGGGTGCTCTATAATAAAATTTTAGCAGGTACTTCTTGCCCCCACACTGTTCATACATTGACCCCAACTCTATCAAACTTAAATAGTCTATGTCTATATTCTCAAAGACCTTCTTATGGCCTCCTACATAGCTAACTTTTGGATTTTTAACAAATTTCCCACCCCACCAAAAATTTATGTTATGTTTCTCAAAATTCTACATTTTAAAGAAATAAAGGCAAACAAAAAGAAAAAGAAAGCTTCAGCAAAGGGGGTATACTTGCATATAACAGAAATAGATATAAAGCGCAGTAACTCTCCCAACAACAAAAAAGCACTATTGGACCACAATCCAAAAATAGAATATAATAAAGCAGATGGATACATACATTACAGGACAAAAAAGTTTAAAATATACATATAATATTAAAGAAAGTAGATGTAGACAAAAATAAACAATTACTTGGGACCACATATGGAACCCAGTACTGCAATTACAATAAAATAAACAACCCTAATCCCAAAAATAATCATAAAAATGCCAATAGTGGAAAATAAAAAATAGAATATTCATTCCCCCTAAATAATTGCACAAAAAATCCTAACCTCAACTACCCAACACCCCAGTATAAAAGAGGGGTACATACCTCCATCACCACTTCTTCAGATATTGCGTTCCTTTTCAAGCTCCTTCTTCAAATTAGCAGCAGAACAACAAAAAAAATAAATAAAATTCAAAATCAGAACAGAAATATAAAAATAAACATGTGAATAAGTAAATAAAAATATTTGAAAAATACGTTAAGCAAACCAAGATTTGATGTTCAGTTTTCTCAACCTTTCATCCAACGTTCGCAGATCTGTAAAAAATAAAAGAGAAAATAGTCAGAAATTTAAAAAAAAAAAAACCGTAAAAAGCTTCGAAACAATGTTGCGAAGCTTTAGGGTTTATCTCACCTATGATTCAACGGTGGATTTTTGTTGATTTTCGCCCAAATCGTTTTCTTGTTCATAAAACTAGGGTTTTCTCCTTCGCCTCCTCTCAGTCACTCACTCTCCAGAAATGAAAAATTAGGTCTGCCCTAATCAGTCAACACAGTCAACTTATCATATAAAAGGAGGGGTATTTTTGTCTTTTAACCCTATTAACTACGTTTAAATTGTCCAGGGACGCAGTGTGCACCTTTATTAATATCACAGGGGCGTAATTTGGTATTTTATTTAACACAGGGGGGTAATGTGCTCTTTTTGAATAACACAGGGGGGTAATTTGCTTTTAACCCATTTCATTTATCCCATTTTTAGGTTAAAAGAAGAGAGAACAATGAAACCAAATGGAGGAGCAACTCCTATGAGCACAAGCAACGACTCGATTTCAGATTTTGAAATACACCATTTTGTTGATGCACTGTGGAGGCTGAAATTAGAATGGTGGAATCTAAAAAAACAAACCATCTTAAGGTAAATTATACTATTGTTGCGAATTCAAGTTTGTAATTTTTTTCCAGTGGGTTAAGCCCGAGAGACAACATGGGTACCAAGTGGGATTCCTGTAAAATTTCTGTTGAAGGAACGGTGGTGATGAATTCTTCCATGGATTTGAGGAGGAATGTGCTTCAAGAGATCTAGAAGAGGAAGTTGATGGTGATGAAGTTGTTTCTAGGACAAAGAATGGGGGATCAGTTAATATTAAGAACAAAGAAGAAAAATTAGGAGAAAGTGTTCACCTTTTCCTAATGGGTTAGTAGTGTGCTTTTCTTGTTAGTTTTAATTTTATTAATGAAGTTGAACTAAGTTTTAGTCTTCTTTTTGAGGTTCCTCTTGTTGTATTTTTCATTATTGCAAATGAAGCTATGTAAAATTCTTGCAGTCATACAAATGCACAAGTACTAAAAGGAACATCAGAATAAGTAAACTTAATATGAATAACCAGATTTACTAAAAGGCTATCATAAAGCAATAAGTTCTGAGTTTAAAAGTATGCAACCCAGAATATAACAAGGCCCCAACCTACAAAACAATTTTAACAAAATGAAGATTTCTGATACAAAAAAAATGGAGAATGGTACATTATGGATGAATTTTTACAGCCCTTTGTAACGGCCGTTATGACAACAAAATAGCCGTTATAATATAGACGTTGAAATATAACCGTTAGAGACATAAATTATTTGAACGACTATTGCACCAATAAAATCTTTAGGACAAAGCCGTGGGAATTGTAACGGCTTTTGTATCAATACTATTATATAAAAGAAACACCATTTTCACTCATAGATTGCAGTTACTGACACCACAATACTATTTTTTCAAATTACCAAAAATATCCTTGATGTATTTTCTGAACAACTATTGTCACAGTCACCACTATACCACGATCTCTTCATCTCAAATCCCAACTCTCTCATTATCATTCACTTTTCTCAAACTACCTTCACATTACCTGAGCACCACAACTTCTGAACAATATTCCGTTGTTGACTTGCCCTTCATCGGAAACCGCGGTAGAGATAAACCGTGTTACTGGAGGAGAAAAACAAAGAGGAGCTGGTGGTTGAGGTTGGCAAGACTCCGTGGTGGTTGAGTAGCATTATGACGGAGGAGTAGATCGGCTTCCCATCAAATTGCTTAGTATTCACTTTTTTTTTTTTTGTTTATTTTGTGCATTTTCTTTTTACCTTGGAAATACATTGAATTTAGATGGGTCTTCTTTGATTGAACAAGGGATGCCACCTGTATGAAGAAAAGCCTCAATGGTGAAAGGGAAGAACTTAAATGACAGGGTTGAAGTTGAAGTTAACAGTAACTATTTCTTTCATCTCTTTCATCCCTTTACGAATAATTAGAGTTACTTTCGTCTCATTTCTCTTTCCTCTCTTTAATCTTAAATCTCTAAACTATAAGTTCAAATTTTGGCTCCTTGGCTTCTTTAATCAACGAATTTGTACCACTCACTTGAATTAATAAAAGAATTTATAGAGGTAGAAGAAGTTAGATTTGATGGGTTCACTTAATCCTGAGGGCCCTATTGATGTAATTGTAACTGAGGCCTATGAGTCGTGATGCAACCTTTTTAAGTCTTTGATAGTGATGTAATGTGAAGGAGAAGCATATATATTAAAAAGAACTGGGTGTTAACCATTGTACTTTCAGTTTTCTATTTTGATCCCCGGTTAGTTTTCAGCATAAGGGTGACAGGTCGTAGTTCACAATCCGAACGGATTAATTCCAAGGCATGGAGTCCAAGTTCTGGATTAAGTTGCACATAGCTCTATATCCTGGAATTAATTTGTTCCCATCTTTATGAGATTTGCTAATTGAGATTACGATAACCATGCTCACTAATGCATATGTAGCTATTAATCAACTTCAAAAAACAACACTTTTCTTTTTTATGTTCTAACTACCAGTTATAACTTTTTGTTGTGCCGATAATTTAATTTCATTCGGAGTTTTATAGTTACTTCTTAATTTATTTTAATTTTTCAATCATATTATTGCTTTTTATTTGAGATTATTTATTTTTTACTCCTCTTTCCCAAAGCTGTTTGGAGGCTTTGAATGATCCATTAAGCAAAATCGTTGGGATTCTACTCTTATGGTGTCTTGCTCCTCCTTTTTCTGCCACCGAACATTTCTCATTTGTTTGTATTTGATGGGACTTTGAAATATGTATAAACACATACGTGTACTTTAAGTGCCTACGTTTACATGTAAAAGTTTATTCTTTTATGGATGTTTGACTTTTGGGATTGTGAAGTATGATGTTTCTTGCTTAGAAGTATATGCTACTACATATGAATTATAAGTACATTTTGGTTTTATCCTTTTGATGGAAAAGATTATTTACATAAAGTAGAGTTTTCTATCTTATCTGCATTGCTTAATTTCTTTAGCTTTCAATATTTGCTATACAATTTAATACAACAGATTGTGGTCTTTGTTTACTCCTTTTCATATATAGGTCAATCATGGCGTAGTTTTTTAATACTGCTCAATTATCAAAGCTAAGTTATTGTGTTTGGATTTTAATTTGGTGAAGTATAGATAGTGAACAAATGTTGCATGTTTCTTTGACTGTATTTCAATGTTTACAATTGATACTTGAAGTCAAGGACAAGACATTAGTAATGAATTTTAATTTGATTATGATACTTAAAAATTTTACTTATTTCCAGTACAATCAAAGTACAAAAGGTTAAAACTTGACCATTTCTTCTTTCTTTCTTTTTGTATAGGAGGTACTATTATTTATTTATGTTTATTTTAAGACTACAATATCTATATAATTTTGATTATTTTATTTGGTATTTATTCCTCATGTCCAAGATATTTCTTTCATTTGAAAGTATGTGTTTATTTTTTAGTTGTGTGTGCGCGTGTGAGTGAAATCTAAAAGTGGATTTGTGTGGAGATGACTAATAAATAATTTGACATTAGACGTAAGTATTTTTGTGAGGATAACATTAACTAGCAGTTAATATGAAGTATTGTTAGTGTAGATGACATTATTTGAATAAGTAATGAAATTGTTCCCAATAATAACTATTTCAATTTTATCTATCGGCAGGTACATTGACAAGCAATTGCAAAGTAAGTTCTTTTTATCTCTTTTAAATACTTTCCTTGGAAAATATGCTCAAGTGTGTTGGACTCTCAATCATTTACCAATAATTTTATATTTTTTTGGCTTTTAAATAATGTAGAATATGACTTACAAATCATAAATTTGAGTCAGAAGCTTAGTGTGACTGGCGATGTGAACAAATTGAAAACTTTTATTGAAAAATAGCTCAAAGTTGATGATTTTGTTATAATACTTTTGAGCATAACTCTAATTACTGTTCAGAAATTCTTGACTAACTTTTTACAGATTTAAATATTTTAAAATATTTTGATAATTGAGGAGGGCATATATTATAGGGTCATTAAAGGATCTTATCAATGCTTTTTAGTCTTTGTCAGCTATCAAACTATAGAAGCAATTTTGGATTTAATATGGAGGTGAGTAGTTGATGTGTCACTTCCCTGCTTTGCATCTAACGACTTTAGTTGTTGGTCAAGCATCTACGAACAGAAGCAATAGCTGCAAAAGACAATTAGCTATAAGAGATCTATCTCTTTCATGTTGTGCCGTAATTTTCTCTGTGTATTATGAGGGTCTTCGTTTTGTATTGTTTCTCAGGAAAGAAAAAGAAAATAGTTAATCAAGCCTTTTTGTTGGGTTCTTTTTTTCCGCTATTGATCTGGAGTAATGTGGGGGTTAAAGTAGTGTAAGGATGGGTTAATTGATCTATTGAATGTGTGATTTGGAAGGAGATTTTGATTTATGTTCTATTTTAACTTTTGTGGGTTTGTGTTTGTGAAAGTTTTACTACTCTAAAAAATAATGGTCTTAAAATTACTTATATATATATATATATATAAATAGTTTACCATTTGCATTCTTTGTACAAGTGACAAAGTTTGGTGAATTTTCTTACCAAGTACGATTTTTTTGTCCCTTTATTTTTCAATTAATTTAGAAAATATATATGGACAATCCTTGCATTACATCCAGTTAAATTATGTGCACGGGGACCGCATGCCACCCATGCTAGTTACCATCTATTATTTGCACTTTGCAACGGCTTTTGTGTACATAACTTGTAACGGAATTCGTCCATTTCAATAGACAGTTACAAAATTAAGAGATCGTTATAAAAGTCGTACCTATTTTGTAAGGAAAATTCATTTTGCAACGACTTTTCTTGCAGCTTGGGTTCGTCCACTTACAGGCCGTAACAATGTTACCAAGCTCTTCCTAAAGCCGATACAATTTGTAACGGTGATACTCACACGATTAGGTTGTAATGGCTTTTGTAGCGGCTATTCCTACGCTCTAGATATTAATTTCATTCATTTAACATTGTGACATCAGCAAATGGTTGTTGTTACAAAGTTGTTGCAAAGGCCGTTAATATTGTAACGGCTTCGAAGCCATTACAAAAATATCTGTAGACAAATAAATTTTGCGCCCGATCAAATGATGACAAATGAAAAATATATATTATTTATCAATTATATTACATTTTTCTATTTATATTTTGGAATTTACTAAATTAATTCTAAATATAAATAGTTAAATTAATTGATATTTTAATATATATTTCGTCATCAAATCAACGGTCGACACGTATCAAATTGAGGTGTTCCGGCCAATCAAATCAAGACAAATATTTTTCGTATTATCTCTTCAAAAAAATACAAGAATTAAAGAGATAATATTGAAATTGACCAATCATGTCTTCCCAAATATTTAATGTATTTATCTCCTTAAATTAAAATAAAGAGATAATACAAAATAAGTGTTCAAGTTCACCACAACTCTACCTCTTTGACAACTATATAAAGGGGTCATGGGAACTCATTCAAAACACATACACACACACACACACACATACAAGCAAGAGAGCATTCAAGAAGCTTCGAAATCCTCTCAAGCAAATCAAGGAAGATCCACGGGGTTCTAGGCAAGATTCAAGGCGTTCGTCGTCGAAATCGTCCAAAGTCAGCGTTTGATTCGACAAGAAGTCTGAAGACCGGCGAATTAACGTTATCAAGACAGAAGTCCACCTTGGCGGAAGATCAAAGTCTCAAATCCACCAAGAACATCCCAAATTCAAGTCAAATATCGTCAAGTTTATAGCATTTGATCCGGGAACAAGTCAACGACCCCCGAATTAACGTTATTCAAAGTCAACGTCAACGCCAAAGGAGATCAAACGTCACAGTTTCACCTCCGAAGTTGCCGAAGTCAAAAATCACGTTCTTAAAGAGAAGAATCAGAGGTTTTCAAGTAGAGATTCGCACCCACAAAATACTCAATTCAATTCAAGAATTTATTTGTAATATTTTCGTATTTCGTTAAATTCAGGAACACGAAAATTTGTTTACAATATCGTTACAGATCTCGCATTTTTTTTGTAGTGGTCCTTGTCGTACTTTACCTTGGCTTCCCCGTCAATTTCTTGGATTTTTTGGTCAGAGAACTGGTGATTGAAGTGGTAAGCAAAGTACATGTCTCTGGTAGATTTTCAGGTGGGTCTGAGAATAGCACATAATGTACCTCTAGGTGTTAAAAGAGGATGAGGGGCTTTGTAGACCATCGCTCTAAATTGGTTCCATCTAGTAGTTCCAATTTCAACTGATCAAGGAGAGCTCTTGAGATAGAAACAACTATTAAAATGTAATGGAGTATTTTCGCTTTCAGATTGTTGGAAAATTAATGATGTGCCGTAGAAAAAGTCACTTCCCTAAAAGCATAATTTTAGTACTGCCGAGGTGCAATAGCAAAAACATTGTCCAAGGTAACACAGTTATATTCTGTAACATGTGCATTTGTGTCAAAGAGTTTGGAACAACGAACTCAAAACTTCGCTCAAAAATGAAGAAGAAAAGATAAAAAAGGAAGAGAGGGAGAAGCATGTGTCAAATGAAATACAATTGAGGCCCATTTATAATGAGGAGAAGCCTCGATTATTGAGAGTTTCCAACAAAAATATGTCTCCTCGTATAAGATTCAAGCCAAATTAGATCAAGTAGCCAAGTCAAGAGATATACTTCAGCCACCAAGAATTGGTCAAGGTTTTGTTAGGGTTTAAAAAAATATGGATAAGTATAGGTTTCCAAGTGTTTTTCTCCAAAAAGATTATAAAACCGCAAGGCCCAGCCCTGTCTGATCCCTAGATGGGCGCGCGCGTGTGGATTTTCTACCAAAACCACTTACCTACACTTTTCAATGCAAAGGTAATAAGGTGGCTTATTATAAACAAGTTGAAAGATCTTTATGAAAACAATGTGGGACAAGGATAAAATGCTTTTCTGGTTTAGTCATTCCCCACAGGGTCTACTTGAGTTTCTCGATCCGAAGTGATGGATTGATATAATACACAATCGTTAGGCTTGTTGAGTTGGTCCGTGCCATCACCAAAATCCTTAAATGCCTATGTAAGAATTCGCTTAGGTAGTAATTAGGGTTAAAAAGTTAGATTTCATAGTCATAAATGTATATTTGTATAATGGTGCCCCTGGTATTTATAAAGAGTCATATGTCAAAGACCGTACGGAGCCATGTGTCTCACATACTATCCTTTAATGTGTTATGGATCAACAAATCTCATTGTAGGTCTCGGGGTTAGGAGGGTCAGGCAGCACCCAATTCTGAGTAAAAAAGACATGGATTCTTCACCTCGCTCGTGAATTTCTACATTTTAAAGGGCAAATTTGTCTTTGTTGGGCTTTTCAGTATTTAACTTCCCCTCATATACATACAAATTCTACATGATATATAAGTTTTAATTAACATAGTACTCACAACTTTTCATGATTATAACTCTTGAAAAAAAAAAAAAAAAAACAAGGAAGCAATTGCTAGACTTGGTGTAGTTCCGATTATGACCTTATGTTGACTCTAACTTAATAAAATTAGTCTTTGATTTTTATGCTTATCCTATTCAATTCATTCCATAAAATATTATTTGTCAGTTTAAACTATTTTAAGGATAAAATTCATTTTAGTCCCCGATATTTGATTCAACTTCAAAGTAATTCCTATCTTTTCAACCCACTTTAAATTAGTCCCTCCACTAAGTAATTTTCCTATATTACCCCTATGAAACTTTTCTTTTCATTTCTTTTTTTTTTTACAGAAAATTATTTGTCTTCACTATCTATTTTTTATTGCTATTTCGTCCCTCATACACAAACTTAGAAAATAATAATTATTGAACAAAAGAGTGAGGGAAAAAAAAAGAAAAACAAAAGTTGAGAAGAAAGGAAAAAATAATAAAATAATTTAAAAAATAAAAAATGGCAAACAGAAAAAATGTAAGACAACAAAATGTTGATCTTCAATTATATAAAAGTATAGATAGTAATTTGATTAACGACATGTATATCAATATAATTGTCGTGAAATACATTGAACCTCTTGAATTTTCCAAATAAAAGAACGTCTGAATGAAATAAGAGGTTTTATATACCTCATTCTTCAACATTTTAGTAACATTTTATTTTCTTATTTATGTTCTAATTTTAGAAATTTTCTTAAATATTTTTGCTCTATTTTTTTTTCAAAACTTTTTTCTCCAACAACTTATTTATTCAAATGCTTTTTGATTTTAAAAACTGAATAAGTTCATTAAAGTCACAATAATTATATATATTATTAATCAAGTTATTATCTAAATAATTTTCTAACAATAAATTATTCCAATTAACACGGTTACATTTTTCTAAGTTAAAAATTAGAAGACCAACTTGTAACTAAAAATGAAAAGAATGATGAATGATTTTCTGAAGAAAAAAGAAGAAGAGTTTTATAAGGGTAATATGGGAAAGTTACCCATTGGGGACTAATTTGATTTAAGTTGAAAAAACAGGGACTATTTTAAAGTTGGGATTAAAAGTCGGGGACTAAAATGAATTTTACCCATTATTTTCAACCAACAAGAGGAATAAAATAAAAAGTAAAAGAGATTAGTACAAGAAAATTACATTATAAATATCTTTAGTGGTATAAAAGTTAAAAAATAAAAAGCAAAAGGAAAATCTAATTAAAATACCAAATTATGTTTACTATGTAATTTTAATGAGGTTATTTTAGTTATAAAAGTTTAAGAAACTGAAAACATCCCAAATTACTCGTATTTTCATAATATACATATACAACAATATAAACATATGATTTATAATATATAATAAATTATTAATAATGATATCGAATATAATTATATAATATATAATATGTGTGTAAACGATTTCTGTTAGAATATACTCTTTTTTCCAGGTATATTTGTAAGTTGATTATATCATTTACTGAAATTTTCAGAGAATTAAAAAGATATAGATAAAGGTTTTTTTGGAATTATTATGTAATAATTATTTACTTATTCTCATGTTGGTTAAAGAAATTTAATATAGTTTTGTAACTATGTTTTGAATTATCACTATAAAAAAATATGCTTTTTGCTATCGAATTTTTTGCGACAACAAAATACCCATAGCAAATATTGGTTTTTACTACAATATTTTTCCCGTAGCAAGCCTTCCAAGCAAAATAACGTGATTTTGAGTTTTTGTTACAATTTTATTTTGTTACTAAAACAATCATATTTTATAAGAAAAAGAAGTGTATAACACGAGGCCGTTTTATGACTTTTGCAACAAATATTTGTTGATTGTGTAAAAAGCTTGCCTCCAAAACTAGAATTTTGTTCTCTCCAAATTTTATATCATTAAAGAATATTTAGAAAGAAAAAAAGAAATCACTACACATTTAGCAAATTAAAAAAAAAAATCACTAAAAAAGAAAACCCCCTAAATTTCATTCTGACAAACCCCCAAATTACATAAGTTCCAGCATGTAGAAACCTCCTCAATTCTTTGACGAAACCCTCCTCCAATTTTCAAGAAACCCTAAAATCTTCCAACCTTAGATGTTCGAAGGATCCCACCTCAATTCCTGAAAAAACCCCCAAATAGCTTTGAATTTCAATCTCACCCTCTGACACATACACCCACGCGTTCCCTCTTCAGCAAAAGTGTCGCACACACTTCACTCACCAAATCGTATACACGCAATTTGATTCCGCCTCCTAATTATGTGTACTCGTCGCCGCTGCCATAACCGGGGAAGAAGTAGAATATCTAGGTATGTTGTTTACCTGTTATGATTTTAGCCATTGGAAAATAGGAGTATTACTTTATTTATGTATTTTGAATTTCTTGAATGTAATGTTTTGAAAGTTTGCTTAAACATAATCTTTTTAAATTTCTTGAATGTAGTTGAATTTCTTGATGCAGGGATTTTCTAGTGGCAAGGTTTCATGCCGTAGATTTGGGGGTGCCCACAAGTTGAAAGGTGTATAAAAATGATATTCTTGATTAAATTTAATTCTTTTGTTGTTGAGGAATAATGAATGGGAAAGAAGGAAGCTAAGAAAAAGAGAAGTATTCAGAATGAGATGGGATGGAATTTATATGTAAGTTGATTTTCTTGAATTATTTAATAATCCAAAAAGTGGCATTTGTGTTGTTAATTGTGGTGCCAGAGGCTCCAAAAATTTGAGAAAGAATTATATTATCAGTAAATTGTGCAACGAAAGTCTTCAAATTTTGAATGAACATGAAGGAATATGACAAGGTGACTCTGAGAATTGAAGAAATGGGAGGGGGTGGTTGAAGTTGACTTTTTAGTAGCGGGTTTTCATTAGGGTTTTCATTAATGAAGTTATAGTTTTTTTTATACATTTGATTATGTTGGTTTCTTCATCTTTATGCTTCTTCAGATATTAACTTACATGAGAAAAAAGGTTAAGATGAACAACATTCAATAGTGTATACTTTCTTTTTTGTTTTTACTTTTTTTAGCTTTATTTATTTTGATTTTATGGTTATATTGCAGGTCCTAAAGATTTGAAACGAGTTGAGAAACTACTTTTTGTCTACCATGTATATTGAATTCTAGTATATAAGCAACTCTGGCTTTATTGATTGGCTAATGACTATCGTTCAGAACTATGTAACGTAGAGCCTTGATTCACTTGCACAATCATGTAGTTTTTGTTAATTTGTTCTTGTTAGAATTAGGAGATCGTACTATTTGATAAGTCAACTTATTCATTTGTAATGCTAGTGATATGCAGGTTGATTAGTTGTATCATTCAATATTGGCACAAACATTAGTTGTATATGCACAAGTTCTCTGATGATTTTCTTTAGTTATATGCAAGATTTATTCTAATGTAATTCAATTTTTAGAAATATTGATACTTTGAGAATACTTTCAATAATT
Source organism: Sesamum alatum (assembly GCA_034509735.1). NCBI lineage: Eukaryota > Viridiplantae > Streptophyta > Magnoliopsida > Lamiales > Pedaliaceae > Sesamum > Sesamum alatum. Next base: position 28,517,642 of record JACGWO010000002.1, on the reverse strand, counting down.
AATATAAATAAAATTATAATAATAAAACTAATAAATATTGCAAAAAGTATCAGGAAAATTATTAAAAAATGCAAAATCAAATTTTAGATTTATTAGCACAAATTGGAGCAATGTAGCAAAAGGTGATGATTGTCATTGCTTTTGTGAATTGATGTTGTTACAAAAGCTAATTTTATGTAGTAAATAGCCTTGTGATGGCTACAATTGGACAACCGTAGCGAAAGATGGTGATTCTTAACCTCTTTTTGCTACAAAAATGATGTCGTAACGCAAGCTAAATTTTCATAGCAAATACCTTTTTATTATAAATTTTGTCCGTAGCGAAGCATTTCCTACACCAATCTTTCCTACGATCAAAATTCATAGCGAAATTCATTGCAACAAGGTTTTTGCTGCGAATTTTGTCCTTTTGCTACAATTTTTGGATGGTAGCTAAAAGCCCTTTTTCCTGTAGTGTATATCCCAAAAATCTTAAATACTAAGATAATAATTAAAGATAGAATTTAAAAGATACATATGTCAAAGTAAAGAAAAAACTACAAAATAAAATTAATTGATCAAATATACAAAGTAATTAAGGTTCCAAGTTGATATAAGCTAAAAAGACCAGCCCAGAATCAAGGCCCAGAAGCCCAAAAGACGTTAGTAGGAGTCCAAAAGTGAAGGCCCTATGCAAAGGCCTCCCTATATACATGAGGAGGCCCACTTAGGACTCCAGTCCATGCCCAAGGGAGTATCGACCAGGCCTATCCTAATAAGAAGGGAGTCCGGTCCAACCTGGAGAGTAAGATCCCTCAAGAAGGCCCAGATCGGAGGCCCAAACCCACCAAGGAAGGATAAGGGTTGATCGGGTCTACCCTCTATCCTTATCCATGAAAGACCCTTTCAACAGACTCCTTACTTTCAAGGAGTTCAGGGGCTGTTGAAGTTTGGGAAGGCTAACACAAAGTCCTTCCAGAGTCCCAAAGCAACTAGGAGTCTTTCCAACCATGACTCTTCTTCTATAAATACCAACTCATATGGCTGGCTCAAGTAATGGTTTTCTATTACTCTAATTCACGATTTTATGCTCTCACGCTCACACTTTGCTCATTTTATGCTCTTTAATCATGCTAATTCATCTCTTTTTCGTTTGATTTACGTTTATTCTCCTTAATGCTTACTGACTTGAGCGTCGGAGTGCTAACCCTTTTTTTGCAGGTTCCCGTTTCATAGCTTGTAGAGAATTAAAGGCCACTCCATTCAAGTCCAAGAACGAGCCCTTTTAGCTCACATCAATTGGCGCCGTCTGTGGGAACACAGAACTAAGACGTGAGGATCATGGACACTCCCAACCGCGGATCAGGCAAGCAGAAGGCCGTGGATGCTCCCGTCGACCCTCAGGCGCTACAACTACTGTCAGGAGCCCCATTGGGTCCCTTCGGTCGGGGGGAGGTTGGACCCTCCGGTCCTTCCGAACCTCTATTGGACCATCCGCGGGACAGTACCCCCTCGGATACCTCCTCTGATAGGTTGTCCCCAGGATTGATGGCGGCCATCCAGCAGATGATTACGTTCGATGTACCGGTGTAGATGGCAACGGTCGACACTGCCCCCTGGCAGTGATGGCCCCTGGGCCTCGGGGAGCCCCCTTGGTGCCTGCCAGGCTGGCGAAAGATGACGAGGCCCTCCCAGGGCAGGGTTCCTCAGATTACAGGAGGGGGAACCAGTTCCTCCTGCCCCGGCGCGAGATGGTCCTCTCCCGCATTGGGAGGCCTAGTTGGAGCACCTGCAGAAAAGCTTGCAAGATGTGCAACACAAGATGATGGGAATCCCGTTGGAGGTGAAAGGCGGCATCCTGTTCATTGAGGAGGTCATGGCGGACGAGCTTCCTCCCAACTATCGGACACCAGCCATTGCGGAGTACGATGGCACCACTGACCTGCAAGATCACATGTCATGATTCGAGAACGCGACGCTCCTTCATCGATACACAAATGGAATTAAATGTCGGGTCTTTGTGACCACCTTCGCCCGAGCAGCCCAGTAGTGGTTCAACCAGCTGCCCCCTGGTTCGGTGACGAGTTTACAGGAGTTCCGCTCACTGTTCCTCCACCAATTTGCAAGCAGTAGGAAGCACTAAAAGACTTCCCTCAGCCTCTTTATCGTTCGCCAGAAGGATTCCGAATCCTTGAGGGACTACCTACATCATTTTAATGTTGCCACACTAGAAGTGCCTACAACCACGCAGGAGGTTAAGGCAAGTGCTTTCTCTCAAGGGCTCTTAGACGGGGATTTCTTCAAATCCCTGGCCAAGAAGCCGACGCTGGATTTTGACAGTCTGCTCGCAAGAGCAGCCAAGTACAATAATATGACGGAGGATCAAGCCTAAAAGAAAGAAGGACGGGGTGAGAAGAGGAAGGACGCGTGGAAAGAAGGATCCACCAAGAAGCCCCATACTGATGGGAGGGATAGGAAACCCCCTTCCAAAGGGGACCTCCTATCTATACTCCCCTCAATGCTCCCATCACTCAGGCCCTCATGGCTGTAGAAGGGAAGGGACTGTTGATACGATCTTGTGGAGCCAGGGAAGGCCCAACACGGCCCAAGTTGGATAAGTTTTGTCGATTCCACAACGATTATGGGCACTCCACGGAAGAGTGCTAGCATCTCAAATATGAGATCGAGCGGCTTGTCCAAAGCGGTTACCTTCAAGAATTCGTCTAAAGAGAGAAGTCCTAAGGCACGGACCCTACCAGGAAAAGGACCAAAACCAAGCAAAAGCCCCGGCGGGGTCCAGTCCCGACCCTACCCGGGCGGAAGGACGTAGACAGGCCCCAGCCGGGCCATCAGAGGACGCAAACCCCCCTCGGAAGGGAGTCATACGCATGATTGTAGGAGGACCTGCGAGGGGAGACTCTCATAGAGCCCATAAGGCATTAGCCCGAGAAGCCGAGGCCACGCCTCATGGAGAAGTCTTGGATGTAAGCGCGAGGATGGGCGCGCCCGTCATCCAGTTTGGCTCCACTGAGAGAGTGGGAGTCATTCTCCCCCACAACGATGCCCTAGTAATCACGGCTACTGTGGCTAACTATGAAGTCAACCAAGTCTTCATAAACTTAGGGAGTTCGGCGGATATCATATATGGGGAAGCATATGACCAGATGCAATTGGGAGACCCCCATGGAGAAAGTTGATACCTCGCTTATGGGTTTGCGGGAGAAGTTGTACACCTCAGAGGGGCAATAGCCCTCCCCCTGTTCCTGGGGCAGGGGTCTTTAAGGCGGACCTGCTTAATCAAGAATGGTAGATGCCCCCTCAGCCTACAATGTAATCTTGGGGCCCTCCTTAAACGCCTTCCAAGCAATCATATCCACCTTGTACATGAAGATCAAATTTCCTGTGCCAGGCGGGATTGGGGAAGTAGGTGGAGACCAACAACAGTCACGGAGGTGTTACGTAGACGTTGTCTACAAAGGACAGAAGCGGGGGGCTATAGAGCCCCCCCCTAAGGAATCTTGCAAAAGGAAGGGGAGGGACCCCTCGGGGGAGAAGGAAGCGGTATGCCTAGGGACCTCCTCACAAGAAGCCTCACCTAGCAAGGAGGATTACTCCAAAGTCCAGCCAACAAAAGAGCTGTTGACCGTCGAATTATGCCTAGAAACGCTAGCAAAACTGCTAGAATAGGCTCTCAGCTAGAAGGAACCCGAAGGGAGGACCTGATCCGGTGCCTCTAGCGTAATATGGATGTCTTCGCTTGGACCCCCTAAGATCTAGAAGGGATAAGCCCTGAAGTCATAATGTACCACCTCAACATTGATCCTTCCATGAAGCCGGTCAAACAAAAAAAGAGGCATTTTGGCCTAAAGAAAGATAAGATCATACAAGCCGAGATAGAAAGACTAACAGAAACAGGCCGTATACGGGAAATCCAATTCCCTGAATGGCTCTCTAATGTGGTGCTAGTACCTAAACTCGAGGGAAATTGGAGGATGTGCGTGGACTTTTGGGACCTTAACAAAGCTTGTCCGAAATACTTCTATCCACTCCTTCGCATCGACCAGCTGGTAGACTCTACCTCCGAGTGCAAACTCCTGAGCATGCTGGACGCTTCATAGGGATACCATCAGATCATGCGGGGCCCCAACGATAACAAGAGGGTCAACTTCATTACTTCAGCAGGAACCTTCTGCTACGTGGTCATGCTTTTTAGCTTGAAGAATGCAGGAGCTACATACTAATGCTTGGTGGACAAGATTTTCCGCCCCTAGCTGGGGAGAAACATGGAGGTCTATGTAGACGACATGCTCGTCAAGAGCCGAAAGGTGGATGATCACACTGCGGATCTAGAGGAGAAATTCACCGTCCTTCGAAAATACTGCCTTAAGCTGAACCCCTCCAAGTGCGCCTTCGAGGTACGAGGAGGGCGTTTCCTGGGCTTCATGGTAACCGAGAGGGGTATCGAGGACATGAAGGCTCCCGCTAACATCAATGAGGTCCAACGTCTTACAGGAAGGATAGCGGCGCTCAGCTGTTTCTTCGCTAAATCAGCGGAAAGAAGCCTACCCTTCTTTAAAATACTACGAAAAGACAAGAACTTTGAGTGGGGGGAGGAATGCTATAGAGCCTTTGAAGAACTGAAGCAACATCTGGCCAGCCTTCCTTTGTTGGTCAAGCCTTCGCCAGGAGATACCTTATACATCTACTTGGCAGCCACCTCCCAGGCAGTAAGTTTGGTCCTCCTTTAGCAGGAAGGTAGGCAATAAATGCCCATCTACTACGTAAGCAAAGTCCTCAATGGAGCAGAAGGACGATATAGCCTCATAGAGAAGGTAGCCTTTGTACTGGTGATAACCGCCCGTAGGTTGCGCCCCTACTTCTTATCATATCCAATGGGGGTTCGTAACAACCACCCTCTCAAACAAGTCTTGGGGAGGCCAGACACATCCGGCCGGCTGATCAAGTGGGCCATTGAGCTCAGGGAGTACGGTATCTCCTTCCTCCCGAGGACAGCCATCAAAGCTCAAACACTGGCCGATTTCATTTCGGAGAGTACCTCTCCTCCTCCAGACAAGGGGACTTGGCTCCTGCATATGGACGGGTCCTCCACTGCCTAGGAAAGCGGCGCGGGCATAGTCATAACCTCCCCATAGGGGGTAGACCTGGAGTTCGCTGTCAAGTTCGGGTTTAAAGCCTCCAACAATGAGGCCGAATACGAAGCTTTAGCTTTGGGCCTGAGAATGGCCTTGGAAGCAGGAGGTAGGCACCTGGTAGCCTACTCCGATTCCCAACTTATTGTCAAGCAAATAGAGGGCGTACACGAAGCTAAGGTAGAAAGCATGAAGCAGTACCTCCAGAGGATGGAGGGATGGAAGGCCAAGTTCGATACCTTTCGACTCATCCAAATCCCCCGGGAGGAAAACAACAAAGCAGACTACGTGTCCAAATTGGCTAGCACCATGGAGGATTGTCGAACTATACCGATCACAATACATCACCTACCAAAGCCCAGTCTCGCCCTGGAGATTCAGACCATACTCCCTAGGGAGAACTGGAGACTGCCTGTCCTGGACTGGCTGAAAGAAGGTCGCCTCCCTACTGACAAGTGGGAAGCTACCTATTTGAAGAAGCGGGTCGTCCATTTCCTACTAATATGAGACACTCTCTACAAGAAGTCCTTCACGCATCCCCTCCTGGGATGCTTGTCCAAAGAAGGGGGGCCACATGTCCTCAAAGAAATTCATGAGGGATGTTGCGAAGCACACATAGAGGTATTAGCCCTGGCCAACAAGGCCCTGAGGGCAGGATACTTTTGGCCTACGATGAAAGAAGATGCTAAGGCTCTGGTCAAGCAATGCGAGAAATGTCAAAAGCATGCCTCCCTGATACACCAGCCTGCTGAACTATTGGCCACATTGCTGGTGAAGGACAAGCGGATCCGCCCGGGAGCGCGAGCGGAAGCGAGAAAGCCGAGAAATGTGCGTAAATTTAAATGAAATTCAAAATACGCGAATCCCAAGGGGTGTACCCTTGGGTGCTCAACCGGGCGTTCGATGTAGGATGTGTAAATATTAAAACATATATTTAAACACATAGGGCATAGATATATAAAGGGAATCAATCAAAGCGTAATAAACCGTTACCTTTGATTGTTTAGCGTATGCTCCCTGCTACTAGCGTTGTTCCTTCTCCGGAATGCTCACGAAATCCAAACGTATGGATTCTCCAAAGGTGATCCACACCACACCGGAAGAAACACACGTTCTTCTTGCTAGAAAAGAACGGGTTTAGGAAGGAATCGGTTTAAGAGAAGAACACTATGAATTAGTGTTCTCTTAAACTTACTTTGTTCTTCTTCTTGATTCAAAATCAAGTGAAGAACACAAGTGTAAGAGAGGGAGGGAGCACGAAAATTGAGAGAGAGGAGAGGATTTTTGTCTTCTCTTTTTCCTAGAAAAAGATGAATAATGAATCACTTATGCTAGGTGTTGTATATTCTAATATATATACATAATTAATGTGATTATTGGAATGTGTCTAGGTTCATCCAAGGATGTCTAGATTCATTCCAATCAATCACCATCAATTCTTCAATCAAGCCTACCAAAATTTATGGTATGATCAAATCATACCAAAAGGGAAGAGTTTGATTGGAGTTGATTTGTCTCTTTCCAAAAGAGACAAGTCAACATACCACCTAGCATGAAACATGGCTGATTTTGCTTCCTCCAAGGGAGCATGTCGGCCATATTTAATTAAGGGAAGAAGTCCAACTTCTTCCTATTCCAAATTAGGAATTATTTCTCCTCTCGGGTATAATTTAACGGACCGGGTTTTATCGTAATCCAATTACGACGATCCCAATATTAAATCCAATTTAATGTCCACTCAAATTATTCCCGTTGATCTTTTAATCCAATTAAAAGATCCAACGTCTCAACATCTCAATTTTCCATATTTAATCGAAAATCTAATTTACCGATTAAATGAAAGCCCGATACAATATCGGCCCGTCCATCCAATGGACTTTCCCTTAAGTAATCCAATTACTTATTTTTATCCTTCGAGATTGACTCCAAGACGATCTCTCAACCTCCTCGGTGATTTGTGTGTGACCCTTTAGGTTCACCCTCAGCTAGACTTGGGCCCGTGTCCCACAAGGGCCCGTTACCATGGGTGGCCGTCTAGCAACGGTCCATGGCACTAGAGACTAGGTGAATTGGCGTGAACATTTAGGCGCCGATTCCGTACGGGTACGATCCTTCCGTCTACCGTCTCCCGGCCTTAGTCTAGGGTATGGAATTGGGCGTCGGTTCCCATCCTTGACTAGGCATCTATGCTTAATACTCGAGACTACGTATGCTTCATTGCATCGACACAGGAAACCATTCCCTGTTCGACCAACCACTGTGGCCACAGCTTCAAACAGCATGTACGTGTCTCCGAGTGCATAGGAGATACCTCTGTCATATACTGACAGGGGACGGATCCTCTTCTTGGAATCCATCGTCCTCGCTACACATTCCGACTGCACTGGACAAGGCTTATAATGATCATCTTACAGAATGATCACCTCTCGCCAGATCCAAGATACAGCCGTCCTGTGCACGTGACTGCCATGATTCCTCAAGTCTGAGGATTACTCCCGTACTATCGGAACCGGGGAATCCAATCATACCGACCAAGCCTCCAAGGCTTCCATATGATGATCCCCGCGAGTCAGTCCAGTCGGCTCGACCCCAGTCGACCAACCCATCAAGATCGTGTAGGCGTCCCACGCCTGTCGCCGATGAAAACACGACACTCATCCAATGAACACGACTCTTGACGCAAGTCTCAATAGGACTCTCGATGCCCTGTCTCGAGGTCCTCGACTTGGAACGTTTCAGACCCAACTCTTAATCAGTTGGTTTCATGACCACCATCCAATGCGTGGCCCAACTGCACGAGTTGTTATCCATGGTCTGTGGGCTTTGTTGCGATATAAGTTAAATACCATTTTAACAAATGTAAGATGAGCGCAACAAAGAAGGTACCATTGGTGACGAACACTCATCTTATTCATCACATAATAATATTACATTCACATCAAGTTGTCGGATAGGTTACAAATTGCCAAACCTATTGGCTTTCTGGTCACCTATTCCAACAATCTCCCACTTGACCTAAAGCCAATCACCCATTGACCTCAAACCTCTTATTCAGATGGTGAGTGTGGGCAACTTGCGACATGGCTTAGCAAGTGGATCTGCTATGTTTTCTGCGGAGCTGACTCGGTCCAACCGAACGTCACTCCTGCTATCCATCTCTCTAAGCAGATGGTAGCGTCTAAGAATATGCTTGGATCGTGATGAGATCTCGATTCCTTTGCTAGCGCTATCGCCCCGTTGTTATCATAAAAGATAATTACAGGCTTAGCAATGCTAGGTACTACATCCAACCCTTGGATGTAGCTCATCAACCAAACCACTCCTTAGCAGCTTCCAAAGCCGCTATGTATTCAAAACTCTATGGTGGAGTCCGTCGTGGTAGCCTGCTTGGAACCCTTCCAAGTAACCACGCCACCATTTAGTCTAAATACAAAACCATACTGAGACTTAGCATCATCGTCATCCGACTGGAAGCTAGCGTCGCTATGGCCTTCCAGTATCAACTCTCCACCGCCGTAGTTCAAGAACATGTCCTTAGTCCTTTTCAGGTACTTTAGGATAGTCTTGAATGCACTCCAGTGTGCCTCCCGGCACACGACTGATATCGGCTAGTTACGCTCAAAGCGAAAGCCACATCAGGTCTAGTGCACTGAACAACATACTGTATGCTACCTACGGCTGAAGCATAGGGGATGTCCAACATCCTTTTAAGCTCCTCATCAGTCTTAGGAGACTGCTTCTTGGATAACTTAATTCCATGCCTCATAGGAAGGAATCCTCGTTTTGAGTTCTCCATCTTGAATCTCTTCAAGAATTTCTCAATGTACGAGGATCGGGCCATTCCTAACATCCTTCTAGATCTATCCCTGTAGATCTTGATGCCAAGGATGTAGGATGCCTTGCCCATGTCCTTCATGGAGAATTGCGCTGACAACCAAGCTTTAGTGGTACCAACATCTTAGCATCATTCCCAATGAGCAAGATGTCATCCACGTAAAGCACCAAAAACGCAACTGAGCTCCCACTGATCTTCTTGTATACACAAGGATCGGACTCGTTCTTGATGAAATCATATCCCCGTATGACTTCATCAGAACGTATGTTCCAGCTTCGGGTTTAACCCCTTTTGGTGGATCTGCTAGGGTCCAAACCTTGTTTGTACCCATCGAGTCCATCTCGGATTTCATGGCCTCAAGCCACTTGTCCGAATCGATGTCCGACATCGCTTCTCCGTACGTCTTTGGATCATTATCCAACTGACCAGTCAGGCCCAGAAATCCATACCTATCAGGTGCATGGGATACGCAGGCCGACCTACGGAGGACTGGAACAATATCAGTGGGAACCACTGGCTCAAATGTCACTGCCGCCTCATGGGGTACCTTACTTGATTCCTCAAGGAGTACCTCATCGCGTCGACTATCCGATGGAAAACCTTTTTCCAAGAACACTGCGTTTTGCGAGACAAAAACCTTTTGCTCGGAGGGATCATAGAAATAATACCCCGCAGTTTCTTTCGGATAGCCGATGAACCTGTATAAACTAGACCTCGAGTCCAGTTTATCTCCCACTAATCTCTTGACATATGCGGGGCAACCCCACACCTTCAAGTATTTGTAGGAGGCAGGCTTGCCATGCCATATCTCATATGGCGTCTGGGATACCCTTTTAGATGGCGCCAAGTTCAAAACTTTGGCCGCCGTCTCAAGAGCGTATCCCCAGAAGGAAAGGGGTAGTTCGGTAAAACTCATCATGGATCGGACCATGTCCAACAAGGTCCGATTCCTCCTTTCAGACACACCGTTAAGTTGCGGTGTTCCAGGAGGGGTCCACTGAGAGAGAATCCCATTCTCTTTTAGATAATCAGTAAACTCACCACTCAAATACTCTCCACCTCGGTCCGACCGAAGGGCTTTGATCTTTCGACCGGTTTGGTTCTCTACTTCAAGTCTGTATTCCTTAAACCTTCCAAAGGCTTCAGACTTGTACCTCATCAGGTAAACATAACCATACCGTGAGTGATCATCGGTAAAGGTTATGAAGTACGAGTACCCACCTCTAGCCTGAGTATTTAGTGGACCACAGACATCTGTATGGATCAAATCCAACAGACCACTGGCTAGCGTACTTTGTCCAACAAAGGGTTTCTTGGTCATCTTTCCCTTTAGACAGGATTCGCAGGTCGGTAGGTTGTCCAAATCGTCTATTTCTAGACTCTTTGAGTCCACCAACCTTTTTATCCTATCTTTAGAGATATGACCTAACCTCGCATGCCATATCTGTGCGTTATTATGATCATCACGTTTTCGTTTGTGTTCTGCAGTCATAATCCAATTAGACTGTTGAAGTATGTACAGACCGTTGACCAATGTACCAAGCAAATGAGAAATACCATCTTTGATAATGAAAAAAACCGTTTTTATTGATGGTAAATTCATATCCCTCCTTATCAAGGACCGGGATGGAAACAATGCTTTTAATCATGCTAGGTACATAGAAACAGTCGTTCAGTACAATCCTAACATGACTACTAATGGCTAACTCTAGTGATCCTACGGCCTCCGCAGCAACGGCTTTGCCATCGCCTAGCCTTAGGATCATCTCATCCTTGGTTAGCCTTCTGCTTCTTTGCAGTGCCTGCAAATCATTGCAGATGTGAGCACCACACCCGGTATCCAATACCCATGAAGCAGAATTAGTAATCATATTAACTTCAACCACAAACACACCTGGGTTGGAGAGGAGTTGTGGGCACTCCCTCTTCCAATGCCCTTTCCCTTGGCAATGCATGCAGACATCATTTGCCTTGGACCGCTGAGAACCACGGGCCTTTCCTTTCCCTTTGCTCGGTCGAACCGGAGCAACAGGGACGCCTGGAGCGTGAGCAGGGGCCGCAACCGTCTTCCCTTTGCCCTTCTTTCTCTTCCAGCGTCCGGCCCTCTTGCCATTCACCTTGGAGGTCGAAGCCTCTCCTATCAATACCGCCGGCGCCGACTTGTGGGTCGTTGCCTCGTATTGGACCAGCATGTTGATCAACTCATGAATAGACTTCTCAAGTCCGTTCATGTTGTAGTTTACAACAAACGGGTCATAGGATGGAGGGAGCGACTGGAGGATCACGTCAATGTACATGTCATTGTTAAGCCCAGCTTTAAGGTCCTCGAGTTTCTCCACTAGGGAGAGCATCTTGACCCCATGACTCTGTACAGACGCTCGTTCAGCGAGCTTGGTGCCAAAGAATGCTTTTGTGGCGGCATATCTAATATGCCTATCCGGAACCGCATAAACCTCGTTCATGCGGAGCATTATGGCGGAGACGTTGTCCAGCCTCTCATACTGCTTCTGGATGTCGTTAGACATTGAAGCCAGTATGATACTGCGTACTTTCCGGTTGTCCTCATGCCATTTCTCGAACGTCAAACGTTCTTCAGGCGTGGACCCCTCCGGTAAGTTGCTCAGTGGCGGCTCGTCCAAGACGTAGCCTTGGTTCTCGAAACCGAGGACAATCCTCAGGTTTCTCAGCCAGTCCGAGTAGTTCGTTCCGTTGAATTTGTTAGTCTCAAGAATCATGGTTAACGGGTTCTTAGACATATCTACATTAATGAAAATGTAAAGCAGAAATTAGCAGATGATGGTAACATTATTGTTCAAGTTGAAGACTTGGTCTTTTAGTCTTTAACCCTCCCACTATTTATACGAAAGTCCGCCACTCTCAAGCGGAGTTTCGGGAAACCATTTCCTAGTGGGCTTGGGATCCACAAGCGTAATCTCCATGCCCCGCTTTTACGATTCACATGAAGAAGACCTTGTGGGAGATATCCAATATCATTCTCATCCAATGAGATTCCCAAGATATTTTGCCTCACCTATTCACATGGTCCCGAGGACTCCAAGCGAACCATGTTACTCAGTGTTGGGCCCGACCCATCAACCAAATCATGCTTCAAACTGTCGCCCCCCACGACTCGTGAGACAGGGAAACAGCGAGCGCTGTCTTTTTGTTCACAACAACAGTGCAGCTTTCCCCTAGTCCAAGTGTGCCACGACTCGTGAGACCACACTTGGGTAGTGGTAGCTTCCTCACCACATTGCTGTGGATGGAAGGCTCGGACAGACCAAAATACCATTTTGATCCAAGTCCGTTCTGGGCCTAATATTTAATTTGGTCCAACCAAATGAGAGTTTGTGTATGACCGAGACCTCATCACATTATTGTGTTTTAGCATGCATAAATATCCAATATTTAAAGCGATAAATAAATACGCCGCATGCAGAAAACATAGCATACCCCTGTTAGGATGATCACAAGCCCAACCTATGCGACCCACTGAGCCCGCAGTGAGTCTATGGTCTGTCTAGGGTGGTCCTAAATTATTACAATAGTAATATACCCATTGTCATTCCAATGGGCCTTGTAGTGCTCTTGTTTCACGCCTTGATGCTCCTCCTTGGGGTCTCCGACTCCAATTGCTTGTTAAAATTGAAACCTCACCAATCCTATCTACTCTCATTACAACTGAAAGTAATACATCGGTAATAAAGAAAACAAGCCTTAACATCATGAGGCTGAAAATACGGGAGATGATAGTCCCAAGAACAAGAGGCACGCAGGCCCCACCCAACAGAAAATAAATAAACATTCATTCATCCATACACAAGGTCTAGGGCTTTGTGATCATCCCATGTTGATTCCATCAACTCACATAACATAATTATTTCCAAATAATCATTCATAAATAACCAATGGATATTCCAAATATCCAAGTGATGTCCAACATCACAAAAGCATAAATATATAAATAATATGCAAAATTCAAATTTTAAATTTAATGGACATTTTACACAATGCATCCAATGCATGTATTAATCCCAAATTAATTAAGCAAATTTAATTCAAGGAATAATCCAATTATCCCAAAATCAAAAATGCAAAATTAATATATTTTCAGAATATTGTGCAGAAAATACAGAAAATCGAATTTTCCAGAAAAAGTCGAAAAACGGCACAAAACGGCCCAGCCGTTGTGCTGGCCAGCCTCCCGCGCGCAAAGGGCAGCGCGCGCGCGCGCGCGCTGGCCCTCGGCCAGCAGCGGCCGGCTGCGCACAGCGCGCGCGCGCGCGCAGGCGCCCGCCTGCGCGCGGCCACTGCCGGCCCGACCAATTTTTTTTTTTTTTTTTTTTTTTTGTTTTTCAAAACTGTTTCAGCACAATAAAATTAATATTATTCTGAAAATAAGCATGCAATTTTAGATCCAATCTAACAAAATTAAGCATGCCAAAAGTCCATTAAATCCAAACAATTGAATCATCATATTATTCACATATTTATGTAATCTAACATGCCAATAAAGCCATTTAAAAGCAAGTAGATCATGCCAAACACATATATCTATGCCCCTTACATCGATCCGGGCTCTGATACCACTGGAAGGACAAGCGGATCCGCCCGGGAGCGCGAGCGGAAGCGAGAAAGCCGAGAAATGTGCGTAAATTTAAATGAAATTCAAAATACGCGAATCCCAAGGGGTGTACCCTTGGGTGCTCAACCGGGCGTTCGATGTAGGATGTGTAAATATTAAAACATATATTTAAACACATAAGGCATAGATATATAAAGGGAATCAATCAAAGCGTAATAAACCGTTACCTTTGATTGTTTAGCGTATGCTCCCTGCTACTAGCGTTGTTCCTTCTCCGGAATGCTCACGAAATCCAAACGTATGGATTCTCCAAAGGTGATCCACACCACACCGGAAGAAACACACGTTCTTCTTGCTAGAAAAGAACGGGTTTAGGAAGGAATCGGTTTAAGAGAAGAACACTATGAATTAGTGTTCTCTTAAACTTACTTTGTTCTTCTTCTTGATTCAAAATCAAGTGAAGAACACAAGTGTAAGAGAGGGAGGGAGCACGAAAATTGAGAGAGAGGAGAGGATTTTTGTCTTCTCTTTTTCCTAGAAAAAGATGAATAATGAATCACTTATGCTAGGTGTTGTATATTCTAATATATATACATAATTAATGTGATTATTGGAATGTGTCTAGGTTCATCCAAGGATGTCTAGATTCATTCCAATCAATCACCATCAATTCTTCAATCAAGCCTACCAAAATTTATGGTATGATCAAATCATACCAAAAGGGAAGAGCTTGATTGGAGTTGATTTGTCTCTTTCCAAAAGAGACAAGTCAACATACCACCTAGCATGAAACATGGCTGATTTTGCTTCCTTCAAGGGAGCATGTCGGCCATATTTAATTAAGGGAAGAAGTCCAACTTCTTCCTATTCCAAATTAGGAATTATTTCTCCTCTCGGGTATAATTTAACGGACCGAGTTTTATCGTAATCCAATTACGACGATCCCAATATTAAATCCAATTTAATGTCCACTCAAATTATTCCCGTTGATCTTTTAATCCAATTAAAAGATCCAACGTCTCAACATCTCAACTTTCCATATTTAATCAAAAATCCAATTTACCGATTAAATGAAAGCCCGATACAATATCGGCCCGTCCATCCAATGGACTTTCCCTTAAGTAATCCAATTACTTATTTTATCCTTCGAGATTGACTCCAAGTCGATCTCTCAACCTCCTCGGTGATTTGTGTGTGACCCTTTAGGTTCACCCTCAGCTAGACTTGGGCCCGTGTCCCACAAGGGCCCGTTACCATGGGTGGCCGTCTAGCAACGGTCCATGGCACTAGAGACTAGTTGAATTAGCGTGAACATTTAGGCGCCGATTCCGTACGGGTACGATCCTTTCCGTCTACCGTCTCCCGGCCTTAGTCTAGGGTATGGAATTGGGCGTCGGTTCCCATCCTTGACTAGGCATCTATGCTTAATACTCGAGACCACGTATGCTTCATTGCGTCGACACAGGAAACCATTCCCTGTTCGACCAACCACTGTGGCCACAACTTCAAACAGCATGAACGTGTCTCCGAGTGCATAGGAGATACCTCTGTCACATACTGACAGGGGACGGATCCTCTTCTTGGGATCCACCGTCCTCGCTACACATTCTGACTGCACTGGACAAGGCTTATGATAATCATCTTACAGAATGATTAGCTCTCGCCAGATCCAAGATACAACCGTCCTGTGCACGCGACTGCCATGATCCCTCAAGTCTGAGGATTACTCCCGTACTATCGGAACCGGGGAAAACCAATCATACCGACCAAGCCTCCAAGGCTTCCATATGATGATCCCCGCGAGTCAGTCCAGTCGGCTCGACCCCAGTCGACCAACCCATCAAGATCGTGTAGGCGTCCCACGCCTGTCGCCGATGAAACACGGCACTCATCCAATGAACACGACTCTTGACGCAAGTCTCAATAGGACTCTCGATGCCCTGTCTCGAGGTCCTCGACTTGGAACGTTTCAGACCCAACTCTTAATCAGTTGGTTTCATGACCACCATCCAATGCGTGGCCCAACTGGACGAGTTGTTATCCATGGTCTGTGGGCTTTGTTGCGATATAAGTTAAATACCATTTTAACAAATGTAAGATGAGCGCAACAAAGAAGGTACCATTGGTGACGAACACTCATCTTATTCATCACATAATAATATTACATTCACATCAAGTTGTCGGATAGGTTACAAATTGCCAAACCTATTGGCTTTCTGGTCACCTATTCCAACAGCTGGCCCCATACCCTTTCGCGCAATGGGGGATGGACATTGTGGGGCCGTTCCCCATGGCCCTAGGACATCAAAAGTTCCTGTTAGTAGCCATAGACTACTTCACGAAATGGGTAGAGGCCGAACCTCTCTCCCACATCACAGAGGGAGAAGTCATGAAGTTCCTATGGAAAAATATCATATGTCGCGCCTGGGAGATCATTTTGGACAATAGACAACAGTTTCAAGGAAACAAAATATGAGATTGGTGCAGGGGTTATGTATTAGACAAAGATTCACCTCTGTGGCTCACCCTCAAGCTAATGGTCAAGTGGAGGTCATCAACCGCATCCTCCTACAAGGCATCAAAAGAAGACTCGATAGAGCCAGGGGCAACTGGGCTAAAAAGCTCACAGTTCCCTATGGGCCTATGGAACCTCTCCTAGAAATTCTATGGGCGAATGCCCCTTTTCCCTAGTTTATGGGACGGATGTTGTAATACCAGCCGAAGTGGGCATGCCTTCCCACCGGATAATGTGTTATTCGGAAAAATACAACAACAATTTGCTCAGAGAAAAAGTCTTCCTCCGAATGCAAAGATACAAAATCATATGATCAATGCCTACAACAAACGGATTAGGTCCCGGGGATTCCAAGTTGGCGACTTGGTACTCTGAAAGGTAGAAGCATCGAAACCAGTGGGCAAGCTGGACCCAACCTGGGAAGGACCCTACAAAGTTAGGGGAGTCCTAGGTAACGGAGCATACGAGCTAGAGGACGGGAACGAACACTCACTTCCTCGACCATGGAACATACACAATCTTAAGAGATTCTTCGCATAAGTCCCTTCAAGTGGACCTATTCTGAGAGGGGCATCCCCATGCCTTCCCTAACGAAAGACTAATCTTATTGTCCAAGGCAGGCTCCTCACAGAAGGACATCTCCTCATCCCCCTAAAGCGGGGATCCCTCAAGCACTTAAACAAGCCCTGCCACAGTACAGGCAGTCTACTTAAGAAGCCCTGCTCTTTCGCAAGCAGTCTATCCAACAAGCCCTGCCACAGTACAGGCAGTCTACTTAAGAAGCCCTGCTCTTTCGCAAGCAGTCTATCCAACAAGCCCTGCCACAGTGCAGGCAGTCCACTCAATAAGCCCTGCTCGTTCGCAGGCATTCTATCTAACAAGCCTTGCCACTTTGCAGGCGGTACTTCTCATAAGCCCTGCCACCTCGTAGGCAGTTTCCTCAACAAGCCTTGCTACTACACAGGAAGTCTACTCAATAATCCCTGCCCTATTGCAGGCAAACTACCCAACAAGCCATCCTTTTACGCAAACATCCAGGCAAAGTCTGGTCATATTGCAGGTACATTTTTTCCTGCTATGATTACAGGTGTTAATGCAAAATAAGTTTTATTTTAAGCAAGCAACCACGTTCAAACAAAGTTTACAAAGCCTCCATACATATCAGGGCGCATTCAACGCCTCCCTTGGGAAGCAAAATCACGTCCTATCTCAGACAACATTCAAGGCATCAACAAAAATCCTATCTCCCTTTTAGGAGCTACAAGAAAAGCATGCATAGAGCAACTAACTCCCAATCTTCCAAAAATTACGAGAAGGCACAAGTAAAGCAAAAGGAAAAGCATACCATACGAAAACCCCCAAGCCAAACCGGCTAGGGGGGGAGGGAGTAGTATCATCATTCAAACAATAAAAAAAGAAAATGAAATTATTTCATCCCCTTGCATTAGTGGGGCAAGATCAGTAGAAAATTATGGGGGGGGTTACATTCAAACATCCTTCCCCACAGGCAGGGTCTTCTCAGGCTCTTCCATAGCTTTTACCTGTAGGTAGGGGGGAGCGGCATCAATGGCGTCTACCAAGGGGGCTGGATCAGTCGCAGATGGCTTATTGGTTAGAGGCGCCCCATCCCCCCCTTCCGGGGCTTGGATCTCCTCCATCACTGTCTCCAACACTTGATCCAGTTCCTCCTCAAAAAAGAATTTACCAGCCATATCATTGAGGAGCTTAAGAATCCCATAAAATACGGAAGTAAAGCGGACAAACTTGTTACCTGGATCAAGGGAGGGAGGCTTAGTAACGGGCGGAGGAAGAGCAAAGGGGTTGGGGCCCCTCTTCATAACCCATCATAATCCAAGAAGGAGAGGTTCGCCCCCTGTGGAGGATAGCCTTGGGCCGCAAACAGTTCTTGGTAGGACGTAAAGCCATACCTTAAGAATGGCCCGACAATCCTAGCCACCTCTCCCTGGAATTCCTCAGACTTCTTGTACTCCATGAGGCGGCTCTCCTAGTATGACGCCAGAAACTGATTGCCCTCCTTAGCATTGAGAAATTCTAAATAGGCCTTGTCGGCAGCCTAGCGAAGCGCCTCCGACTAATCCTGGGACAGGGCCAGGAAGTCCTACTACAGCCTCTTCCTCTCCTTCTCCGCCTGCTGATACTTCCTAGTGACCTCCCTCTTGGCCTCCTTGAGCTTGGTCACCTCGAAAACCAGACACCCCACTCGATTTTCAAGTCGCTTCCGTTGGGGGTCAGGAGGAGGAGGGGGGGAGAGTCTCCAAATGGCCGCTCAAAAGTTCCCCTGCCATAAAAGTCATCTGCAAGAAAAGAATGAAGATCAATAGCCTCATCAAAACACCAAAAATAAGAATCTCGCTAGGGTAAAATAACATACCTTGGCCAGCTGGTTGGTGAAGGCCCCGGCCAACTCCTCCCTAGGAAGGGAGGTCAACGAGTAGCAGTCCACTGGGAGGATCAGCCCCCGCAAAAACTCAGTAGCAAGCCTTGGCTCTCCTTCCTTGTCCCTTGGAAGGGACTGATGGGTGTGCACCCCCCAGTCCGGAACAAAGTGCTGGCGCCGAGAGAGGAGCCCCCAGAGGAAGGAGGAGGGGCCGTACTCGACTGGGTGGATACCCGCAAGGAGCTCCTGTAGGAGGATGGCTAGAAGAGCCTCCCGTTGCCCACTTAGAAGGCCCACCAACAAGAGTGGCTAGGCGCTTCCCCTTCCCGTCACCAGGGGCAGGCGTCTCTTTTGGTGTCTGCGCGGCAGAAGGAGTCCTGACCGGACTCCCATGTGAAGGACAAGCGGATCCGCCCGGGGAGCGCGAGCGGAAGCGAGAAAGCGTGGAAAGTGCGTAAATTTAAATCAAATTCAAAATACGCGAATCCCAAGGGGTGTACCCTTGGGTGCTCAACCGGGCGTTCGATGTAGGATGTGTAAATATTAAAACATATATTTAAGCACATAGGGCATAGATATATAAATGAAATCAATCAAAGCGTAATAAACCGTTACCTTTGATTGTTTAGCGTATGCTCCCGGCTACTTGCATTGTTCCTTCTCCGGAATGCTCACGAAATCCAAACGTATGGATTCTCCAAAGGTGATTCACACCACACCGGAAGAAACTCACATTCTTCTTGCTAGAAAAGAACGGGGGTTTAGAAGAAATCGGTTTAAGAGAAGAACACTGTGAATTAGTGTTCTCTTAAACCTACTTTGTTCTTCTTCTTGATTCAAAATCAAGTGAAGAACACAAGTGTAAGAGAGGGAGAGAGCACGGAAATTGAGAGAGAGGAGAGGATTTTTGTCTTCTCTTTTTCCTAGAAAAAGATGAATAATGAATCACTTATGCTTGGTGTTGTATATTCTAATATATATACATAATTAATGTGATTATTGGAATGTGTCTAGGTTCATCCAAGGATGTCTAGATTCATTCCAATCAATCACCATCAATTCTTCAATCAAGCCTACCAAAATTTATGGTATGATCAAATCATACCAAAAGGGAAGAGCTTGATTGGAGTTGATTTGTCTCTTTCCAAAAGAGATAAGTCAACATACCACCTAGCATGAAACATGGCTGATTTTGCTTCCTCCAAGAGAGCGTGTCGGTCATGTTTGATTAAGGAAAGAAGTCCAACTTCTTCCCATTCCAAATTAGGAATTATTTCTCTTCTCGGGTATAATTTAACGGACTGGGTTTTATCGTAATCCAATTGCGACGAACCCAATATTAAATCCAGTTTAATGTCCACTTAAATTATTCCCGTTGATCTTTTAATCCAATTAAAAGATCCAACGTCTCAACATCTCAACTTTCCATATTTAATCGAAAATCCAATTTACCGATTAAATGAAAGCCCGATACAATATCGGCCCGTCCATCCAATGGACTTTCCCTTAAGTAATCTAATTACTTATTTTATCCTTCGAGATTGACTCCAAGTCGATCTCTCAACCTCCTCGGTGATTTGTGTGTGACCCTTTAGATTCACCCTCAGCTAGACTTGGGCCCGTGTCCCACAAGGGCCCGTTACCATGGGTGGCCGTCTAGCAACGGTCCATGGCACTAGAGACTAGGTGAATTGGCGTGAACATTTAGGCGCCGATTCCGTACGGGTACGATCCTTCCGTCTACCGTCTCCCGGCCTTAGTCTAGGGTATGGAATTGGGCGTCGGTTCCCATCCTTGACTAGGCATCTATGCTTAATACTCGAGACCACGTATGCTTCATTGCGTCGACACAGGAAACCATTCCCTGTTCGACCAACCACTGTGGCCACAACTTCAAACAGCATGAACGTGTCTCCGAGTGCATAGGAGATACCTCTGTCACATACTGACAGGGGACGGATCCTCTTCTTGGGATCCACCGTCCTCGCTACACATTCTGACTGCACTGGACAAGGCTTATGATAATCATCTTACAGAATGATTAGCTCTCGCCAGATCCAAGATACAACCGTCCTGTGCACGCGACTGCCATGATCCCTCAAGTCTGAGGATTACTCCCGTACTATCGGAACCGGGGAAAACCAATCATACCGACCAAGCCTCCAAGGCTTCCATATGATGATCCCCGCGAGTCAGTCCAGTCGGCTCGACCCCAGTCGACCAACCCATCAAGATCGTGTAGGCGTCCCACGCCTGTCGCCGATGAAACACGGCACTCATCCAATGAACACGACTCTTGACGCAAGTCTCAATAAGACTCTCGATGCCCTGTCTCGAGGTCCTCGACTTGGAACGTTTCAGACCCAACTCTTAATCAGTTGGTTTTCATGACCACCATCCAATGCGTGGCCCAACTGCATGAGTTGTTATCCATGGTCTGTGGGCTTTGTTGTGATATAAGTTAAACGCCGTTTTAACAAATGTAAAGTGAGCACAACAAAGTAGGTACCAATAGTGACGAACACTCACTTTATTCATCACATAATAATATTACATTCACATCAAGTTGTCGGATAGGTTACAAATTGCCAAACCTATTGGCTTTCTGGTCACCTATTCCAACACCATGAGCAGTTTCCCCGAGTAGCCTGTCAAACATGACCTTCTTTGCGCAAAAGAGAAAAACACGAATTCAGAAAATGCACAACATATAATGCAAGAATGAAGGAAAGAAAGAGCAAAGGGTACTCTGGGGCTCCTCCAAAAGGACGTCCTTGGGGCTCAACCCAAATTGGAAGAGGAGCCCTTCCTCTATGAGGCCCCTGATGTCATAAGAGTCCTCATTCAACTCCTCCAGAAAGGCGGAGAGGGCTGACGACCTATCCTTCCCAGCCGCTAGGGTCCACAGGAGGGAGGTGAGAAATCCACTCATAGGGGAAGGACCAGAGAAGAGGGAGGTGCACAAAAAAGAAATTGCCCCTCCAAGACTTAGGTGTGCTCGGGGCAGGCAGGAAGCGGACCCCCCTTCGAGGGAAGAAATGGAAGATGCCAGGTTCTGATTTTTCTCAATTGAAAACAAAAACAAAAATGCTGACTGGAGACGGGCCAACTATGGTACGTAAAGATTATGGCTAAACTAGCAAGAAGACGGAAGGAGTTGGGGGTCAACTGGTTCAGAGGAACCCTAAATAACTTGGCAACGTCTTGATAAATAGAGGGGAGAGGAAACCTAAGGCCAGCCCTCAACTGGGTCCAATAAAAACACAAACAACCAGAAGGGGGATGCTCGGGCGAACTGTCGGGGGAGGGAACATAAATAGTATAGCCTTGGGGGATTCCGGAATCCTCCCTCAACCGAACAGCATCGGAGGCCTTAAAAAATGATGCTCTCTCCAGAGGAAGGGACTCGCTTCCCTCTCTTCCTCTTCCTCCTCATCCTCCACCTCCCGCTGTTCTCCTTATTCCTCCTCCGGGGAAGAAACTCTTCATCATTCCCCCCAGTGGGACTCCCCATCTCCAAGACCTCATCCTCCTCCTCGTCAATCAAACATCTAGGGGCACAAGAGAGATTTCTCAAGCTCCACCGACGGCCGTCACGAGGGGCCGCAGGACCAGCCGCCGCCCCTATGGAAGAAGCGGCGAAAGAATCATCGCCTCCAGCCACTCACCCACAAACTTGATAAACTCGTCGGACGAAGTGGATGAAGATATTTTTTGCGAAAAAGAAGTGAAGGAATGCAAAATAAGGGAAGAAGGGCATTTATAGAGATGCTGGAGGTTTAAAACTACAGTATCTCTCTTGCAAAGACGTGGGAAGACGAAAGAATGAAGCGGGACAAGCGTAATAACACGATCAAATTGGAAAACATGGAGAAGAGATGCGGTTACCAAAAGATCATGCAAGAAACCGCCTTCTATTGGGCGGTTACCAAAAGTGAGGAGTAACTGGAGTGGGTGGTTTGTAGTAACTGCCCCCAGCCAAGGCGAGTGACACTCACTCGCGTAGCCCTTATGCAGGCCTAAGGCCTAGCCTGCCATACAGGCAGCCCCAATCATCTTGACATGTGTAGGCGACCAGACGCCCGTCGCCCTAGGCAGCTGTTCCACTTCCCTCAACCAAGCAGGAGGCTTGCCTGGAGCTCAACAGTTAGGAAAGACGGTAGCACCTCCCTCGACACCTTTTTTGAAGAGGACTCTACTATGAGTGGGAATGGTAGTGAACCTTCCCGCTCAGAGTGGGGGGGACTAATTGATATATGCTAAAAAGACCAGTCCAGAATCAAGGCCCAGAAGCCCAAAAGACGTTAGTAGTAGTCCAAAAGTGAAGGCCCTACGCAGAGGCCCGCCTATATACAGGAGGAGGCCCACTTAGGACTCCAGCCCATGCCCAAGGTAGTATCGACCAGGCCTGCCCCAATAAAGAGGGAGTCCGGTCCAACCTGGAGAGGAAGACCCTTCAAGAAGGCTTAGAGCGGAGGCCTAGACCCACCAAGGAAGGATAAAGGTTGACCGGGTCTACCCTCTATCCTTATCCGCGGAAGACTTTTTCAACAGACCCTCTAGTTTCAAGGAGTCCAGGGGCTGTTGAAGTCTGGGAAGGCCAGCACAAAGTCCATCCAGAGTCCCGAAGCAACTAGGAGTCTTTCCAACCATGACTCTTCTTATATAAATACCAGCTCATATGGCTGGCTCAAGTAACGTTTTTTTGGTACTCCAATACACGATTTTATGCTCTCACGCTCACACTTTGCTCATTTTATGCTCTTTAATCACGAGAATTCATCTCTTTTTCGTTTCATTTATGTTTATTCTTTTGTAACTGGTTATCGACTTGAGTGTCGGAGTGCTAACGCTTTTTTTGCAGGTTCCCGAAGCTTGCAGAGAATTAAAGGTCACTCCGTTCAAGCCCAAGAACGAGCTCTTTAAGCTCACATCACAAACTTATTTATAAAAGTTACTGTATTTAACTATGCAACATAAGTTTTGATTTTATAATAAAACTTGTAAGGTTGTGATTAATGAAATAAACTTTCATTTATATATTTTTCGGTAATAGTATTTTTAGGGATAATTACAATGTCCTCCCTGAAGTTTGGTGTATGTACATCTGGTACCAATGACGTTTGTTTCTGTCTAATAAATAGATTCCCTCATTAGTAAAAATTCATCAAATTTACTAATATTAGTAAAAAAAATATTAATGAAAATCCACTTTTATCCCAAATGGACTTATTATTGACTTATTGCAAACCAAACAAATCTTTTCTGACCAAACTACCTTTATAAGGATAAAGATATACGCCATCACACGCATTAGCGTGTGAACATATATATGGGTAGTTGGGTCAGGAAAAAAATTATTTGGCATGCATAAACCAATAATAAGTCAATCGGGAGTAAATATGAATTTTTATTATATTTTTTTTTATTAATATCAATAAATTCAATGAATTCTAACTAACAGAGGGATCTAAACATTAAGGGGGTACTAGATGTAATTTTTCAAACCACGAGAAATTTATGTGTAATTACATCAAACCTCAGGGGAGAGCGGCATAATTAACCCTTATTTTTATGATAATATTTTAATGTTGTGGTAGCCTTGCTAGATAAAGAAAATTAATCAGTTCACTTAAATTTAGTATTGTTATGTATTGGTAGTTTATTTTTTATATTTTTGGTGTTGATTGACTATGGATATTACTTTGATTAAGAAATTATTTGTGAATAGTTTAAAAAAAAAATGCATATATCAAATTCTTGGTATGTGAAGTTACTTGACTTGATCTTTTGTAATACGGATAAATTATATTTTTGGTCCCCATATATATATAGTCACTTATTTATTTTTGGTCCCTAATATTTACATGCCACTATTTTGGTTCCTAATATTTATAAATATTTACAAATTTTGTCCTATTATCAAATTCAGAACCAAGTCTATAAAAAAAAAAAATAAATAACTATTACGGACCAAAACCATGACACGTGACATTATGGACAAAAAGTGAATAAGTGGCTATATAAGGACCAAAAATGTAACTTACCCTTTTAATATATATTTTTTTTTTGTAATTTTTCACTAATTTTATTTGTAACTATTTATAAGATAAACCATTATTTGGTAATTAATTACAATAAAACTAAAATCCAAGATATATTGAATTTAAACTCATGAATCTAAATTTAAGTTTTTGTAATTAGATTTTAATATCTCTGATTACATGCAAATAAGTATCATTAAAAATGAATAAAAATACTTATGCTCTATTATATTAATTGGAACAAAATTACTACTTTAAATCCATTCTGGCTATATATTTTAATCGAACCAAATAAAAATTAATCTTTTTCTTCTTTCATAGTAAAAGAACGAGTAAATTACGTTTTTGGTCTCTATATGTAACACTTATTCTCTTTTAGTTCTTAATGTTTACATGCCACGATATTTTGGAACCAAAATCATGACATATGATGTTAGGGACCAAAAACGAATGAGCGAGTATGTATAAGGACCAAAAAATATAATTTACCTTCATAATGGGTTTCAAATGCTATGTACATTATATATAGCTCTCGATCAAAAGAAAGTCTAAACATAATTTAATAGCAATTTTTTTAATTATTCTTACTTCTTTATAAATTAATTTGATTTTCATTTAATATATTTTACAATTAATACAACACAAACTTAAAAACATTGAATAACAACATTAACAAAATAAAAATTTAAAATAAACTTGACATTTTACATTTCTTACATTTTTCGTAATGCATATTATAACCTTAAAACAAGATATAAATTATTGAGTTGTTTCCACTGATAAGTTTAATTAGTATTCTGTTAGATGTTAAATACATATAAAGTTAAATAGTATGGTAAAATTCTAATGGAGATTGAGACAAATTAATTTAGATTAGATTATATATGTGCTACATATTATTTAATTGAGTATAATTCAAATTTTAAATAAAATATCATAAAAATAAGAGTAAACTTGAAAAATGTTTTGTTATTAAATCTTTTGTCATGACTAAAATAATCTTAATAAAATAACACATTCGATAATTTTTTTTATGGAAATAAAAAATATCATAGATGCCCAATTAATAGTGTAATTAGACCAATATTTGGAATCTGAATATTTAATACATTGAAGTTTGATCATTAAAATTATGTTATTTAATTGAATAACATTTAAATGTTAAAATAAAATATCATAAAAATATGAGTAAACTTGTAAAATGTTTTAGTTTTTCAATCTTTTGTCATGACTAAAATAATCTAATTAAAATAACACAAAAAATACAATTTTATATGGCAATAAGCAATATCATGGATGCCTAATTAATAGTGTATTAGACCAATAATTGAACTCTAAATAATTAATAAATTTGAAGTTGATCATTAAAATTATATACACGATTTTTCCAATAATAAGTACTTATTTTTATATTATCTTAATTAAATTTTTTAATATTTATTATTCCACTTTAAGTCACGCGTTTGATAAACTGTTAATCAATTTATAATTTTCTTCTAGAATCTCTTTAGGTAACATAATGAAAATTAAAATTTTCATAATGCCGCTAACTATTAGTAGGAATTATGTAATAAATAACTCTAAAGATAGTTATCATAGGAAATAAAAAATTAAAAGAACAAATATATAAAGTGACTAATTAAATTATTTTTCCTTTTCAGAATTTTCCCCAAAAATTACAATATTATTTCATAAGTGAAAAAATATTTAGAATAGCCACAAGTTCAATAAAAAATAAAATCTAACTAGAAATATGGAATTTTTTTGCTTATTCCATTTCAATTTATTTCATGAAATATTACTCGTCAATTTAGATTTTTTTGCACCAACATGAGGAACAAAATTAGACGTAAAGGTAAGATATCATTACAGCAAAATTACGTTATAAATAACTTTAGTGATAGTTGGTATAAAAATTAAAAAAGAAAAAAAGAAATCAAATTACTAATTATTTATTCTTTCCCCAATTTGTACATCTGGGAAAAAGATTAAAAATCTTATTTCATAAGTGAAGCAAAAATAAAAAATGGATTAATTTAAATGGTCATTTTTATTACAAATATATGAGTTTAAAAAGTAAATTAATTTAGATATAAATTTTTGAGTTGTACTTATTAGATAAGTGGTTTTCAACTACCCTTTAATTAGATGTTAAACATGTACAAAATTAAATGATAATAGGATTCTAATAGAAATGTCTATATCTCTATTATATTATATAACATATTATATAATGTGTAGTAATTAGATTTTATCATGTTTTCTATTAAAATTATCATAGAATTAAAAAGATGTAAATAATTTGATTTCGAATTATCACATAATAATTTACTACAAAAAAATGCGGTAATTGCAACGGAAATAGGAATGGTTATTTTAATTTTTGTAATGGTAAATAGATCACTGGATTCACTTGGATTGGTATTAGGAACGATTTAGGAACGGGAGGCTATCCGTTGCAAGGAGAGGCGTTCCTAATAATTAGGAACGGGAGCAGGCCGACCGTTCCATTTTAGGAACGGTTGTTGGCATACAATCGTTTTACCATTCTTAATTACCTTTGTATATATGAATTTGTATTTTTGCATTTGGAACACCTTATAAATTTTTGGAACGGTCATATCAAAAGCAAATCTCGCATTTAGGAACGGTAGTTAGAACACATTTTGGAATTGTCAACATAAGTTGCAGATTCATTTTAGCAATGTTTCTGGAATACGTCTTGGAACGGTGGTTTATGCAAGTTAGGAACGGTCGCTGGAATACATTTTGACACGGTCCTTGGGAACGGATTTTGTACTCCTAATTTGGAATACGATATTGGACCGCATTTTGGTATTGTATTTAGAACGAAAAACCTAACCACGAAAGCATTGAATTTGGAATACATGTAGGAACGGTCTATCCATAATTTGGAATTCGTTAGTACCTGCTTTAAGGAACGATTGTCATACAAATTAGGAATGGTCTGATACCCGGTAATAGAAACGATCACTTCTTTTAAACAGTCAGACATTGGAACGGTTTGTAAGCGCTCCATGACTATCAAAAGTACCATTCCTAAATAATGAATTATTAATTTTCTTATAGTAATAATTATTATGTTAAAATATATATTAAATTATTAATAATATTTTTGAATTTAGTTTTATAATTATTATTTAAATATGGAAAAATGCATAATTTAGAAGTAAAAATTATATTAAATGAGAATATTATCCAATTTAATTACAAAAATAAAAAAAGTCCTAAATCTACTCCTTGCCCTCCTCGTTCTCGTCCATCTCGTCAACATCTGAAGGGGGGGGGGGGGTTCTCTAGGAGGCCGTGACGGGCTTGTACCGGAGTGACTGGTCTGCGGGGCCTTCATCATGCCCATCATGTCCACCATCATCTCCTTGAGGCGGACCATCCGACCCTCCAGGTTTGACAAAGGCGCTGGCACTGGCATCGGCCCTGGAGGTTGTGATAGCGAGGTAACGTTCTGGCTGAGACCGTGGGCCTAAGAACCAAGACCGAATACTCAGCCCTTGTTCTTGCCCCCGACCGCAGCCAGCCACATTTCCTGCTCGGTCTGCGCCACCGAGCCCTCTGATTCGGTCGGAGCATCCCCAGGATTAGGTGTGGCCTGAGACTGGTGATCCTCGAGCATCTTTTGGAACGTCTCCTGCAAAAATAGTTAGAATTAATTAGAATAAATTAAAATAATTTCAAACATTAAAAAAATAAATTAGAATATGAAATGCACAACTTACCGCCACCTCCGCTGCCCTCGGCCCGCTCTAGCCGTTGTCGGCCTTCTTCTTGTAGCATCTGGAGAATAACTCCATCTGCTTCACTGGCCGGTTGAGCTGCTCCTCCTGTAAAAGAAATGGAAAACAATTATTACAATTTTAATTTAATAATAATAAATACTTTAAATAACATTAAACATCTTACCATCTTCTGCTTGTGCATACCGACGGAGACAGAAGCCCCGCGGTACACAGTAGCGGATGCGGCTAGGTTGACAGACCGGTTCGCCTTGTTCTTTGCGCACTCCTACTTGAACTCCAAGGACTCCCGATAGAGGAGGAGCTGCCGCCAAACCTCGTTCGCCAACCATAGAGGCTTCTGCAGGGACTGTTTGGCGAGGACAAACTTTTTCCGGAGAAACTTCCCCGCCCAGATATGGAAGATCTTGAACATTGCCTCGACGTCGCAGTCCCACCAGTACGTCATTTGTATTATATATATATATATATATATATATCAGAAATGAAATTATTAAAATATTTAAAATAAAAATTTAATTGATAACTGAAATTAACCTTACCTTCAGGCTCTCAAACCAGAAATGCTGGTGCTCTGGCAATACCTTGGGCAAACTGCCCCAAGGGTGGGGATAGTGTCCTCGCACCATTGCATTGATGCACTCATGTACCTTCCGATCCCTCCTGAAATTATATAATAATTAGTGTGAGATAAAAATAAGAATTTAAATTACAAAAAAAATTTAAAAAAATGTAAATATACCTTGCGTCGGCAAGTGTGGTGTATTAGCAAGCGGATGGTGGCGGGAATGGTGGGGCAGCCCATGGACGGGCCGGATCTACCGCCGGTACGGTAGTGGATGGTCCACCACCCTCCTTGACGGGTGCAGTGGTAGACGGACTGGGCTGTTGATCCGGCATAGGTGCTGCCGGTGCCTGCTCTGCCGGTGGTGGTGGTGGTGGTGGTGGTGGTGAAGGTGGTGGTGGTCGGAACACTGCTTTCCCATCCTGGGAAGCAGCACCGGCCGGCGGTATGGTCGGTGAGCTGCGACCGCGGCCACGTCCACCTCCTCTAGTTGAAAAACTCCGACAAGACATGATCTAGAATTTTTTTTTTAAAAATATTAGTGGTAATGAAGTTAAAAAATGCATGTAAGTATCAAATTATTTGAATAATGATAATTTTTCTAATATTTTAAAATATTTATGTAAACTAAATCCTAAAATTGTATACTAAGTCCCAAAATTAATCCTAAAATTATTCCTACAATATTTACTAAATCCTAAAATTATTTCCTAAAATATATGCTAACACACAAAATTGACGCTTAATTACACTAAATCCTTCTATTTTTCCTATATATCTATACTAAATCCAAAAATTTGACCCTAAAATTGCACTAAATCCTTCTATTTCTCTATATATTTATACTAAATACCATAATTTACCATAAAATTGCACTAAATCGTTCTATTATCCTAAATATTTATACTAAATACCAATATTTGCCTATATCCTTACAAAATATTATAAAAAATTAAAAAATTTCATATATTATGAGTAAATATTTTTAAAATTACATAAAATTATAAAAACTTTTCAGAAATTTTGTTAAAGATACATAATTTTTTTAAAATTACAGAAAATTCTAAAAATATTTTAAAATTATAGAAAATGACATAAAAATATTTAAAATTTCAGAAAATTATCAAAACATTCACAAACAATTTTAAAATTACAGTAAATTTTCAGATTTTTAAAAAAATACAAATTTTTTGATTTTTTTAAAAAAAATACAAATTTCCAATTTTTTAAAAAAAATACAAATTTTCAGATTTTAAAAAAAATACAAATTTCAAAAATTTTAAAAAATACAAATTTCCAGATTTTCCGAATTTTCAGATTTTTAAAATATACAAATTTCTAGTTTTTTGAAACATTTAAAATTTTGAAATTTTTAATGATATTAGAAAAGTACACAAATTACCTACAATTTTCTAATTACTGACATGAAATTATGAATTTAACATAAAAAGTCACAGAAGTTATGAAAATTGCTTAAAAATTGCTTAAAATATTCAGAATATTCCCAAAAATAATTACAGAAATGTAGAAAATTCAGAAAAATAACACAAAATAATCAGAAAAATTCTCATAAATTACAATTATAGTCCAAAATTCTCATAAATTACAATTACAGTCCAAAATTCTCATAAATTACAATTACAGCACAAAAAATTACAAAAATTACAATTATAGTCCTAAATTACAAATATTTATAGAAAATTTACAGTCCTAAATTACACATGAATTTACATAATTTGTAGAAAAATTTACACATGAAATTCAGAGTAGGGTTTTTGGAAACCCTACTTGTTAGTGTTGCTATACGATGATGGCGGAGGACGCTGAGGAGGCGGAGGAGAAGGCTGAGGCGGCAGTGGCTCCGATGGTGGTGGGTGGTGGCGGAGGCTCTCGGCGGCGAGGGCGGTGGCAGATTCAGAGGGAGAGGGCGAGTGCGACGGAGAGAAAGATTGGGAGGGAGAGTGCGACGATGAGAGAGAGTGAGAGGTCCAAATTTTGGAAAACAACGTCATTATGCTATTAAAACGACAACGTTTGAAGACATAGCAATGGCCATAAACTTACTAGGAACGGTCATTTAATATTGTAAATGTTACTAGTACCGTTCCTACAAACATATACGACGTCGTTTTCGTAGCTGTATATATTACCCGTTCCTATTTCTATATGGAACTGTTCCTATATGTATTACAATTTTTTTTTATCTTCTTAGATAATAAATATAAATTAAGAAAAATACGTTCTGAACACTTATTTTATTAAATAAACGTATACAATTGGATGTTTAAAGATTTTAAAAATATATAGTAATTTTCAAAAAATAGACATAGGTTCACAATATGAAGTATATTTGTAAATTTATGTTTGTTAGTATTTCACAGATGTAACTAGCATCCTATATTGTTGTACTGCAACGCATAAAACTGTCAAAATTCCAATCAGACCGTTAGATATGATATAATACACAAAAGAATACATTATATGTCGTTTTGAAAATTTTTGGTGTGCGAATCTCGAGATATCATATCCGATCAATATTCATCCTAAGAAAAATAGATGCATCCTTATATCCGGGTTGCTGATTGAAAATTAGACCGTTGGATATCAATTCATATCCATAATCTTATATGTGTTGAAATATGGTGTCATCCGACTCACAGATGTTGAGATATCGTCCAAATTAGGCAAAATACACATTATAGTAACCAAATTTGGAACGGTCATCACTGTCTTAGGAACGGGTTGTAGCAATTTTCTTTAGGAACGGTCGTCTATAAACTAACTGCTCCAAAAGTTGATTTTTCCACCAATTTTTCATTGGGCGCTAAAACAAAATATTGGACCTCAGTTAGGAACGGTCAGTCAATTGGTATGACCGTTCCTATTTCAAACTTGGAGCCATTTTTTCAATACGCGCCATTTGAAAAATTGTACCTTGATTAGGAACGATCTTAGGTTTTCACTGACCGTTCCTAATTCAAATTTTCCTTAATTTTTTTTTCAGTTCCCGCCATATTTTAAAAATTGTACCTGAAATAGGAACGGTCGTTGGAAATTCGGACCGTCCTAATTCAAATTTCCCATAATTTTTTTTGTTTGGCGCCTATTCAAAAAGTTGTACTTGTATTAGGAACGATCATAGTACATAATATCCATTCCAAATTTTAAAATTTATTCTGATTTTTTAAAATAATAAAAATACATATATCTAATACAATTTTTACAATAAGGTTAATAAAAAAATTACAGAAAATTTTCAGAAAATTTAATAAGTCTCTTCATCGGACTCAGCCTCGTCAAAGCTATCTTCATCTTCGGTTTCGCTGTCTGGCAAGCGCGATGTCCCTGCTCCATGATCAATGACCAACTGCATTTCTGTTGGGTCATGCAGTTCAAAGGTTTGGTTATCCATTACGACATCTGGATTAGGTATGACTTCATCTATCTGATAGGCGACCTCGGTCCATCGCGAGTCGTCGATTACTCTTTGAGCCTTGATTTTGCAAATAGCTTTCGAGTCAACTTTGTCTCTCTTCATGCTCGGGTAATCCACATAGTAGACTTGTACTGCTTGTTGAGCCAGTATGAATGGTTCATTCTTTTGGTAGAGCTTTTTGAAGTTGATATCAACGACGTGATAACGAGGGTGTATCTTCATGCCTCTAACCGGATTGACCCAACGACAATTAGACAGTACAATGTGCATGTTTGGAATTAGTGGGTAATCTAGCTGAATTATCTCCTCCAAAATTCCATAGAAGTCGGAATCCATGTCTATATGTGATGAGCTTTTCTCACAAACACCACAATTCATTGTTGACTTCCCGACATTGTGATGTTCAGTGTGGAAATTGAAGCCATTGACGATGTAAGATGGGTATGTCGTCACTTCTGCTCTAGGGCCCCAATAATGCAACATCAATAATTTGTTGTTTGTGTGGTTCAATTCGGGTTTCACCTACAATTTATCATATAGCAATTGAAATAATTTGATTACAAATTAATGAGCAGATAGCATGCACTTACAAGAAAGTGAAAAAAACACTTACACGACGCTTGAACCAATCCTTGAATTGTGTTACCACTAGTTGATCAATTATCAGGTCCTCCGAATTGTGTTGCTCGAACAGTTCATTCAAGAATCACCTGTTACAGTAAAACGAATAGTTATAAATATACATGTAATTGAAATTGAAACTGAAAAGAAGGCTCATATAATTAGGTTTATATAAGACACTTACTCGTAGTACGGTGCAAAAACTTCACAATTACACAAGACGTATGTCTCAATAACATGAAGTTCCTCACCGCTTAGCCATCTCTTCTTTGCGGCTCCACGTGCTCGGCCCGGGTAATTGAAAGTGGACCGTACTATTCGATCATAGTTGCTCGGAAGATCATCGTTCCGACCGGGTCTGCTTCGCTTGCAGAGAATGTGCGGTTCGAAGTAGTGAGAAGAGAAAAGCCCGATATCTTCGGCAATATAAGCCTCTACAATTGACGCCTCGATGTGTGCTTTGTTTTTCACCTTTTTCTTCAAATCATGTAGAAATCTATTCATACAAGTATTTATTAAAATGCAATCTAATTGCTACTTAAGAATAATATATTTAACAGTAGTTAATTAATTACCTCTCAAATGGGTACATCCACCTGTATTGCACGGGCCCCCCAACGCGCGCCTCATATGGAAGGTGAACAATTAGATGCTCCATTGAGTCGAAAAAAGAAGGAGGAAATATTTTCTTAAGATTGCACAGGATGACGGCTACACTATCTTCCAATTCTTTTACCTTGGCCACATCTAGTGTTGTTGAGCATAGGATCTGGAATAGAAGGCTCACTTCCGTCAAGGCCCCCCACACGTTTTCTGGAAGCATTTCACGGAAGGCAACCGAAATCAACTTCTGCATGAATACATGACAATCATGGCTCTTCATACCGTGCATCCTTAACTCCTTCATGTCGACGCAACGGGCCAAGTTAGAGGCATATCCATCAGGAAACCTAAGACAACGAATCCACTCATATATCTTCTTCTTTTGCTCCTTTGTTTGTGTATATACCGCTTTGGGCATCATGTTCGGTCTCCTTTCTTCCACCTCAAGCTCCGGCCATCACATATGATCTTGAGATCTTTCCGTGCATTTAGATTGTCCTTCGTTTTCCCCTTGATGTTCATCACAGTATTGGATATATTATCAAACACATTCTTCTCAATATGCATGATATCAAGATTGAGTCATATCAGATGCGGTCCTCAGTATTCAAGCTCCCAGAAGATATTTTTCTTTGTCCACTTATGGTCGACACCGTAGCCTTCTGGTTCACTCAACGGTTGTTCGACTACCACACTAAACGCATTGACATGGGTTCGGATTTGTTCTCCTGTCAGCGTCGGACGTGCAACCTTCCTCTTGATTCGATTTTTAGTGAAGGCTTTCTTGTTCCTGTGATAAGGATGATCCGATGATAGGAACTGCCTGTGGCAGTCAAAATAGCATGCCTTCCGATTGTGTTGTAAATAGAATGCCCCCGTGTATATATTAGAAACATATATTTAAATAGCATGCCTTCCGATGGTGCTCAACCGGGCGTTCGATGTAGGACGTGTAAATATTAGAAACATATATTTAAACACACAGGGCATAGATGTATATTAAATCAATCAAAGCGTAGTAAAACCGTTACCTTTGATTGTTTAGCGTATGCTCTCGGCTACTAGCGTTGTTCTTTCTTTGGAACGCTCACGAAATCCAAACGTATGGATTCTCCAAAGGTGATCCACACCACACCGGAAGAAACACACGTTCTTCTTGCTAGAAAAGAACGGGTTTAAGAAGGAATCGGTTTAAGAGAAGAACACTATGAATTAGTGCTCTCTTAAACTTACTTTGTTCTTCTTCTTGATTCAAAATCAAGTGAAGAACACAAGTGTGAGAGAGGGAGAGAGGGCCGAGAGTTGAGAGAGAGAAGAGGGATTTTGTCTTCTCTTTTTCCTAGAAAAAGATGAATAATGAATCACTTATGCTTGATGTTGTATATTCTAATATATATACATAATTAATGTGATTATTGGAATGTGTCTAGGTTCATCCAAGGATGTCTAGATTCATTCCAATCAATCACCATCAATTCTTCAATCAAGCCTACCAAAATTTATGGTATGATCAAATCATACCAAAAGGGAAGAGCTTGATTGGAGTTGATTTGTCTCTTTCCAAAAGAGATAAGTCAACATACCACCTAGCATGAAACATGGCTGATTTTGCTTCCTCCAAGGGAGCATGTCGGCCATGTTTAATTAAGGGAAGAAGTCCAACTTCTTCCTAATCCAAAATAGGAATTATTTTTCCTCTCGGGTATAATTTAATTGACCGAGTTTTATTGTAATCCAATTACAACGAATCCAACATTAAATCCAATTTAATGTCCATTTAAATTATTCCCGTTGATCTTTTAATCCAATTAAAAGATCCAACGTCTCAACGTCTCAACTTTCCATATTTAATCGAAAATCCAATTTACCGATTAAACGAAAGCCCGATACAATGTCAGCCCGTCCATCCAATGGACTTTCCCTTAAGTAATCCAATTACTTATTTTATCCTTCGAGATTGACTCCAAGTCGATCTCTCAACCTCCTCGGTGATTTATGTGTGACCCTTTAGGTTCACCCTCAGCTAGACTTGGCCTGTGTCCCACAAGGGCCCGTTACCATGGGTGGCCGTCTAGCAACGGTCCATGGCACTAGAGACTAGGTGAATTGGCGTGAACATTTAGGCGCCAATTCCGTACGGGTACGATCCTTCCGTCTACCGTCTCCTGGCCTTAGTCTAGGGTATGGAATTGGGCGTCGGTTCCCATCCTTGACTAGGCATCTATGCTTAATACTCGAGACCACGTATGCTTCATTGCGTCGACACAGGAAACCATTCCCTGTTCAACCAACCACTGTGGCCACAGCTTTAAACAGCATGAACGTGTCTCCGAGCGCATAGAAGATACCTCTGTCACATACTGACAGGGGACGGATCCTCTTCTTGGAATCCACCGTCCTCACTACACATTCCGACTGCACTGGACAAGGCTTATGATAATCATCTTACAGAATGATTACCTCCCGCCAGATCCAAGATACAACCGTCATGTGCACGCGACTGCCATGATCCCTCAAGTCTGAGGATTACTCCCGTACTATCGGAACCGGGGAAAACCAATCATACCGACCAAGCCTCCAAGGCTTACATATGATGATCCTCGCGAGTCAGTCCAGTCGGCTCGACCCCAGTCGACCAACCCATCAAGATCGTGTAGGCGTCCCATGCCTGTCACCGATGAAACACGGCACTCATCTAATGAACACGACTCTTGACGCAAGTCTCAATAGGACTCTCGATGCCGAGAGTCCTCGACTTGGAACGTTTCAGACCCAACTGTTAATCAGTTGGTTTCATGACCACCATTCAATACGTGGCCCAACTGCACGAGTTGTTATCCATGGTCTGTGGGCTTTGTTGCGATATAAGTTAAACACCGTTTTAACAAATGTAAAATGAGCGCAACAAAGTAAGCACCAGAAGTGATAAATACTCATTTTATTCATCACATAGTAATATTACATTTACATTGAGTTGTATAATAGGTTACAAATCGCCAAACCTATTGGCTTTCGGGTCACCTATTCTAACAACAACCTTTGCAGCCGAGGGGTAAGCGGTAGATACCTAAGAATGGCATACGGGGACTTCTTGCGTTTAGTATTTCTGTCCCTGGTGGGCTTGTACCTAGCATCTCCACAGAACTTGTAATATTCCAAATCAATATCGTCATTCCAATACAACATGCAATAATTTTTGCAAGTATCAATCTTCTGAACTGGTAAACCCAATTCTCTTATCAATTTCTTCGTATTGTAATAATCGGAAGGAAAAGTGTGATCGCAGGGCATTACAACATCCACCTACTGGCATAACCAATCATATGTATGCTCCAAAAAACCCGCGTCAGCCTTGATATTCACCAAAGAGGCAATTGACGCCAACTGAGAGGTGGTGCAGCCATTCCACAACGGTTGGTCGGCAGCATGAACTACATCAAAAAAACGGTCTGACAAGCCAGACACATAATCATAGGGCCCTGAATCGTAATATGAACTTGGACCCACATCAGATGGACAATACCGAGTACCATCATCAGTCGGTCCCTCCTGGTTGTACGAAGACCAAAAAGACGGCCCGGCGGCATCGAATACCATCCTCTGCAACCAATCCATCTGACCTGCATCACCCCAATGCGAACTACCCTCCTCCTGAACTGGTGGCGTTTGTTGCTGCTGCACAGGGGCGCTGTCAATGCTTCAAAGTATTCCTGCACCCTCTTCTCACCATGCGAAGTCCAATTATAATACTCTGGCATAATCCCTGTCATACACAAATCAAAATTTACATCGTCTGGTGTATTGAAACGTTCGTTTTTGCACTTCCGGCAGGGACACTTAATCTTGTTCCCGTCCATATATGCACGCTGAGACTGAGCTCATAATATTGTAACACCGTCCTTAAACTCCGGCGTTACACCCAGGACGTCTCGATCATATATCCATTTCCTCAACTGTCTTAACATGATTCGTCCTACGTATAATTCAGAACAATATTCAAATAAATGACGAGAATATTATATATATATATATAATAACTAACAATTACAGAATTTTGCATACTTACCTGAGCAAAACACTTATCAATATCAATGCAAAATTCACGCAAGTAATTTTATACGTTCGATTTTCCGTTTAAAGAATCAACAGGGGGAGTTACAACAAAATGAGTTGGAGAGTAATTATAAGAACAATGAGAAAGAAGGGGGACATATATATAGAAAATATTGGAACGGGCATTGGAATATTATTTGGAACACAAAACTAGCCATTAAAATATAGTCATTGTTCCAGCTTTAGGAACAGTCGCAGGTACGGTTATAGAAACGGTAATCTTACCGTTGTAATATAGCCGTTAGGGTGTATTAGGAACGGTATGAGGCACACAAAATACGACTGTTCCTAATTGAAGCACAATTGGGAATGGTAATTGTAACCACATTGCATTTCCTATATACCCACTATTTAGAACGGTCATTGCATTACATTTTTGCTCATGGCGTAAAAGGGTCTCATATAGCACTACATATTGGAATGGTCAAGCAACCGGTCCAAATAGAACCGGTGTTTGAAACACATACAGGAACGGTCAGTGTTCCAGGTGGGAAAACCGTTCAAACTTTCACACATGTGTTCCAAATGAAATACCAAAATATATCCGGGTCCTTTTTAGGAACGGTATTAGGTTTAAAATATTGGCACACATATGTTGGCACATATATAGGAACGATCGTGCTGTTCCTATTCTTTTGTATTACAATTAACTCAAAAGTGAGGCCATCAACTTTTTCTCGTTCCATAACAGTTCCATTTACCGTTCCTATTTGGAACGATCAGGTATATCCGTTTCAATTCCCGCATTTTTTTTGTAGTGATTGTGTACTTATTCTCATGGTTATAGGAATTTAATACAATTTTATAAATTATTTTTGAATTTATATGCCGTAGATCATAAAGGACTAAGATAAATACTTAAATATGGATTTAAAGCATACAAATACAAAAGTAGGAAGAGAAATATTAAAAAACCTTGTTCTCTTATCAAAACTAAGTTCCAAACTTATTCTTAGAAGTTAAATTATATTTAACTATCCTTTGTAAGTTTTGATATTATTATTATTATTATTATTATTAGTATTATTATTATTATTATTATTATTATGATTATTATTATTATTGTTATTATTATTATTATTATTATGATGATGATTATTATTATTATTATTATTATTATCATTATATTATTATTATTATTATTATTATTATATTGTAGCAACTTAGATAAAGAAGATTATTCAGTTTATTTAATTATAATTATATATTGGTCGTTATTTTGTTTATGTTTTGGTCTTGATTGACTATGAATAATACTTTGATTAAGAAATTTATTCAGTTTATTATTATTATAATTATTATTATGATTATTATTATTATTATTATGATGATGATGATGACGATGATTATTATTATTATTATTATTATTATTATTATTATTATTATTATTATTATTATGTTGTAGCAACTTAGACAAAGAAGATTATTCAATTTATTTAATTATAATTATATATTGGTCGTTATTTTGTTTATGTTTTGGTCTTGATTGACTATGAATAATACTTTGATTAAGAAATTTATTCAGTTTATTATTATTATTCTTATTATTATAATAATAATATTATTATTATTATTATTATAATGATTAAGAAATTTATTCAGTTTATTATTATTGTTATTATTATAATTATTATTATGATTATTATTATTATTATTTTGATTATTATTATTATGATTATAATTATGATTATTATTTTGATTATTATAATTATTATTATTATTATTATGATTAAAAAATTTATATATTTTATTATTATTATTATTATTATTATTATTATTATTATTATTATTATTATTATTATGTTGTAGCAACTTAGATAAAGAAGATTATTCAGTTTATTTAATTATAATTATATATTGGTCGTTATTTTGTTTATGTTTTGGTCTTGATTGACTTTGAATAATACTTTGATTACGAAATTTATTAAAATTATGAATAATTGAACGAAATTTCATATTTCAAATTTTAACATATGAAATTACTTGATTTGGTCTTATGTAATATAGATCTAAAAAAAAAATAGATCTTATTAAGAGTTCTGTAATATAGATCTAAAAAAAAAAAATAGATCTCATTAAGAGTTGTGTAATATAGATCTAAAAAAAAAAAAATCTAAACTTAATTTCATAGTAAATAGTTAATAACTCTTCTTTTTATTGTGATATTTTCATAAATATCCTTTCAAATGATTAATCTAATTTTCATTTAATAAGTTTTATAATTATTATAGTTCAAACATAAAATATGAATAACCACCATAATAAAATACTAATATTTATAATTAAATAAAAAATTAAAATTAAATGCAAACTTGGATGGGATGAGAATAATATACAATTACACAATATTATATTATTTATGTTTTATTTTAACTAGAGCTAATTAATAAAATGAAATAACTGAAAGGTAAAAGTGAAAGAGAAGGGAAAAATTTTATTTTTGTTGTTTGTTCATGTAATCTGATCATCAAGGTAGAGTAATATTTATTGAGAATATAAGACCTTACTGAAAAAATATTTGGCGGCAAACATTAAACTAAAATTAAAAAGCACCAAATAAAAAGAAACAATAAATGAATACATTTATTCTACTTTAATATATTTTTATATCGTAAATTTAGTATATGATGGACATAATTTTTAAATTTATGTATACATTAGTTCTCTAGAGAAAAAAACCAATCACTATATATCTCTTATCTATCGGTCTTAAGCATTATATATCCACAGACACACATACACATACATACATGTGTGTATCTTTATGTGTGTTTATAGTTTATGTATATAATTTTTGGCCCAGTTTTCTTATATGAATTGATATTTACATATACTAAAAAAGATGCGTATATTGCACGTAGAAAAAATATAATTTTTATAATTGTACAAAACAATAAATAAAGTGTATATTTATTTTTAAGGGTACACTTTCAATTTATAAAAATAATATTTTTTATTTATAAAGTACCTATTAAGTTTTAGTATAATAAAGTTTTATTGATACATTTATTTTACTATTATAATATAATATGATATTGAGATAATACGAATCACTTGTAATGCACATACTTTTGACTAGGCTCATAAAAACCTGGATTTTAAGTTTGGCAGAGTTTATTTGGAGGCCTAGGTATTTATCCATGCGAGATGCTCGAAACAAGTTAAGAGTTCTAATTATATCCCTTTGTCTTAACCTTGGTATATTTTGTGAGAAAATAATTTTTGATTTATCCCAATTGATTGTTATATAGGGCTGAGCTTTGGAAGAATTTATCTAGGAACGCTTTATACCTATTGTAATTTTTTTTTTCCCGATCAAAGCAAAAACTTGCATTAAGAAGCCAACAGCCCATAACCACAGTACGATAACAGCGGACATTTACAAAAGCAATGAAGCTAAAAAATACTAGGAAGCCATTCTTCGTGATTTCATAATCAAGTGCTGCCATAACCGAGATTAACCGTCTTGCATGGAATCGCCCTCAGAAGCCCATGGCAGAACAACATCCTCAAAAGCAAGGAGATAACACCTACTAGAATTAACCACCACCAAGGGGGATTCAGACTTATTTTCCATTAGAACCTGATTACGGCCATGTCATAGCTACCAGGCCACTACCAGTGCATATCTATATTCCCACGCCTCTTGATTCCGGTGCAGATGTCGAAGCCAACATCCAGCCGTGTCGCCCCAGTTCCTTATCGTTTGTACGGAAGATTGATTAGAGCCCAGGTTTGGCAAGCAAAGTCACAGCCGAACATGGCATGATAGTCATCCTCCACCTCCACAGAACACTATGGACAACCACCTTGCACCGGCAAATGACGTAGTATCAGATTCATCCCTACAGGAGTAACTTTCTTAATAGCCTCCAGGCAAAGACTTTGACTTTACCAGGGAGATTTGCTTTCCACAAAAAGTCCCAACCACATTGTGGCACCACCCCCAGACCACTTTGCCCACTGCAGAGTCCCTCTGCTCCAGCTTAATAGCCACATTAAACACTGATTTCCAAATTTATTTTCTTGAATTATTTGTGTAAAATTAGGAATTCCTCTTCCGTCAAATAACGACGTATATAAAGGTTCCTCACAAACTGAATTGCTTTCTTAGAGCTTCTTCCACTACAAGAAAATAGTTTAATAGTAACGAAAAAAATTTGTTGTTGAAATTATTGTCGAGCTAATTAGCAAGTAGAATTCTCGTTGCTAATTTACACTACTTAATATATATAATATTTTAAATAATTTATCGCTAAATTTTTTAGCAAGTAAATTTTCGTCGCTAAATTCATTAGCAAGTAAATTTCTTGTATTAAATAATGTATTAATAACGAAAATTTTACTTGCTAATTAGTTTGACGCTGATTTTTTTTGTTGTTGCTATTGAGCG
This sequence comes from Sesamum alatum, assembly GCA_034509735.1. Classification (NCBI taxonomy): domain Eukaryota; kingdom Viridiplantae; phylum Streptophyta; class Magnoliopsida; order Lamiales; family Pedaliaceae; genus Sesamum; species Sesamum alatum. Next base: position 28,475,632 of record JACGWO010000002.1, on the reverse strand, counting down.
TTTTTTATTGTAGTGTTCTTCGAAAAAGCTCTTGCCTCCTCTTGCGGAGTCGTTTAGTTCCCGATTGTCTAATCAAACTGGATTTAAGGTAGATTTTAAGGGTAGCTACCTTAAAGGGTGAGATCGTTCTGGATAAAGAGATTAGCCTAGGATCTTCCCTTATTTCAGGCAGCATAGATGCTCATGGTGTGGCATACTATATGCACTCCGAACATAAAAGGATTCAGTTTTTGAGTAATGCCCATGCTAACTTGTCATGTTCGTGTAACGATATGTGGATCGTCCTGGGAGGAAGCGCGAGTGCGGAAGCACGATAACTAAAAGCAAGAAACACAAATGCATAAACTATGGAATTTAAAGAGGTCGTTCAAGGGGTGTTCCCTCGAACCTCCCGGGCATTTGGTGTATCTCATGAATAAAAGAAAAATAAGCGTGTTGCATTCATGGAGGCCATAGGGTTATAATGAAGAAAGCATAAAGAACGTGACTTACCCGTTGTAATTTTCTTCGTACAGCTACACGCATTGTTCCACATTTTGCTACCGAGATCCCAAAGTAGGAACCCTCTAAATCATCCACGCAATTCACCGGATCTTGATTTTTCATGCTAGCAAGATCAAGAAGAAGAAGAGAGGACGAATCAACCTAGCGTTATGAATTAACGTGGTTGATTTGTCTAGTATTCCCTTTGTATCAAAGACAAGGAAACTAGGGGCTTTCTTGGAGTGAATAGAGGAGAGGGACGAGAGATGGAGAGAGGCGGCCGTGTGGGGGGTGTGTGTATGTGAGATGAGAGCATAGAGATTAGTGTGTGTGTTTTGAGTATTTATAGGAAACATGTTTTTCTATTCCTAATCTAACTCTCTTTAGAGAGACACACTTGACTAGGATTTTGACCTAGTCAAATCCTAGTCAACCTAGGCTTTGATTAAGTCAAACTTAATCATAGCCTTTCATCTCATCAAGCTAGTCCTCTAGAATCAATCTCGTCTGTCCATCCGTTGATAGGCTTTGTGGAATATATAAATCCTATTTAAAATAGTCGATTGGGCTTCTAATAAATATCAAATAAGTAGTTGAGCCCAATAATAATATTTTCATCTAGTTGCAGACGAAAATAGCCCATTCCCTAATTCCATAAATCCTATTTATGAATCAAAGTCTATTTAATCTAATTAAAGACTTGACATTCCAAGAAGAGAACTAACTTAATCTAATTAAATTGTTCGAGCTCTCAGAATTAATCCCAAATTAATTCCTCCGTTACCGGTGAATTGTGTGTGACTCTTTAGGTTCACCCTCAGCTAGACTTGGCCAAATTTCCAATCATCATATGACGGGAATTCGTCCGTCACCATGAGTTGCCATCTAGCAACGGTCCATGGCACTAGAGACTAGGTGAATTTTATGGCGTTAACATTTAGGTTCTTGAGGACACACGTCCTTCCGTCTATTACATCACAGCTATAGTCTAGGGTATGGACTTTGGATGTAGCACCCTCTAACGGCACTACACTATATCTTCCCTAAATATCACACTTAATGTAAATCCTAATTATATGTATAATTAGGCACATAATGTAGCCCCTGTTGAGTATATATACACATAGTCTCATCATCACAACAAGAATATTTAATATCTCACCCGCAAGATCATATATACATATATATCAAGTACGTCAAAAATGGGACTATTATAACTAGTTCACATGCTATTCTCGCCTTTAATTCAAAATGAGACTTCTATTTCTATTTACAAGGAGGAGAAAACTGCATACTGGCCCGACCTGACTGGGATGCAAAATGTGGACCTAGCTGTCGTGAGTAGGCACAGCAAAATCTACACCTGAAATTATTAGCAGAGGGATGAGTCTGCAACTCAATAAGTAAATAACCGGTACCACTATACACGCACCTCAATTATATCAAACAAGACAAAGACAAGCAACGTATATAATATAATCAACTTAATCAAGCACATTTCATTTTATTTCTCCACGTAGTCATTTAATAACACGATAACCAATCAAACTTATATTTTCCTAGTTGGCTTACCAGAAAGGTGATATAGTGTTTTTCTCCACCAACTCAACCTCACTATTCATTCATATATACATGAATCCCCTTGGCATGCCACACATGCTTATTAATCTCATTTCGCATCAAAGCTCTTTCATTTCGCATCATAGCTTTTTTTTATTTCGCATCATAGCTCTTTTCACATCGCATCATAGCTCTTTCATATCGCATCATAGCTCTTTTCATTTCATTTTGCCACATAGGCTATTCAACAACTTCAAGGGGTATTCATATTATAATTACATTTAATTTCCATTACTCCCTCGATTCCACATATCACCGTTCTTGTAAGCCAACTAGCCACATAAAACCACATAGCAACATTTTTCATGACATAATCATTTCAAAGTAATCATCAACCACTCGTACAGTTCAAAATAGATTAGTCAAACACGAATCATAGGCTCACATAAAAGTAATATCACCAAGAAATGAAAACATATATAGATAATACTAATTATTTACGTACACACTAATAGAAATGAAGAACATATATATAAGTAGCACTAATTATTTACTTACCTCGATCTTAATACAGATTTAGCTAGCTGATATGAAGTCGTACGATCATCTACTTTATCCCCGTGTCCTATCATAAGGTATAATACGTATAATTAATATCTAGAATGTCAATTCCTAAATAAAATATTAAATAGTATTTATATATATATATATATATATTTCACCAATCTCTCAATATTTCATTAAACCCTCCATCCTATTATAACTACCATTCATAATAACAATTCTTGAATTATATTTATCTCAAAATATCCTTATCTTTACTAAATATAACATTTTCAAATATATTCTATAATATTTCTCAAATAAATTTTTCAACCCGATTAAACTAAGCCAATCAATTGTAGAAATTAGTAAATCTAGTAAATTAAGCAGTTTAAGCTATTAATTATAACACCCCTAATTTTAATTGAGACATTTAACCAGGCACTAATTATAAATACTCAAATTCATAAAATTTTTCCGGTTTAAACACTAAATCGAATAGTATAATTAACATTTAATAAATGCACTAATTATTTAATATTAATATACAATTAATTAGAAAATTTTAAAAATATGCCTTAATTATCTCTTCGCGGGAGCCGACGAAAATGCTCAATTCTACTGTTAATTGGAATTAGGATAAACTTTTTGTCCATTATTATATATATATATATATGTAAATTAAAAGTGGGGTGCTTTTTATAATTTAGATACACGTGGCCCCCCCAAAAGTGTATCTCCACTTTAGTGATTATTATAATTTATATATAATTTTTTTTTAATATATATATCATTTCTTTTATTGCCTTCAATAAAATTACAATTTTATACCTCGATTTATTAATTTGACCTCAAGATTTTTTTATTTTTTTTTCGTAAAGCTCCAATTACACCGTTCAAGTCTCAATATAATCATAATTTAATCAATAATATATCTACTAATTAACTAAATTTTTTTTTTAAATGATTATCAATTAACCCCATAATTATGTATAAAAATTTATGGGCGTCACATTGGATGTCGGTACCCATTCTTGACTTAAGCCTAGGCTTGTCCACACTAAACGTCACTGGGATCCCATCCCACTATTCAGTCATTGTAGCCACAGATTTATGGAGAACGAGTCTCAAAGTATAAGTGAGATACTACTGTCAATCGTTTGACAGGAGACAGATTCTATACTAGGACCTACTGTCCATACTACACATCTTGACTGCACTAGATAGGGTTTATAGCAACCAAGTCTCTCGACTTGGTAGCCTCTTGCCAAACCTAAGTTACAGACATGGTGTGTATGTGACCATACTAGTCCCTCAAGTCCCAGGACCAATCTCGTACTTTTGGAATCGGGAACCCAAGTCATACCGACCAACCTACTCAAGGTTTCCCATATGACGGTTCCCACGTGTCACCTCAGTCAGCCGGCACCGAGTTGGCTAACCCACTAGTATTGCATGGGCGACTCTCGTCACTTGTCCATGAAACGCGACTGCAATTATTTAGTGCTAAAAGCCTTGGGTAGGCGTGTGGATCATCCCGGGAGTAGCGCGAATGCGAAAGCGTGGTATAATTTAAATTACAAAAATTTAAACATGCATAACATATATTAAAATAAACTCGGGTGTTCGGTGTATCTCATGAATAATAAACATACACAAGAATCATGGAGGCCATAGGATTCAAAAAGAAAGAGGACGAAAAAACGTAAACGGAAACCTACCGATTCGTCGTTTTCCTCTTCTAACCGGTACTCGCGTTGTTCCCCGATTTGCTCCAAAATCTCGTATGGGAGACCCTCTAATTTGTGACAAGCAATCCACCCACGTATCTTGAACTTCATGCTAGCGAAAGAACAAGTATTATTTTGGGAGAGGATGGATCGATCAAACGTTATTAGTTTAACGAGATCAATCCTTCCTATGTTCAATTGTTTGAAGAACAAAAGAACAAGAAACTATTTTCTTGGAGAGAGAAGAGAGAGGCGGCCGAGAGGAGGGAGAGAGGTGCACGAGTTGTGTGTGTGTGTGTTTCAAGATTCATTATCACCTTCAATGTGTGTGCTAAGGAGTATTATAGAAGAGGAATCATTTTCCTCTTCAATCTCCTACACTTTGAAGACTCTTCCACAACTAGGATTTGACCTAGTCAAATCCTAGTCAACACTAGCTTCTTTTTGGTCAAACCAATATTAGCCATAGATCTCTCCCTTTTAATCTCAACCATTAATTTAATTTGATGGAATATTAAAATCCTATTTAAATATTCCAAGGGCAATAAATAAATATATTAAATATAAATATTTATTCTAAGCCCATTAAATTTATTTTCTAATAAATCTAATTTTATTGGATAAATTCCTTTTATCTAATAAAAGGAATGAATTCTTCCTAAGAAAATAAGGACCCGGTTAAATCCAATTTAATCGCTCTACTTCTCCAAATATTTAATTCCAAATTAAATACTTCAATGTGTGCGGATTGTGTGTGACTCTTTTAGGTTCACCTTCAGCTAGACTTGGTTGGATTCCTAGAATCGCCCGTTACCATGGGTGGCCATCTAGCAACGGTCCATGACACTAGAGACTAGGTGAATATACGGGGATGAACATTTAGGCTCTACAGTACATCTATCCTTCCGTCTACGGTCTCACCACTTAGGGTCTAGGGCACGGAAAATGCAGGTACCCATTTTGGACCTAAGTGTCGGTCTGTCCTTTACTAAATGCCGCAAGGGAAACCTTCCCTTCTGTTCAGTTACTGTGGCCACAGATTTTAGGGACAAGACTCAGAGCATTTGTGAGACTCAACTGTCAATACCTTTTGATAGGAGACAGATCCTTTCTTGGAAACTACTGTCACTCTGTACACCGGAACTGCATTAAATGTGGCTTATGACTACTCAAGTACTTCTTGGCAATCTCTCACCATATCTAAGATACATTCCTCATATACAAGTAAACTCAGCAGTTCCTCAAGTCAAAGGACTTGACTTGTACTGTTGGAACCGGGAACACACGTCATACCTAACCGACCCTACTTAAGGTCCTCCGTAAGACGGTTCCCGCGAGTCACCTCAGTCAGCTGCTTCCTAGCAGGCTAACCCACTAACACTGCTTAGACGATCCTCGTCACCCGTCGATGAAATACGACAACAGATGCTTAGTACAAGTCTCAAGGGGAATCTCGGTACCCATTTTCGAGATTCCTTGACTTGGAGATTTTCGGACTGATTCGGCGGAACTGATTTCATGGACCTACCTCCAAGTGTAGTCCCAGTCCCCGAAATGCGTTTTCAGTCCGTGGGCTTTGTTTGCGTAGTGAACAAATATATAAAGCAAATAAAGTGAACACAAACAAAGTAAATGCCAGATCAATTTCACTTCTTATTCATTGATGATTTATTAAAACCTCGAAATTGTTCAGACATAGGTTACAATTCGCCTTCCAAGATTGGCTACATGATCACCTATTTTAACAAGTGCAAGTCTCAAATGGACCTTCGATACCCAATCGAGGTCCTTTAACTTGGAATATTTCAGGACGATCCACAGAAATTGATTTCATGACTTGCCATCCTATGCATAGTCTAGTTTCTTGGATTAACCTTTCGGTCTGTGGGCTTTACTTGTGCATTGAACAGTTATAGATATGAAGCAGTAAGTGAACACAATCAAATTATTAATGCCGTAATTGAACATCACATTTATTCAGAATAAACTTTTATTTAAACACCAAATGTCAGAAATAGGTTACATAAGCCTAACAAGATTGGCTTCAGGGTCACCTATTCTAACAGTTCGGATAGATGAGGAACCTGGAAGAGCAACGATGGCCTGAGCGTCGACGTCGCAAAAAATTGAAGTTATTAACTCCAAGTTCTAGCCACTTCCGTCCTGCTGAACGAGTTAGATACTATAGCATTCTCAGTGAGGACAATTACCGGGGAAAGTGGCCGAGAAGTGTGAGGCCTCGAGATCCACTTAATCGTGCCAAATGCAAATCGAACGTCTGTTCCCAACTTCCCACTGACAACCTGCCTTAAGCACAGATTCTGCCGCCATAATGCTTCGCCAAGTGAATGAGGGGTACCACCCTAATTCAGCTGAAAAGAAATCTAAATGAGGAAAATACGAGCCTTTAATACCTGAGATAAAAGAGAATAAGGGGAACTTACAGTCGCTAAGCTTGTTTAGCAAGCAGCGCCAGATTGAAATGATGGAGACGGCAAAACCCCCATTCCTCCTTCATGCCTCCGGCCACACAGCCTCTGTTAGGAAATTTAATATATCTTCTTTTTCGCCTTGCAATCGACCAAAATTCCGCGCAGACAGATTCTAACTCCCAAACTAACGATAGTAGCAGCTAAAAGTAGGTCATATCATACATTGGATCAGCTTGTAAGACTTCTTTGATCAGAATTTTGCGTCCCGCTTGTGAAAGCAGTTTTTCAGTCCACCCCAAAATCCGTTTCCATATACTGTCGCGTATGTAAGCAAATACCTCTCACTTCAGTCTTCCCATAATATTTGGAAAGCCAAGGTATTTAGCAAGCTTTGACACAAGCTAGACACCTAATATTTGGGCTAACCAGCTCCGGAGGGCCAACTTCGTATTTGAAGTGAACATGATTTCCGAATTTTGATAGTTGATTAGTTGGTCGGATACATGGGAGTACCGCTGTAGAATATTCAGGAGCTGTTGGATAGATTGTTCGTAGGCCAGACAACAGCTTAACGAATTATCAACAAAAAACAGATGTGAAAAGCGAGGAGCCCCTCGGGCAACCACCACACCTTTGATCGTGCCATTCACTTCGGCAGCCTGCAACATACAATTGAACACTTCAACACATAGAATGAACAGAAACGGCGAAAGAGGATCCCCTTGACGAAGACCCCGACCTGGTCTCAAAAGGCCAAAAAAGCTACCATTTTGAAAGGACAAGCGGATCTGCCCGGAAGCGCGAGTGGAAGCGAGAAGCGAAATAAATTGCATAAATAAAAGCAATGATCACATAATCCCAAGGGGTGTAGCCATGGGTGCTCAACCGGGTGTTCGATGTAGGATGTGACAATATTATGAACGTATATTTTACATAGAGCATAGATATGAAGAATAAACTACGAAAGCGTAAAATCGAAATTACCTTTGTAGTTTAATCTCTTGCACGGCTACTAGCGTTGTTCCTCTCTGAAAATGCTCACCAAATTCAAACGTATGAACTCTCTAGAGGTAATCCACACCACACCGGAAGAGATGCACGTTTTCCTTGCTAGAAGAAAACGGATCTAGAGGACGTTTTCAAGAAATAGGAACACTATTGTATTAGTGTCTTTTTATTGGATTAACTTTGTTCTTCCAAATGATCCAAGATCAAATCAAGAATTAAAGTATATAGGTGTAAGTAGAGAGGGGGCCGAAAATTCTAGGAGAGAATGTGAGGTGTGTATTCTTCTTTTTCCTAGAAAAAATGATTATGAATTCTCTTGCTTTGATGAATGTATATACTCATATATATAAAAAATTAATGTGATTATTGGAATGTATCTAGGTTCATCCAAAGATGTCTAGATACATCCCAATCAATCCCACTAATTCATCAATCAAGCCTACCATCTCTTAAGGTATAATTTAATTATACCAAAAGAGAGAGGCTTGATTGGAATTGATTTGTCCCTTATCAAAAAGAGACAAGTCAACCACATCAAGGCCATGTATAGCCGATTTTTACCCCTCCAAGAATGGTAATTTTCGGCCATACCACTTAAGGGAATAAGTCCAACTTCTTCCTATTACAAAAGTGGAATTAACACACCTCTTGGGCAAAAATTTAACGGACTGGGTTTCCTTGTAATCTAATTAAAACGAACCCAAAATTAAATCCTATTTAATTTAAGGTCCACTTAAATAATTCACATTGATCTTTTAATCCAATTAAAAGATTCAATCTTTCGACTCTCTACATTAACCGATAAATTTCATTTACCGATTAAACGATCCCTGCGAGTCAGTTCAGTCAGCTCGACCCAGTCGACCAACCCACCAAGATCGTATAGGCGTCTCACGCCTGTCGCCGATGAAATACGGCACTCATCCAATGAATACGACTCTTGGTGCAAGTCTCTATAGGACTCTCGATGCCCTATCTCAAGGTCCTTAACTTGGAACGTTTCAGACCCAACTCTTTATCAGTTGGTTTCATGACCACCATCCATTGCGTGGCCCAACTGCATGAGTTGTTAATCGTAGTCTGTGTGCTTTTGTGTGATATATGTAAAATGCAATTTTAACATATGAAAATTAGCACAACAAAGAAGGTACCAATGGTAATTTGCGACACGGGCTTAGTAAGTAGATCTGCTATGTTTTCTGTGGAGCTGACTCGATCTATTCGTGAAAGCCTATGGTAGGCGTCTGGATCGTCCCGGGAGAGCGCGAATGCAGAAGTGCGATATAAAAAGGAATTTACAAAATTTAAAGGATGCTCAAACATGAATTAAAACTATATGTTCAAGGGGTGTTCCCTTGAACCTCCCGGGCATTCGGTGTATCTCATGATTAAAATAAAGAATATACAAATCATGGAGGCCATAGGGTTGTAGAAATCAAAAATACCAAAACGTAGTAACCCACCCGGTTATCATTTTATCTTCAAACCGCTACTTGCGTTGTTCCCCGTTTTGCACCAAGATCTCGAATTGAGACCCTCTAAATCGTACACGCTATCCGCCCATGCATCCTGATCCCCGTGCTAGTGAAAAATCAATTGTATATAATTTAGAGAGGATGGATCGACCAAACTCTATGAATTAACGTGATCAATCCTCCTTAGGTTCAATTGTATGAAACAAAAGAACCAAAATAACTCTTGGAAAGGGGGAGTGGCCCAACAAGCGGAGAGGGGATGAGAGGTGTGTGTGTGTGTGTGTGTGTGTGTGTATTTCTTGAATTCTCATCGTCCTTCTAAAGTAAAACCCTAGGAGGATTTATAGAGGAGGAATCCTATTCCTCTTCAAACTCCAACTTTAGAACTTTAATTTGACTAGAATTTTGACCTGGTCAAAGTCCTAGTCAAACTAGGTTTTAGATTGGTCAAACCAATCATAGCCATCCATTTCTCCTCTTTAATCTCAACCATCGACTTATTTCATGGAATATTTAAATCCTATTTAAATGATCCATGGGTCTATAAATAAATAAAATAAATAATTATATTTATTTTAAGCCTACATAATTTATTCCAATAAATTCAATTTATTCATTTAGTTAATTCCCTTTAATCTAATTAAAGGAATCAACATCCCAAGAAAAAGGAAAGCCGATTAAATCCAATTTAATCGCTCTACCACTCCAAATTTAATTCTAAATCAAATACTTTATGTGTGCGGATTGCGTGTGACTCTTTAGGTTCACCCTCAGCTAGACTTGGTCGAATTCCCAACCATCCTATGGCAGGAATTGTTCCGTTACCATGGGTGGCCGTCTAGCAATGGTCCATGGCACTAGAGACTAGGTGAATATATGTGGTGTGAACATTTAGGTTCTACAATACTTTTATCCTTCCATCTGTAATCACACCACTTAGGGTCTAGGGCATGGAAACGTAGGTGCCCATCTTAGACCTAAGCTTTGCCTCATCCATACTAAACGTCGCAGGGGTCCTACCCTTTTGTTCAATTACTGTGGCCATTGATTTATAAGGGACGAGTCTCAGAGTAAAGTGAGATATCACTGTCAACCTTCTGATAGGAGATGGATCTTCTCTTGGATCTACTGTCACGCTACACATCTTGACTGTACTAGATAGGGTTTATGACTACTCAGTAACTATGACTTGACAACCTCTCGCCATACCTAAGATACAGGGATGGTGTGCAGGTGAACTCAGCAATCCCTCAAGTCCAAGGATCAACTTATATTATTAGAACCGGGAACACAGGTCATACCTGACTTACTCTACTTTTAGGTCTTCCATATGACTGTTCCGCGAGTCACCTCAGTCAACAGTCACCTGGCTGGCTGACCCACTAACACGGCATGGATGAGCCTCGTCACTTGTCGATGAAACACGACTGCAGATGCTTAGTGCAAGTCTCAAATTGATTCTCGATGCCCTATCTCGAGATTTCTTGACTTGGAGTATTTCAAACCGATTCGGCGAAACTGATTTCATGAACCTAGCATCCAATGCGTAGTTTCAGTTTCTCGGAATGTGATTTCAGTCTGTGGGCTTTGCTTGTGCAGTGAACAATTATAATAAAATAGTAGAGTGAACACAGATAAAGTATAAGCTAAATGAATATCACTTTCTTATTCGGGCATTAGACCCAACCCAATCAATCAAATCATAGCACTCACTGCTACCCCCACGACTTGTGAGACAGGTAACAGGAGTGTACTCTTCGTTCATGACAAAGTGCAAGTTCTTTTAAGGACGATGGTCGTGCCACGACTCGTGAGACCATGCTATTGACTGAAACTAGCTTCCTCACTTTGCCATGGATGGAAGGCTTGGACGAAACTCCTGGAGTCCTAGTCCATTTATTAAGGGTCTAATATTCAACTTGGTCTAACCAAATGAGATTTTGATCACCGAGATCTCATACTTACATACATTCATCGATAATGCATTATAAAGATTTGCATGCCATAGCAATAATACAATAAATAAACCATTCATTCACCATAAAAAAGCCATGCAAAATTAAAAGCCTAGCACGCCCCTGTTGGATGATCACAAGCCCAAATCCTATGCGACCCACTGGACTCATAGTAGATCTATGGTCAATCTAAGGTTGGTCCTACACTATTACATTTAATAATAGCAACCCATCAACACACTGATGAGCCTTGCCTCCTTCTACGCCGGGCCCCCATGGAACTGTTAGAATAGGTGACAATGTAGCCAATCTTGTTAGGCGAATTGTAATATGTCGAACAATTAGAAGTTTTAAATAAACCTAGATAAATAAGAAAGTGAAAATTCATTTGGCGCATACTTTTGTCTGTGTTCACTTTATCTGCATTATAAATGTTCACTACACAAACAAAGCCCACAGACTGAAATCACATTTCGGGGACTGGGACTACGCTTGGAGATAGGTCTATTGAATCAGTTCCGCCGAATCAGTCTGGAAATCTCCAAGTCAAGGAATCTCGAAAATGAGTACCCGAGATTCCACTTGAGACTTGCACTAAGCATCGGCTGTCGTGTTTCATCGACGGGTGACGAGGGTCGTCTAAGCAGTGTTAGTCGGTCGCCCTGCTGGGGAGCGGCTGACTGGGTGACTCGCGGAACCGTCTTACGGAGGACCTTGAGTAGGGTCGTCTAGTATGACGTCAATTCCCGATTCCAATGGTACAGGTCAAGTCTTTGACTTGAGCAATTGCTGAGGTTACCTGTACATTGAGACTGTATCTTAGATATGGTGAGAGATTGCCAAAATGCAGTTGAGTAGTCATAAGCCATGTCTAGTGGAGCCGCGGTGTACAAACGTGGCAGTAGTTTTCAAGAAAGGATCTGTCTCCTGTCAAGGGTGTTGACAGTTGTGTCTCACAATACTCTGTGTCTTATCCCTAAAATCTGTGGCCTCAGTAACTGAACAGAAGGAAGGTTTCCCTGCGGCGTTTGGTAAAGGACGGACCGTCACTTAGGTCCAAAATGGGTACCTACATATCCGTGCCCTAGACCCTAAGTGGTGAGACCGTAGACGGAAGGATAGATGTACTGTAGAGCCTAAATGTTCATCCCCGTATATTCACCTAGTCTCTAGTGCCATAGACCGTTGCTAGATGGCCACCATGATAACAGGCGGATTCTAGGAATCCAACCAAATCTAGCTGAAGGTCTAAAGAGTCACACACAATCCGCACACACGACGTATTTAATTTAGAATTAAATATTTGGAGAAATGGAAATGATTAAATTGGATTTAATCGGGTCCTTCTTTTCTTGGGAAGAAATTAATTCCTTTTATTAGATGAAAGGAATTTATCTAATAAATTAGATTTATTGAAAATTAATTTAATGGGCTTCGAATAAATACTTATATTTGATATATTTATTTGTTGCCTTTTGGATTATTTATTGATAAATACTTTTTTTTTTAAGAAATAACAACCCATGTAATTCAATTCTGATCAGGCCCAACATGCTTCCTAAAATAAAATTAAGCCTCCATAAATTCATACCTTGGTTTGACCGCTTTGCCACCGGGTATTCCAACTCCTCGTTTTACAGTTCTTTTTCCAACCACATTACCGCAGCAGATGGTTCGCAGGTAACTTGGCTCCTTCAGCAACAAACAGCACAACCTACTTCGTTTCCTACTTTAGGGCGTAAAAGTACTCAAAATAGAGACTTAACAAAATTTTGGACAAACAAATTAGACAAAAGCCTTTACTTTATTGAAGAAATACTTGATATATTACATAGATGTTTTATTCCTCTTTCAGAGGAGAAAACTATTTAGCCTCTCATGGATAGAGGACTTGACTCGTTGGGGATAACCCCATATACTAGATATTCTAATACTTAGTGAATTTAAAGACACAATTTATTTTTTCTGAAGAGTTGGAGAAGTTTCTGATGTCCTCCATCTGCTTCCTAGCTCTCTATTTATAATAGTCCGCAGACTTCAAATCCGGACTTCATTCTTGCTTTGGATGTCGATGTCGTCACTGCGTTCGTCACCCATTTTGTCTTTCTTCTTTCCAGCTGTGGTCATTATGGCATGTCACCCATGTGTTCTCCAGCTAGTGCTTCCTATCCTGTCTGACTGTTGGCTTTTCGTTGTTTTCTGCCGACAGTCTTTTCCTTGCCTTTTTACATTTTAAGATTTTTACCTCTTTTTGTAAAAATCCTTTCTTTTACCCTTTTTTGGTTTTGGTTTGGGTTTGCTTTGGGTTACCCGAATCCTTGTCCCAAACAGGGCTTTCCTTATTTTTCACAGCAAGGGCTTAACATGGTCATGCCATTGCCCAACGTGCATCATGTTGCAGGCCTTCTTTCTTGTGGCCTCTGTCGCCGGTAGCTTGTTTTTCCAAATAAGCATCATTTTCTTTTCAAACAAGCTCTCCGCGAACTCTGTGCTTCTTCCCCTCATGGAGTTCAACAGGAATGATCCATTTAATTTATTGGAAGATATTTTAAATGATACTTGACTTTATCCATATCTGTGAGACAGACCTAATAAACCCAAGCTCTTCTGGTGGATATGTCATCTTCACTGAGGGAAGATACTAGGGGAGCTTTTCCTGTGGCAGCCTTGACTCTGTTGAGTGCTACCACATCTGGTCTCTGTTAATTTGATGAAAAATGGAATGCAGGATGAGACCCTTTTCCTGCGATTTCTAGAGCTATGGAAATGAACTTGAGCTCCAAAATATCACCTAGTTTAAGGTGGGGATTGTTTTGTCATGCGTCATTATACCGCCCCACTAATCCATTCTGGAAGCTTTCAGATTTCCAGAAAGCTTGGTGACGTAGTATGAACTGAAGCAAGGGCTCCAAATCATACCACTCTAGTACCTCTTCTGGTTTAGACCCTTCGATCATCCAGATTCTGTTATATCTTCTGGATGTCTCTACGATGGTCTTGCCTGGGCTTATGCCTTTACGGGAAACAAGTTTTTCCGATGATCTCTGATAATCCTGCCAAGCGGAAACAGAAGGTAAAGCTTCGTTAGTATTAACCTTAGAGGTGCCCGTCATTGGCCTAAGGTTAATCTCTTCCTCTTTTACCCCAGAGGTGCTGGGTTGACTTGAATTATCAGGAGTTTGCACTTCCTGTAACTCAACCTTTGCCTTTTCACCAGATTCTGGCGATGACCTTGTGCAAGCAGTACTTGAATCTGCCGCTACAGGTTTAGAGCCCTGCTCTCTTAATTCTCGGGCTATCACTGAAGATGATGCCTTTTGAATTGGTTCCAGTAAGTCATCCCATAACGAGCTTGCATCAAGTTTGGTACTCCTGATGGCGGTCTGGACAGTGTCCAGATCAGTTCGTTGAACTTGGCCAGCTATTTGGGCTTTAATCGTTAGCTGTCCAAATCTCTTATCAATCTCCTCAAGGTTCTCCCTGAGGTGCCTGAGCCTGATGATGACGGAGTCTGCTTCAGCTGCCTCCATCTCTTGTCAAGAAATCTGCAAGAACATTTTCATGAGATTTGATAACGACAATATTATAACAATAATATTGGCATTCTGCTTGCCATCTAATAATACGAGCTTTCTCAATCTTTGATTCAAGTTTATTTTTCCAGAAAGCTTTAAAATTCGTATTATCAACTTTTAATGTAAATTCTTTGGCTAGTAAGAACAAAGGCCATTTCTTGAAAGCCTTCCAAACCGCAAAGAATTCCTTCTCGTTGATATGTCATAGCTTGGCTTGTTGCTTAGTGGACAACCGTTCTGTCTATCTACAAGGTTCTTCACCCGTAGTTGTCTTTTTCATGAGCACTGCTGCCTATCTGTAAATCATTGGCGTCCGTATATACTACTAGCTCATCCTCGTCTTGTGGGATTGCAAGTTTTGCTAAGTTATTGCAAACCTGTTTTAACTCACGAACCCTTTGCGTATGAATTTCCTCCCATTTCCACTTTGAACTCTCTGTTTCTTTCAAAAGTGGACAGAAATCCTTTCTGTATTTTGCAAGGTCCTTTATAAAGATTCCTGCAAAATTGATAACTCCCAAGAAGCTTTGAAGTTGCTTCTTATCCTTAAGAATGTAAAATTGCGAATTTTTTCTACAATGTGTTCCTGCAACTCAATGCCTGTTTCGACAATAAGAATTCCTAGAAATTCAATTTTATTGACAGCTATAATGGCTTTCTTTTCAGAGAGCCCTAATCCCTCCTAGTGGCATGCATCAGAAAATATTTCACGATATCTAATATGATCCTGTATATTTTTAGATGCAATCAAGATATCGTCTGTGCAAACAAACATATACTCTAGATAGTCCTTGAAAAGATTATCCATAGTTTTTTTGAAATATCTGGGGTGCATTGGCAAGTCCCATTAGAAATACATTCCAGATATATTGTCCATGAGGTGTGGAAAATGCAGTATATTTATTTGAATCATTTTCCATCTTAATCTGATAGAATCCAGATTTGCAATAAAACTTAGAAAACACTTTAGCACCTTTAATGCAATCAATTAAGTGTTCTCTACTTGGATTTAATAACCATCAACTTGTAATATTCTCTTGATGCCTTGATAGTTAATAACTAACCTAGGTTTACCTCTTTTTATCTCACCATGATTTCTTACCAGAAAACCAGGGCTACTATAGGCAGAGACTCCAAGCTCAATGAGTCTAAGATTGATATGCTCTTTGATGATCTTCTGCATATCTTTCTTATCCTCCATGTTCATTTGGATGGGCTTGTATCGGACATACTCGTACTTGCATTCCTCTTTGACTTTTAGAGTAGCCTCGATCTTGTTTTTATCCCACAATGCCAAAGGTTTTTCATTGAAGTTCCTCTGGATAAGCCTTCTGACATTTCTCGAGAGAAATTTTACTTTCTCCGTCTATGTACAATGACTTGCACTCTTGTATAGCTTCCTTCAAGATCCTAAGATCCTCTTCAGAAGCATCACTGAAACCCTGTTGCCTGAAAGACAAAAGAGCCTTACCAAAATTTTCTTTTATCCTGCATTTTTGGATGAGTCAAATTTGGCATCATCACCACGTTTGCTGCGAAAATTTATGGGCATTATCCTATTAAATGCCGTTTCTCTTTGCAAAACCTGTATCTCACTACCACAGTTAGTAGTAAAAATCAACAGATTCTTGTGGTTATCCTGGACATATTTTGCAAATGTCTGGATTAAATTATTACCTAGCAAAATATTTGCTCCGGTATCATGAAAGTAAATAGGAGGCGTCTTTACCTTGAACCAAGGTGTTCCAAATGCTCCTCCAATCATGATTTTTGCTTCTCATATACCCTTATTGAGTACTAGAATTTTTTGTGAAAAGTCCCTTCCTGCAATAATGGGTAAGGATTCCATAGCTTCGCTAGGGAACACATCGGGTTTTGCCGTGCAAATCCCTGATCCTGAGTCAATATAAGCTGCAAAATATTCTGACTTATATTGTTCATACAACATACCAACAGATATGTATATAGAAAAGAGGCTCGTCATTCAATTCTAATGGTATAACCATCTAAACTGAATTCCATACCATTATCTTTTTCTTCCCATGGTTTATGATCTTCGAGGAAACTTATTTTAGAGTCATTATCCCATTTTCTCGTCCTGCAATACCTGTAACAATAATCTCACGGCCTGCTATTTCTAGCATACCTTCATATTTTCCCACAACAGGTTGCTGCAGATGGTATAAGTCATCACAAGGAAAATAATTTTCTGTTCTAGTGATGTCAAATATAACTTGGATTTGTTTCCAGCCTTCAGGGCATCTAAGTTTTACATTATCAACCCTAATAGCTCGAGGCTTCAACAATTCTGGTTCTTTTCCTTTATAGGCCATAATCCTATCTTCTGAAAAGGACATCCTGCTACTAAAATCAGTTTTAGAACTAAGGGTTCGATCTAAAACCGGGTGATCTTTTATCAAGATATCAACACCACCTATTCTGGGTATTCTAATAGGATCTGGTGTCATTACCTTAGCTAATTCCTTGAAAATTCTAGGAATCTCAATATACTCTTTCCTAAGAAATAAATCAAAATGATGTGTGTTGGAAAGGGCGTAAGTTATTCTATATGTTATAGAATATGGTCTATTCCCATCTTTCATAAGATCCTTTCTTTTAAAATACTGATGAAGGGTTAAAACTCTACTAAAATCTTGGTCTGCTAGGTTGTATGCTATCCTAGGATGAATATCAAACATCAATTTTCCTGCATACAAATTTCCTATCATTGTCCCAAAACAACCATATCTTAAGTCATTGATTCTTCTATCCATTATTGACAAATGTATTTCTGAATCAATTCCTTCCTTAAAAGTTGCTTTTATTACTACTTCAATAGCTCCTATGTGAATCCATTTCATAGTAACCGCTACTTCCCTCTCTAAGCTTACTTAATTCTTCAAGAATTTCTTCTTTAGGAATAAGCTGCATTTCCATCACATTACCAGTAAGTTCCATAGGAATTGCAAACTCACCTGAACTTACTTTGTAGATGATATGATGTTTCCTCTGGTTCAGTCCTATCTGGTTAAGGACTCTTCCGATCCCTCCAATCCTATTTCCGTCGTATGGGCTGAGATTAGAGTCTTGTCTCATGATTCTTTCTATGATTTTGTTTGACACCGTTAACTTTGAAAAGAATCCTGATAGGCTATTTGAGGTTTGAAGCCTATCTCCTTCATTGTAATTACTCTGATTCGGTTGAAGATCCATCCGAATCACTTTCTATTTCTTCCTCATAGATGTTTTCATCTGAGGAAAAATCTTCGAATTGGAAGATTGGTACCAAATCGCCGTAGTAGACTACATCTAGGATGTTGTTTGTGGCTTCCAATTAGCGTAATTCACCACGTTTCTGCGAGCAATCTGGGGAGATATGTCCTTTTGCTGCGCACGTCCAGCAGTTGCAATCCTTAAAACTTTCATTGGCTCGGGTATGGGCTCGTCTGAAAGTTCTCCGTGTAGGAGTTCGTCCTGTGGATTTCGCCTCTGATCGTCTAGATCCTTGGGATGAAGCCCTTGTTGGTCCTGTTCTCTATCCAGATTTGTATGATCTGACTTTTGATTTAGACCACCATGATCTTCTTCTAAAAGAGGATTTTCTGGAACTCCTGGAATAAGAGTCACCACCTTGCTTTCTCCTCTTCTTTTGCTTGCTTGATTCTCCTATAATAGTTGGAAAATCATTATTATCACAATAGAGAGGGAATCTTTTGATTTTACCTCTCAGCCTTTTCATGTTCTTTTGGATGGATGCTTGGTAACACCAATCTTTCAGTTTGTCTTTAAGGAAAGACATCCTCCTTGCAACTGAATCCAGCTGCCCTGCAGGTACTTTGTATGATTGTATCAACATTTCCCTCCATAGGTTGCAGATCTTTGCAAAGAACATTGGGGCAACTACTTCGGTTGTTACCCCACTCTGGAAGAAGTATTTGCAGAACCAGTAGATGTATTCATCTACAGCATAGATACTTCATAATTCGAGGCTAAAGAGAGCTTGTGCATACTCCCTAGCCTTTTCTGTTCTGCTTCCTTCGAAGTATCCATTTCCAATGAAATGATTCTCTATTAACCTTCCGAGTCTATCTGCGATTGCACTTTTAGACTCTCCTTCAAGGATGCTTGCTTTGGTTTCTTCTGGGGTATTATCCTATCCGATCTTTACCGACCCTTCCAAGGTTAACTCCAAAAGCTTTATGAAGTTATCCTTGTCTAGTTCCAATGTGGTTGCTGCAATTTTCATGGCTGCAACCCATTCATCTATCAGCTTTTCGATGTTTCGGAAGTCGATAACATCCAGGTTGAGAACAGTGCCATATGGATGTAAGGGCTGGAGCATGGTCCTTGCCCATGGTGTGTTTTCAGGCACTCGTCTTGGATTTCTTCGTGGGTTTTCTCATAATCTTGTCCCTACAAAAGTAGGGGTAGCATTAGTGTGAAAATCCGTACCTTCTCTCATTGGATGATCATGCGGCGGATCATTTGAGCCTGTGCTTCCCTCCGGCGGCGGTAAAGGTGGAGCGACCTCATTGGTTTGGATGTTGACTAAATCCACAATCCCTAGTTGGGAAAATGATTCAGCTAACTCTTGTAGATCCGATAGATCCACTCTAGGAATCTACCTGTTCTGGATCTCCTGGCTGGGATTCTTCCATGGATCTCAGCTCCCTGTAGACGTCTCACCGCATTTCTTGGTAATGTCTCTCGAACATAACGATTTCTGTGCCATTCCTCCCTTTCTTCCTTTGGAAGAATTGACGCATCGACCAACCTCGGACTGTTGGCGATATTTCTAAGAATTTCCATAAGAAATTCTGTTTTTTGTATTATCAGAATCTAAAAATATTCCCTGTTTTCAATATAACTCGAACTTTCGTTCGGTCCATACTTTTAAAGATCTCCTCCGTTAGGGATAAAATATCAATATGTAATAAAAACAAACATTTCTCCAATATACCTAGGCTCTGATACCATTTTCATGCATAGGGTACTAAATCTGAAAAATCTGAGTAAAAATGGACAAAATCCGCGCAAAAAATAAATTTAGGGGACTAGAAATGATATTATCAAAAGATGAGGTTGGTACTAAAACTGTCAGTTTCAAAACTAAGGAACTATATTTGCAACTTTCATAAACTGTGGTATCAAACTTGTCTGACTTTCATAAAATGCGGTATCAAACTTGCCAGATTCCTCATTGTGTGGTACTGAAATTGGCCTTTTTGAAAAATTCCGTATTAAAATTGCAAAGGGGCCTATAGTATGGTACCTTCTTTGCATTTATCCCTTAAATGGGATTTAAATATTCCATTAAATTAATTAATGGTTGAGATTAAAGAGAGGAATCAAGGGCTATGATTGGTTTGACCAAGAAGCTAGATGAAACTCCAAACACACACATACACACACCACCGCGGGCTCTCTCCCTCTCTCTCGGCCACTCCCTCTCTTCTTTCCGTCTATGTTCTTTTGTGTTACACAATTGAACAATAGGAGGTTTGATCTCGTTAATTAAATAGCATTTGATCAATCCGTCCTCTCCAAATATTATATACACTTGTTCTTTTGCTAGCACGAGGAGCAAGATACGTGGGCGGATTGCGTGTACGAATTAGAGGGTCTCCCATTCGAGATCTTGGAGCAAAAACGGGGAACAACACGAGTAGCGGTTCGAAGATAAAAACGACAATCGGTAATTTATCTCGTTTGGCCGGGAGGTTCAAGGGAACACCCTTTGAACGTGTTTATTTTATCTCGTTTATGCATGTTTAAATTCTTGCAATTTTAATTATACCGTGCTTTCGCATTCGCGCTACTCCCGGGCCGATCCACACGCCTTTGCTAGGCTTCCAGTGGTATCAGAGCCCGGTTCAGTGTATAGGCCTAGGGTTTTGTGTGCGTTTAAAGCATGAAAACGTGTATGGCATGATTTATTCAATTCTTGATGTTTTAATTATCCAGCATGTTGTTTTCTTGCTTTTAATCATGTATGAAATTTTGGTGCTGTTGGTTTCTTATTTTTCTTGAGAAATGGGGGGCAAGAAAATAAAACAGAGGAAAACGGCACATGTGGCCAGCCGGCGGCTGACCGCGCACAGCCGGACGCTAGGCGCGGACGTATGGCCAGGCGCGCGCGCACGCAGGCAGGGAAGCCCACGCGCCAGGCCAGTACGTCGGAGTGCCTGGGCGCCCCTGGCTGTGCGCGCACACGCGCACGAGGAAGCGCTGCCAGGCGCGCGCGCAGGCAGACAACGGAGTCTGCGCATGCGGGCTGCAGGATGGCACGCTCGGGCAGAGGTGCCTACGCGCGGCAGCCCGCCAGCGCGAGCAGCACGGCCGAGCAGGCTCGCGCGCGCCCGGTCAGGCGTGACCTATGCGCGCGCGGACAGCAGGCTGGGCCTGCTGGCCTATGTGCACCGACAGAATGCCGCCGATGGCCGTGGCCGGTTAACGTTTACGTTTTCTTGTTATTTAATTTTTTGGATAAATTCTTAAAAATTAGTTTTATTTAATTTTACATGTTTTCTTAAAGAACATTATTAGGAAGGTTGTTGTATTGGATTTGGAATCCCGGGGTATTACTCACCTTCAAATAATGAGGAAGGGTCTTTCTAAACAAAGAAATGTTAATGCCAACGTTGTACCATGTTTTTCATACATAACCTGTTACTTTATCATGGGATGATGTGATTGGATATCATGGATTATATGCATATGTTTATGTGATTGGAAATCATGCAATTATGTGCGCTTATTGAGAATGGATGATCACGAGCCCTAGACGGAATGTATGGTTTAATTTGTGTTGGGCCTGTGTGCCTCTTTTGCTTTCTCCTTCTCCTCTTCTATTTGCCTTGAAATAATAAGGCATTCTATCTCCCTCCTATTGTACTCCCCCCAAGTTTTCGCTGGCGTTTCCTTTTACATATGTAATGAGAGTAGTGTAGGAGTGAGGATTTTTATTTTATGTATTTGGTGGAGATGAAGGATGGTCCACATGGAGAGCCCAGAATGGAGGATCCAAGGTAATATTGTAGGACAAACCCTAGATTGACCATAGATCCACTGCGGGCTCAGTGGGTCGCATAGGATTCGGGCTCGTGATCATCCAACAGGGGGGTGCCAAGCTTTTTTTTTACATGTGGCTTTTATGGTGAATGAATGGTTTATTTATCATATAACTGCTATGGGATGCAGAAGGGAAAGGGAAAAGCCATCAAAGCAGCTACCAACACTAAGAGTGTTCCCATTGCCAAAGTAGGAAGCAAAGGAAAAGGGAAGGTTGACTCAAAGTAAACAGTCGAGGGCATATGACATATGTATCAATTGCCGTGAGAAAGGGCATTGGAAAGAGGGATTGCCCCAAACTCCTCTCCAAACAAGGTATCTTTGTGATTGAGGTTAATATGGTTACTAACACTACCTCTTGGGTATTAGATACCGGCTGTGGAGCTCACATTTGCAATGATTTGCAGGTGCTGAAAAGAAGTAAAAAATTAAGTAGCGGGGATATGATCCTAAAGCTTGGGAATGGCAAGGTCATCTCGGCAAAAGCAGTAGGATCCGCCACTCTAGTAGTTAGTGATCGCATTAGTATAGAATTAGAGCAAGTTTATTATGTACCTAGCATGATTAGAAAACTCATTTCCATTCCGTTGTTAGACAATAGTGGATATGAGTTTATGATCAATAAAAAATGTTTTTATTTGATGAGGTGTGGCATTGCTCATCTGCTTGGTACGCTTAATAACGGTCTCTATATCTTACGACAAACGAACTTCGTTCTAAACGCTCAACACAAACGTAAAATAGATAATAACGGGAAACGCACAACTGTGGCACGCGAGGCTAGGTCACATTTCCTAAGATAGGATGAAAAAATTGGTAGACTCAAAGAACCTAGAGTTAGGGGACTTGAGTGAGCTACCAACTTGCGAATCCTTTCTTAAAGGGAAAATGACCAAGAAGCCCTTTGTAGGACAAAGCAGGCTTGCCACAGGTCTGTTGGACTTGGTCCATACAGACGTATGTGGACTACTAAAGACGCAAGCCCGATGTGGG
This sequence comes from Sesamum alatum, assembly GCA_034509735.1. Classification (NCBI taxonomy): domain Eukaryota; kingdom Viridiplantae; phylum Streptophyta; class Magnoliopsida; order Lamiales; family Pedaliaceae; genus Sesamum; species Sesamum alatum. The sequence continues at coordinate 28,452,807 of JACGWO010000002.1, read as the reverse complement.
TTCTCCTACTTCATAACCTTCACCTAAGATCATTCACATTATGGTTATGTATACCTAATGAGGTATAAGTCTGAAGCTCTTGACAGGTTTAAAGAATTCAGACTTGAAGTTGAGAACCAAACCGGCTGCAAAATTAAAGTTCTGCGGTCAGACCGAGGCGGAGAGTACCTTAGTAATGAGTTCCTTAATTATCTTAAAGAAAACGGTATAATCTCTGAATGGACACCTCCCGGGACACCACAGTTAAATGAGGTCTCTGAAAGGAGGAATCGAACCCTGTTGGACATGGTTCGATCCATAATGAGTTTTACCAAATTGCCCTTGTCCTTTTGGGGCTACGCATTGGAAACTGTGGCCAAGTTGTTAAATTTGGTGCCAACCAGCATATTGACCCAAGCGCCATATGAAATATGGCACGGCAGGCCTGTGTCCTACAACTATTTGAAAGTGTGAGGTAGCCCCGCATACATCAAGAAGCTAGTGGGTGACAAGCTAGAATCAAAATCTAGTTTATGCAGGTTCGTTGGATACCCCAAGGAAACTGCAGGTTATTATTTCTATGACCCCTTGGAACAAAAGGTATTTGTTTCAAGGAACACAGTGTTCTTGGAACAAGGCTTTCCAGAGGATATCCAACCTGATGAACTGATCCTTGAGGAGTCAAGTGATGGAAACCAGTCATCAGTGGAAACCGCGGATTCCTCACTTAGAGGACTCAGGATAGATACCCAGAGGGCTGACCAACCTCGAGAAGTCCAGCATGCTAGGCATGAAGGACGACCTCTGGAAGGGCCAGCCTCGGTACCTGAACCGCTGGCTCCAATACAGTCAGCGCCCACAGTCACACTGACGTTCCCGTTCTCCGTAGGTCAGCTAGAGAGTCACGACCTGCTATAAGATACGGCTTTCTAAACACGACCAGTCTATTGGATAAGGATCTTACGACATACGGGGAAGCGATGTCTGACATTGACTCCGGGAGATGGCTTGAGGCCATGAAAACCGAACTGGACTCCATGAATGAGAACCAAGTTTGGACACTTGTAGACCCGCCCAAAGGGGTTAAGCCAGTTGGCTGTAAATGGGTCTACAAGCGCAAACTTGGCATTGATGGAGAAGTCACAACCTTCAAGGCTAGGCTAGTAGCAAAAGGGTACACTCAACGACCCGAGGTCGACTTCGAGGACACCTACTCGCCGGTAGCCATGGCTAAATCCATTCGGATCCTGCTTACCGTAGCTGCATGGTATGACTATGAGATATGGCAGATGGACGTGAAAACGGCCTTCCTCAATGGTTTCGTTGAGGAAGAGATCTGCATGGATCAGCTGGAGGGTTTCACGGTCGCCGGAGAAGAACAGAAGGTCTGTTGTCTCCAAAAGTCCATCTATGCCCTCAAACAAGCATCCCGAAGTTGGAACATTCGGTTTGACGAAGTCATACGGGGTCATGATTTCATCAAAAACGAATCCGACCCTTGTGTATACAAGAAGGTCAGTGGGAGATCTATAGTGTTCCTAGTGCTTTATGTGGATGACATTCTGCTCATAGGAAATGACGTTAGACTGTTGGGTGACACAAAAGCATGGTTATCAACTCAGTTTTCCATGAAGGATTTGGGTGAAGCCTCCTACATTCTTGGCATCCAAATTATCAGGGACAGATCTAAAAGAATGTTAGGACTAACCCAAAACTCGTTATAGGGATAAAGTCCTGAAAAGGTTTCGGATGGACAACTCCAAACAAGGATTCCTTCCCATTAGGCATGGGATCAAGTTGTCCAAGAAACAGTCTCCACAGACTGATGAGGAACTTGAAAAGATGAAAATCCTTCCCTATGCTTCTGCCGTATGAAGCATCCAATATGCGGTCCACTGCACTAGACCTGACATCGCTTACGCCTTAAGCGTAACGAGCAGATATCAGTCATGTGCAGGAGAGGCACATTGGAATGCGGTCAAGGGCATCCTTAAGTACCTAAGGAGGACTAAGGAAATGTTCCTAGTCTATGGCAATGGAGAACTGATCCTGGAAGGCTTTAGCGATGCTAGCTTCCAGGCAGATGACGATGATGCCAAGTTCAATCAGGTTATGTATTAAGGCTCAATGGAGGAGTGGTATGTTAGAATAGGTGACCATGTAGCCAATCTTCGTAGGCAAATTGTAACCTATGTCTGAACAATTTCGAGGTTTTAATAAATCATCAATGAATAAGAAGTGAAATTCATTTGACATTTACTTTGTTTGTGTTCACTTTATCTGCTTTATATATCTGTTCACTACGCAAACAAAGCCCACGAACTGAAAACGCATTTCGGGGACTGGGACTACGCTTGGAGGTAGGTCCATGAAATCAGTTCCGCCGAATCAGTCTGGAAATCTCCAAGTCAAGGAATCTCGAAAATGGGTACCGAGATTCCACTTGAGACTTGCACTAAGCATCTATTGTCGTGTTTCATCGATGGTGACGAGGGTCGTCTAAGCAGTGTTAGTGGGTCGGCCTGCTGGGAGCGACTGACTGAGGTAACTCGCGGGAACCGTCTTACGGAGGACCTTGAGTAGGGTCGGGTAGGTATGACGTGAGTTCCCGGTTCCAATGGTACAGGTCAAGTCCTTTGACTTGAGGAATTGCTGAGTTTACCTGTACATCGAGACTGTATCTTAGGTATGGTGAGAGATTGCCAAAATGCAGTTGAGTAGTCATAAGCCATGTCTAGTGCAGCCATGGTGTACAACGTCACAGTAGTTTCCAAGAAAGGATCTGTCTCCTGTCAAGGGTGTTGACAGTTGTGTCTCACAATACTCTGTGTCTCGTCCCTAAAATCTATGGCCACAGTAACTGAACAGAAAGGAAGGTTTCCTTGCGGCGTTTGGTAAAGGACGGACCGACACTTAGGTCCAAAATGGGTACCTACATATCCATGCCCTAGACCCTAAGTTGTGAGACCGTAGATAGAAGGATAGATCTATTGTAGAGCCTAAATGTTCATCCCCACGCATATTCACCTACTCTCTAGTGTCGTGGACCGTTGCTAGACGGCCACCCATGGTGACGGGTGGATTATAAGAATCCAACGAAGTCTAGCTAAAGGTGAACCTAAAGAGTCACACACAATCCGCACACACGACGTATTTAATTTGGAATTAAATATTTGGAGGAAGGGAACGACTAAATTGGATTTAACCGGGTCCTTCTTTTCTTGGGAAGAAATTAATTCATTTTATTAGATGAAAGAAATTTATCTAATAAATTGGATTTATTGAAAATTAATTTAATGGGCTTGGAATAAATACTTATATTTGATATATTTATTTGTTGCCTTTTGGATTATTTAAATGGGATTTAAATATTCTATTAAATTAATTAATGGTTGAGGTTAAAGAGAGGAATCAATGGCTAGGATTGGTTTGACCAAGAAGCTAGATGTTGACTAGGATTTGACTAGGCCAAATCCTATTCAAGGAGGAGTCTTCAAAGAGTAGGAATTAGAAGAGGAATAGGATTCCTCCTCTATAAATACTCCTAGAAACTTGTTTGATCACCGCCGGCTCTCTCCCTCTCTCTCGGCCTCTCCCTCGCTTCTTTCCCTCTATGTTCTTTTGTGTTACATAATTGAATAATAGGAGGTTTGATCTCGTTAATTAAATAGCATTTGATCAAATCCGTCCTATCCAAATATTATATACATTTGTTCTTTTGCTAGCACGAGGAGCAAGATACGTGGGAGGATTGCGTGTACGAATTAGAGGGTCTCCCATTCGAGATCTTGGAGCAAAACGGGGAACAACGCGAGTAGCGGTTCAAAGACGAAAACGACAATCGGTAAGTTTCCGGTTTTAGTTTTTGCCCCTTTTCTTTAAACCCTATGGCCTCCATGAAATTTTGTATGTTTTTATTATTCATGAGATACACCAAATGCCCGGGAGGTTAAAGGGAACACCCCTTGAACGTGTTTATTTTATCTCGTTTATGCATGTTTAAATTCTTACAATTTTAATTATACCGCGCTTTCGCATTCGCGCTACTCCCGGGCCATCCACATGCCTTTGCTATGCTTTCAGTGGTATCAGAGCCCGGTTCGGTGTATAGGCCTAGGGTTTTGTGTGCGTTTAAAGCATGAAAACGTGTATGGCATGATTTAGGCGCGCTTGCCGAGCGGCGTGCGCGGCTAGTCCAGTCGCAGGCGCCTGGCCGCGCATCCAGCTCGCGCGGCCGGCAGTGCCTGCAGCTGCCGGCGTGCGCGCTGTGTGCGCCTGGCGTGCGCACTGTGCGCGGTCAGCCGTTGGCTGCCACGTTCATTTTCTTGTTCCGTTTTATTATTTCTGCATCGTTTTCCAATAAATCAAGAAATACGAAGAACTCATGTATGATAAACGACCTGAAAACGACATGCTTTAAAAACATAAATCAAGAAACACGTAACTTAAGCTTTTACAGGTTTTCATGCTTTAACACATATAAAACCCTAGGCCTATACACCGAGCCACGTTCTGATTGAAAGAGATCGGTGGATCGTCCCGGGAATTGCGCGAATGCGAAAGCACGATAAAAATAAACATACAAAAATAAAAAGGCATGCTTTTAATTGAAAAGAACACGCTCAAGGGGTGTGCCCTTGAGGTTCCCGGGCGTTCGGTCTCATGATCATATAACAAATAAAGAAATCATGGAGGCCATAGAGTTGAAAAATTAAAGAGGGACGAAAAGATAAAACGAGACCTACCCGTGGTCGTTTTCGTCTTCAACGGCTACTCGCATTGTTCCCCGTTTTGCACCGAGATCTCGTTCTTGAGACCCTCCAAATCGTGACACACGATCCACCCACGTATCTTGCACGTCGTGCTAGCAACGAACAAGTGTATAATTTTGGAGTGGACGAATCAACAACACGTTATCAATTAACGGTATTGATTCGTCTAAGTTCTAATGTTCCAAGAACAAAAAGAACTAAAAAAAATATATTTTTCTTGTTGGAGAAAGAGAGAGAGGGGCGGACGAGAGGTAGGAGAGGGGAGAGTGTGTGTTGTGTGTGTGTTTTCAAGAATCATCATACTACAATTGTTGGAAGCTAGAGGTTTATATAGAGGAGGAGTTTAATCCTCTTTAAACTCAAACTCTAAGTAATCTAATTTGACTAGGATTTTGACCTAGTCAAAGTCCTAGTCAAACTAGTGTTTGACCTAGTCAAACGAATCCTAGCCTTCCATCTCCCCTTTCCATCTCAACCGTTGATTTTAATTTAATGGAATATTTAAATTCTATTAAATATTCCAAAAGGCTAAAAGAATAAATATAATATAATAAATAAATATTATTATTTATTCTAAGCCCATTAAATCAACCCTTTTAATAAATCTTATTTATTAATTTAATTCCCTTTATCAAATAGAAGGAATTAATTTCTCCAAGAAAATATAGGACCCGATTAAATCTAATTTAATCATTCCTTTACTCCAATATCTAATTCCAAATTAAATACTAAGTATGTGTGGATAGTGTATGACTCTTTAGGTTCACCATTCAGCTAGACTTGGTCGGATTCCTAGAATCCGCCCGTTACCATGGGTGGCCATCTAGCAACGGTCCATGGCACTAGAGACTAGGTGAAATATTCGGGGATGAACATTTAGGCTCTAACAGTACACTTGTCCTTCTGTCTTCGGTCTCATCACTTAGAGTCTAGGGCACGGAAAAAGCAGGTACCCATTTTGGACCTAAGTGTCGGTCTGTCCTTACTAATGGCCGCAAGGGAAACCTTTCCCTTCTGTTCAGTTACTGTGGCCATAGATTTCAGGGACAAGACACAGAGCATACATGAGACTCAACTATCAACATCTTTGACAGGAGACAGATCCTTTCTTGGAAACTACTGTCACTTTGTACACCCGGGCTGCACTAGACATGGCTTATGACTACTCAAGAGTATTTTTGGCAATCTCTCACCATATCTAAGATACAGACCTGACGCACAGGTAAACTCAGCAGTTCCTCAAGTCAAAGGACTTGGCCTGTACTGTTGGAACCGGGAATATACGTCATACCTTGCTGACCATACTCAAGGTCCTCCGTAAGACGGTTCCCGCGAGTCACCTCAGTCAGCTGCTTCCTAGCATGCTGACCCACTAACACTGCTTAGACGACCTTTCGTCACCCGTCGATGAAACACGACAGCAGATGCTTAGTGCAAGTCTCAAAGGGAATCCTGGTACCCATTTTCGGGATTCCTTGACTTGGAGATTTCCGGACTGATTCGGCGAGACTGATTTCATGGACCTACCTCCAAGCGTAGTCTCAGTCCCCGAAATCGTTTCTCTGTCCGTGGGCTTTGTTTGCGTAGTGAACAGAAATGTAAATGCAGATAAGTGAACGTAAACAAAGTATTGCCATTTGAATTTTTTTCACTTCTTTATTCATAAATGTTTTATCAAATACCAAAGAATTGTCTAGACATAGGTTACATATTCCTGCCAAAATTGGCTTACATGGTCACCTATTCTAACACTGATACTACTGAAAGCCTATGGTAGGCGTCTGGATCGTCCCAGGAGGAGCGCAAATGCGGAAGCGCGATACAAAAAGGAACTTACAAAATTTAAAGCACGCTAAAACATGAATTAAAACTACACGTTCAAGGGGTGTTCCCTTGAACCTCACGGGCATTCAGTCTATCTCATGACTAAAATAAAGAATATACAAATCATAGAGCCATAGGGTTGTAGAAATCGAAATAGCAAAATGTAGTAACCTACCCAATTGTCGTTTTATCTTCAAACCGCTACTTGCGTTGTTCCCCATTTTGCACCAAGATCTCGAATTGAGACCCTCTAAGTTGTACACGCAATCCGCCCACGTATCTTGATCCCCCTTCTTGCGAAAAATCAAGTTTATATAATTTAGAGAGGATGGGTTGACCAAACGTTATGAATTAACGCGATCAATCCTCCTTAGGTAAAATTGTATGAAACAAAAGACCTAAAATAATTCGTGGGAAAGGGGGGAGTGGCCAGCAAGAGGAGAGGGGACGAGAGGTGTGTGTGTGTGTGTGTGTGTTTCTTGAATTCTCATCATCCTTTTAAAGTGAAACCCTAGGAGTATTTATGGAGGAGGAATCCTATTCCTCTTCAAACTCCAACTTTAGAACTTTAATTTGACTAGGATTTTGACGTAGTCAAAGTCCTAGTCAAACTAGGTTTTAGATTGGTCTAACCAATCCTAGCCATCCATCTCCTCTTTAATCTCAACCATCCATTTATTTCATGGTATATTTAAATCCTATTTAAATAATCCATGAGGCTATAAATAAATAAAAAAGAATAATAATATTTATTTTTAGCCCACACAATTTATTCCAATAAATCCAATTTATTCATTTAGTTGATTCCCTTTAATCTAATAAAAGGAATCAACATCCCAAGAAAAAGGAAAGCCGATTAAATCAGATTTAATCGCTCTACCTCTCCAAATTTAATTCTAAATTAAATACTTTATGTGTGCAGATTGTGTTTAACTCCTTAGGTTCACCCTCAGCTAGACTTGGTCGAATTCCCAACCATCCTATGACAGGAATTCGTCCGTTACCATGGGTGACCCTCTAGCAATGGTCCATGGCACTAGAGACTAGGTGAATGTACGTGGTGTGAACATTTAGGTTCTACAATAGTTTTATCCTTCCATTTGCAATCTCACCACTTAGGGTCTAGGGCATGAAAATGTAGGTGCCCATCTTAGACCTAAGCTTTGCTTCGTCCATACTAAACGTCACAAGGGTCCTACCCTTTTGTTCAGTTACTGTGGCCACAAATTTATGAGGGACGATTCTTAGAGTAAAGTGAGATATCACTGTCAGCCTTCTGACAGGAGATGGATCCTCTTTCTGGATCTACTGTCACGCTACACATCTTGACTGTACTAGATAGGGTTTATGACTACTCAGTAACTACGACTTGGCAGCCTCTCACCATACCTAAGATACAGGCATGGTGTGTAGGTGAACTCAACAATCCCGTAAGTCCAATGATCAACTTGTACTGTTGGAATTGGGAACACAGGTCATACCTGACTGACCCTACTCGAGGTCTTCCATATGACGGTTCCACCAAGTCACCTCAGTCAGCAGTCACCTGGCTGGCTAACCACTAACACTGCATGGCGAGCCTCGTCACTTGTCGATGAAACACGACTGCAGATGCTTAGTGCAAGTCTCAAATGGATTCTTGATGCCCTATCTCGAGATTCCTTGACTTGGAGTATTTCAGACCGATCCGATGAAACTGATTTCATGAACCTACCATCCAATGTGTAGTTCCGGTTTCCCAGAATATGATTTCAGTCTGTGGGCTTTGCTTATGCAGTGAACAGTTATAATAAAACAGTAAAGTGAACACAGACAAAGTATAAGCCAAGTGAATATCACTTTCTTATTCATTATAATTTATTAAAACTCTGAAATTTGTTCAGACATAGGTTACATTTAGCCCAATCAGATTGGCTTCACGGTCACCTATTCTAACAATCCGGACGTCACCCCTACTAACCATCTCTTTGAGCAGATGGTAGCGTCTAAGAATATGCTTGGATCGGTGATGAGATCTCGGTTCCTTTGCTTGTGTGTGGCCTCGTTGTTATCGCAGAAGATAACCATTGGCTCAGCGATGCTAGGCACTAAACCCAACTCTTGGATGTAGCTCTTCATCCAAACCGCCTCCTTAGCAGCTTCCAAAGCTGCTATGCATTCTGACTCTATGGTGGAGTCCGCCGTGGTAGCCTGCTTGGAACTCTTCCACCATTTAGATGAATACAAAACCAAACTGAGACTTGGCATCATCGTCATCCGACTAGAAGCTAGCGTTGCTATAGCCTTCCAGTATCAATTCTCCACCACCGTAGATCAAGGACATGTCCTTAGTCCTTTTCAGGTACTTTAGGATAGTCTTGACTGCACTCTAGTGTGCCTCCCCGGCACACGTCTGATATCAACTAGTTACGCTCAAAGCGAAAACCACATCACGTCTAGTGCACTGGATAGCATACTAAATGCTGCCTACGACTGAAGCATAAGAGATGTCCAACATCCGTTTAAGGTCCTCATCAGTCTTAGGAGACTGCTTCTTGGACAACTTAATTCCATTACTCATAGGAAGGAATCCTCGTTTTGAGTTCTCCACCTTGAATGTCTTCAAGACTTTCTCAATGTACGAGGACTTGGCCATTCCTAACATCCTTCTAGATCTATCCCTGTAGATCTTGATGCCAAGGATGTAGAATGCCTCGCCCATATCCTTCATGGAAAATTATATTGACAACCAAGCTTTAGTGGTTCCCAACATCTTAGCATCATTTCCAATGAGCAAGATGTCATCCACGTAAAAATACTAGGAACGCAACAGAGCTCCCACTGATCTTCTTGTATACACAAGGATCGGACTCGTTCTTGATGAAATCATATCCCCGTATGAATTTGTCAAAATGTATGTTCCAGCTTCGGGAAGCTTGTTTGAGACCATAGATGGACCTTTGGAGACGATAGACCTTCTACTCTTCTCCAACAGATGTGAAACCTTCCGGTTGATCCATATAGATATCTTCCTCTACGAAACCATTGAGGAAGGCGGTTTTAACGTCCATCTGCCATATTTCATAGTCATACCATGCTGCTATGGCAAGCAATATCCGAATGGAATTAGCCATTGCTACAGGCGAGTAGGTTTCCTCAAAATCGATCCCGGGTCGTTGAATGTAACCTTTCGTCACAAGCCTGGCTTTGAAGGTCGTAACCTCCCCGTCAGCTCCAAGCTTACGTTGTAGAACCATTTACACCCTACGAGTTTTACCCCTTTGGGTGGGTCCACTAGGGTCCAATCCTGGTTTGCACCCATTGAGTCCATTTCAGATTTCATGGACTCAAGCCACTTATCCGAATCAATATCCGACATCGCTTCTCCGTATATCTTTGGATCATTATCCAACTGACAGGTCAGGCCCAGAAATCCGCACCTATCATTTGCATGGGATACTCTAGCCGACCTACAAAGGACTGGAACATCATTAGTGGGAACTACTTACTTAGATGTCACTGTTGTCTCATGGGGTACCTCACTTGATTCCTCAAGGAGTACCTCATCACGTCAACTATCTAATGGAAAACCCTTTTCCAAGAATACTATTTTTGTGAGAAAAACACCTTTTGCTCAGAGGGATGATAGAAATAATACCCCACAGTTTCTTTCTGATATTCGAGGAACCTGCATAAACTAGACCTGGAGTCCAGTTTATCTCCCACTTAATCTCTTGACATATGCGGGGCAACCCACACATTCAAGTATTTGTAGGAGGCAGGCTTGCCATGCCATATCTCATATGGCGTCTGGGATATCTTCTTAGATGGCGCCAAGTTCAAAAGTTTGGCCGCCGTCTCAAGAGCATATCCCAGAAGGATAAGGGGAGTTCGGTAAAACTCATCATGGATCGGACCATGTCCAACAAGGTCCGATTCCTCCTTTCAGACACACCATTCAACTGTGGTGTTCCAGGAGGAGTCCACTGAGAGAGAATTCTATTCTCTTTTAGATAATCAATGAATTCACCACTTAAATACTCTCCACCTCAGTCCGATCGAAGGGCTTTGATCTCACGACCGATCTGGTTCTCTACTTCAAGTCTGTATTTCTTAAACCTTCTAAAGGCTTCAAACTTGTACCTCATCAGGTAAACATAACCATACCGTGAGTGATCATCGGTAATGGTTATGAAGTACGAGTACCCACCCTTAGCTTGAGTATTTAATGGACCACAGATGTCCGTATGGATCAAATCCAACAGACCATTGGCTAGCGTACTTTGTCCAACAAAGAATTTCTTGGTCATCTTTCCCTTTAGACAGGATTCACAGGTCGGTAGGTTGTCCAAATCATCTATTTCTAGACTCTTTTGAATCCACCAACCTTCTTATCCTATCCTTAGAAACATGACCTAGCCTTGCATGCCAAATCTGTGCATTATCTTGATTATAATGTTTTCATTTGTGTTCTGCAGTCATAATCTAATTAGACTGTTGAAGTATGTACAGACCATTCACCAATGTACCAAGCAAATGATACACACCATCATTGACAATATAAAAACTATTTTTATTGATGGTGAAAGAATAACCCTCCTTATCAAGGACGGGTATATATACAATATTCTTAATCATGCTAGGTACATAGAAATAGTCGTTCAGTACAATCCTAATATGACTACTAATGGCTAACTCCATTGATCCTACGACTTCCGCAGCAACAGCCTTGTCATCGCCTAGCCTCAGGATCATCTCATCCTTGGTTAGCCTTCTGCTTCTTTGCAGTGTCTGCAAAATCATTGCAGATGTGAGCACCACACCCGGTATCCAATAGCTATGAAGCAGAATTAGTTATCATGTTTACTTCAATCACAAACATACCTGGATTGGAGAGGAGTTGTGGGTACTCCCTCTTTCAATGCCCCTTTCCTTGGCAAAGCATGCATACATCATTTTCCTTGGACAGTTGAGAAAACGACCCTTCCCTTCCCTTTGCCCATTCCCACCGGGGCAATAGGGGCGCTAGCAGGGGCCGCATTCGTCTTCCCCTTTCCCTTCTTCCTCTTCCAGCATCCGGCTCTCTTACCATTCACCTTGGAGGTCAAAGCCTCTCCTGTCAATACCGTCGGCGCCGACTTGTGGGTCGTCGCCTCGTATTACACCAACATGTTGATTAACTCATGAATAGACTTCTCAAGTCCATTCACGTTTTAGTTTACAATAAATGGGTCATAGGACGGAGGAAGTGACTGGAGGATCATGTCAATGTATGTGTCATTGTTAACCCCAGCTTTAAGGTCCTCGAGCTTCTCCACTAGGGAAAGCATTTTGACCCCATGATTTTGTACAGACTATCCTTCAGCCAGCTTGGTGCCAAAGAATGCTTTTATGGCGGCATATTTAATATGCCTGTCCGGAACCGCATAAACCTCGTTCATGCAGAGCATTATGGTGGAGATATTGTCCAGCCTTTCATATTGCTTCTGAATGTCGTTAGACATCGAAGCCAATATGATACGCGTACTTGTCGGTTGTCCTCATGCCATTTCTCGAACGTCCAATGTTCTTCTGGCTTGGACTCCTCTGGCAAGTCGCTCGATGGCAGCTTGTCCAAGATGTAGCCTTGGTTCTCAAAACCAAGGACAATTCTCAGGTTTCTTAGCCAGTCGGAGTAGTTTGTTCCGTTAAACTTATTAGTCTCAAGTATCATGGTCAAAGGATTCTTAGACATATCTACATTTATAAAATGTAAAGCAGAAATCAGTAGATGATGGTAATATTATTATTTAAGTTGAAGACATGGTCTTTTAGTCTTTAACCCTCCCACTATTTATACGAAAGTCCACCACTCTCAAGTGGAGTTTCGGAAAACTATTTCCTAGTGGGCTTGGGATCCATAAGCATGATCTCCATTCCCCTCTTTTACGATTCACATGGAGAAAAACCTCATGGGAGATATCCAATATCATTCTCATCCAATGCTATTCCCAAGATATTTTGCCTCACCTATTCGCATGGTTCCGAGGACTCCAAGCGAACCATGTTACTCAGTGTTGGGCCCGACCAATCAACCAAATTATGCCTCAAATGTCGCCTCCCACGACTCGTGAGACAAGAAAACAGCGAGTGCAATAAGCCTTGTGGCTCTTCTTTTTTCACGCCTTGATGTTGCACCTTCGGCCTCCAACTCCATGGGCTTGTCAAAATAAAACCTCAGCAAAGCTATCTACTCTCATTACATATGAAAGTAATACATGAAAAGGAAATGATCAAGCCTTAACATCATGAGGCTAGTAAAACGGGAGATGATAGTCCCAAAACAAGAGGCATGCAGGCCCCAACCGTTAGAAATGTAAATAAATGACAAACAACCATACATAAGGTCTAGGGCTCTTGTGATCATCCCATTTTGATCCCATCAACACACATAACATAATTATACCAAATAATCATACTCAATCACGGATATTCAAATATCTAAGTAATGTCCTACATCACAAAGAATAAATATATAATAATGTGCGAAATTCAAATTTTAAATTTGATAAACATTACATACAATGCATCCAATGCATGTACTAAATCCAAATTAATTAACCAAATTTGATCTAAGAAAAATTCCAATAATTCCAAAATCAATTATGCAAAATTGATTCATTTTCAGAAAAATGTGCAGAAATCCCAGAAAATTCAATTTTTCAAAACACGTCAAAAATTGACACAAAACGGCCTAGTCGTTGTGCCTGTTGGCCGACCGCCCGCACAGGGTTGTGCTCGCGCGCGCAAGCAGCCAGCCTGTGCGTGCACGCCCGCTGTGCAACGCTGGCCTGGCGGCCAGCAGCCTGCGCACAGTGCGTTTGCGCGCCTCTGATCGCGAGCTTGTGCATGTGCGCGCACGCCCCCCCGCGCGCGCCCCCGTGCGCGGGCACCTGCCTGCGCGAGGCCGCCCCTGCCAGCACGCACGCCCACCAGCCAAATGCCGGCCGGCGAGGGCAACAACCAACTGCTGCCGTTGATATCCGTTGTGATATTGTTTTCATTTTTTTTCCTTTTTCAACACATTAATATATATAAAATAATCTAAAATAAACATGCAATTTTTCAAGATCCAATCTATAAAAATCGCATGTATAATGTCCATAAAATTCAAACAAATGACCAAGCATATTCATGCATATATTCATACATGCTCATAAAGCCGTAAAACCAAGTTGAACATGGCAAGCACATCGATCTATGCCCATTACATGGAACCAGGCTCTGATACCACTTGAAAGAACAAGCGGATCCGCCCGGGAGCGCGAGCAGAAGCGAGAAGCGAAATAAATTGCATAAGAAAAAGCAATGATCACATAATCCCAAGCGGTGTACCCTGGGGTGCTCAACCAGGCGTTCGATGTAGGATGTGACAATATTCTGAACGTATATTTCACATGGATCATAGATATGAAGAATAAACTACAAAAGCATAAAACCAAAATTAACTTTGTAGTTTAATCACTTGCACGGCTACTAGAGTTGTTCCTCTCCGAAAATGCTAACCAAGTTCAAACGTATGAATTCTCTAGAGGTAATCCTTAGCATAACGGAAGAGATGCATGTTTTCCTTGCTAGAGGAAAACGGATCTAGAGGATGTTTTCAAGAAACAAGAACACTATTGTATTAGTGTCTTTTTCTTGGATTAACTTTGTTCTTCCAAATGATCCAAGATCAAATGAAGAATCAAATGGGATAGGTGTATGTAGAGAGGGGGCCGAACATTCTAGGAGAGAATGTGAGGTATGTATTCTTCTTTTTCCTAGAAAAATATGATTATGAATTCTATTGCTTTGATGAATGTATATACTCATATATATACAAACTTAATGTGATTATTGGAATGTGTCTAGGTTAATCCAAGGATATCTAGATACATCCTAATCAATCCCACTAATTCATCAATCAAGCCTACCATCTCTTAAGGTATGATTTAATCATACCAAAAGAGAGAGGCTTGATTGGAATTGATTTGTGCCTTACCAAAAGAGACAAGTCAACTACATCAAGGCCATGCATGGCTGATTTTTACCCCTCCAAGAATGGTAATTTTTGGCCATACCACTTAATGGAAGAAGTCCTACTTCTTCCTATTCCAAAAGTGGAATTAACACACCTCTTGGGCCAAAATTTAACGGACTGGGTTTCACTGTAATCCAATGACAACAAACCCAAAATTAAATCCTATTTAATTTAAGGTCCACTTAAATAATTTCCATTGATCTTTTAATCCAATTAAAAGATCCAATCTTTCGACTCTCTGCATTAATCGATAAATTCCATTTACCTATTAAACGAGGGCCCGATACAATATCGGCCCCTCCATCCGATGGAAAATCCCTTAAGTAATCCAATTACTTAATTATCCTCCAAAATTGATCCCAAGTCAAATTCTCAGCCTTTTCGGTGATTTGTGACCCTTTAGGTTCACCTTCAGCTAGATTTGGGCCCGTGTCCAACAGGGGCCTCTTACCATGGGAGGTCGCCTAGCAACGGTCCATGGCACTAGAGACTAGGTGAATGTTGGTGTGAACATTTAGGCGCCGATTCCGTACGGGTACGGTCCTTCTGTCTACAGTCTCCCGGCCTTAGTCTAGGGTATGGAATCGACGTCAGTTCCCATCCTTGACTAGGCATCTTTGCTTAATACTCGAGATTACGTATGCCTCATTGCATCGACACAGGAAACCATTTCCTGTTCGATCAACCACTGTGGCCACAGGTTTAAGCAGCATGAACGTGTCTCCAAGTGCATAGGAGATACATCTGTCACATACTGACAGGGGACGGATTCTCTTCTTCGAACCCACCGTCCTCGCTACACATTATGACTGCACTAGACAAGGCTTATAATGATCATGTTACAGAATGATCACCTCTCGCCAGATCCAATATACAGCCATCCTGTGTACGTGACTACCATGGTTCCTCAAGTTTGAGGACTACTCCCGTACTATGGGAACCGGGAAAATTCAATCATACCGACCAAGCCTCCAAGGCTTCCATATGATGATCCCTGCAAGTCAGTTCAGTCGGCTCGACCCCAGTCGACCAACCCACCAAGATCGTATAGGTGTCCCACGCCTGTCGCCGATAAAACGCGACACTCATCCAATGAATACGACTTTTGGTGAAAGTCTATACAGGACTCCGATGTCCTGTCTCGAGGTCCTCGACTTGGAACGTTTCAGACCCAACTCTCTATCAGTTGGTTTCATGACCACCATCTAATGTGTGGCCCAACTGCATGAGTTGTTAATAGTGGTCTGTGGGCTTTGTTGTGATATATGTAAAATACCATTTTAACATATGAAAAATGAGCACAATAAAGAAGGTACCAATGGTAACGAATACTCATTTTATTCATTACATTACATCAAGTTGTCAAATAGGTTACGAAATGCCAAAACCTATTGGCGTTCTGGTCACCTATTCTAACACATTCAGCACGAAAGAGAAAATCACAGAAGTAACGCATAATATGATAAACTCAACATAGGATGAAGCAAATCCTAACCGACGTAGTAAACGGTCCAGAAAATCCCATTCCAACTTGTCATATGCTTTGCTCGTGTCAAGTTTGAGACCAAAGTATCTGACGTTCCCAATCGTCCGACTCTTCAGAAAATGACTAAT
This sequence comes from Sesamum alatum, assembly GCA_034509735.1. NCBI lineage: Eukaryota > Viridiplantae > Streptophyta > Magnoliopsida > Lamiales > Pedaliaceae > Sesamum > Sesamum alatum. Next base: position 28,436,577 of record JACGWO010000002.1, on the reverse strand, counting down.
CTCAAAAGCTAGTAACACATTATCTATTATGAGACGTCCGCATGTAAAAGTTGATTGAGACGGAGAAATACTATGTGTGTAAAGTTAAGGTCAGGAACTAAAACACGATTATTAAGCAGACTCAACACACATATAGTGATATCCTGACGAATCACCAAACAATATTTACGGAAAAAGAATAGGAGGAAAGTCGTCAGAACCCAAGGAAGTAAGGGGGGCATCGAGAATAGAGAAGCATGAACCTCGTCTACAGTGAAAGGCTGAACCAAACTGTCATTTATCTCTGCCGTGAGCTGTTTAGGAATGACGGAGAGCATTGATTCCATATCACTGTCAAATGGGGATCTAGAGGTAGATAGCCCATGAAAATAGTCTCCGACAATGCATTCAATATCTGTCGGTCAAGTTTGAAACCTCTTAGTGTCATCTTGGAGGCGTGTAATAGTATTCTTCTTTTTCCTACTCAACGCCCGGGCATGGAAGAACTACATGTTCTGACCCCCCTCCCGAAGCCACTCCATCTTCGCTCGTTGCTTCCACCAGATTTCATTATCTCGTAACAGGTTGTTGTTAGAATAGGTGACCAGAAAGTCAATGGTATTGGCTGTTCTGAGAACCGTTCGTCAATCTGTGAACAAGTAATATTATGTTAATGAATGTAGTAAGGATTCATAGGCATGAGTTTGTTGTACTTACTGCTTGTCACAACAAACGCCCACAGACTGAAATAACATTTCGGGAAATTAGAACTACGCTTGGAGGTAGGTTCATGAAATCAGTTTCGCCGAATCGATCTGAAATACTCCAAGTCAAAGGAATCTCGAGACAGGGCATCAAGAGTCCATTTGAGACTTACACTAAGCATCTGCAGTCGCATTTCATTGACAAGTGACGAGGCTCGTCCATGTAGTGTTAGTGGGTCAGCCAGCTAGGTGGCTGCTGACTGAGGTGACTCGCGGGAATCGTCATATGGAAGCCACTCAGGCTTGGTCGGTATGACTAGTATTCCCGGGTCCGATAGTACATGATTAGTCCTTGGACTTGAGGATCACGACAGTCCCCTACATACTAAGGCTGTATCTTGGATCTGGTGAAATTTGACCGGTTGTCACATGGTCATCATAAGCCTTGTCCAGTGCGGTCAGAGTATGTACGAACGGTGTATTCCAAGATAGGATCTGTACCCTGTCAAAAGATATGACAGCAAGATCTCCTATGCGCTCTGAGATGGTTTAGACTCACAAAGTCTATGGCCATAGCACTTGATTGAGTAGGAAAGGATTTCCTACGTCGAGTCAAACCTATCTCAAGCATTAAGCATAGTGCCTAAGTCAAGGATAGGAACTGGCATCCTAATTCCATGCCCTAAACTAAAGGCCGGGAGACAGGCGACAGTAGGACCGTACCCGTACGTATCAAGCAACGGTAGGACCATACCTGCATGTAACTCGGAGCCTAAATGTTCACACCAGATATTCACCTAGTCTCTAGTGCCATGGACCGTTGCTAGATGGCCACCCATGGTAACGGACCACTTTGGTTATGAAATAACAAGAAGTAGGTCCAAGTCTAGCTGAAAGGTAAACCTAAAGAGTCACACCCGCTACACCAAATGAAAGGGAATTAATTTGGAATTAATTCCGGGAGAAGATTTAATTTAATGGAATTAAATTATACTTCTTGGAGATTCAAGCTCGATGAATTAATTGGAATAATTGGGCTTGAGTTCATAAATTAGATTTATTAACTTTATAAAGCATGGGCTTCCCTTTTAATTAGATTAAAAGGATGAATTAATTAATGGGCTTGGTATATTACATAGGATTTAATATAAAGTTCATGGGAGTATTTAATTGGGAATTAAATGAAATCCATTCCATTAATTAATTAATGTGCTTAGTATATTAAATAGGATTTAATATAAAATCCATAGTATTATTTAATTTAAGATTAAATAAAGCCCATTCCATAAAGCCCATCAAAATTGATGGACAAGATTTAATCAAGGGGATTGATGGGATGAAGGGCCATGATTAATTTGACTTAATTAAAGCCTAGTTTGACTAGGATTTGACTAGGTCAAAATCCTAGTCAAAGTGTGTCTCTTTAGAAGAGTTTGAGAAGGAAAAGGAAATTTCATCTTCTATAAATACTCAAAAAAACACACACACACCTACTAATCTCTACAACTCTCATCTCCCAAAAAGTCTCCCAAGAATTTTCGTCCACCCCGTCTTCTTCTCTCCAAGAATTCTACTTTGTTCTTCTTGATTTATTAAAGTTAGAACATAAGCGACATTGATTGCGTTAATTGATAGCGTGTATCGATGTCTCTTCTCCCCAAATAATTTCTTGCTAGCACAAGGATTCTTTGCTTTCCGGTGTAGCGAGTGTCATGATTTAGAGGGTCTCTTTCTTGAGATCTTAGTGCAAAACAGGGAACAATGCATGTAGCCGAACGAAGACAAAACTACAACCGGGTAGGTTCTTTAATTACGTTTTTCGGCTTAAATTCTATGTCCTCCATGTTCTGTTTTATTGAACATGAGATACACCGAATGCCCAGGAGAATCAAGGAACACCCCTTGATCCGGCTATGTATGTGATGCATGCTTTAAATTCCATTTAATTATGTTTTGCAATTTTATTATGCAATTTTCGCGCTTCCTCTATTTGCGTTCATCTCCCGGGACGATCCACATAACGTTTCAGTTGTCAAGCTCCGCCTGTAAGCAGCATGAAGTTGTTTGGTCCCCAAAGTAAGTTCTCCTGCAGCTAAGCCACCTAGTTGGTCCTCCAACCATTTAATCTGTTGATCAATAGAACCATAAGTATGCTTGCTCTAATTGAACAACCCCAGACACCTTTGGAGTTGTTGCACCGAGTCATCAGCAGCTCCCTGTCCAGTTGACACCTGCCAAGATTCCTAATAACACGACAACAATCAGCAAATTTCACCCAATACGCTTCAAAGCAAAAAGGCTGAGAAGGTTTCGGATGATGCATAAAAGATTCCCCTCGAGGCGATTAAGCAAGGGACAATGATTAGAATAATGAAGGGGCAGATGTTCAACCTGAGCATGAGGATAAATGAGCACCACTTCCCATCGCCAAAAGCATGGTCAAGCCGACAACAAACAGTAAAAGGTGATTCCCGGTGGTTGCACCAGGTGAAGCGTGCACCTACAAAACCCAAATCATTCAACTGTGTATCCTGTAACAGATCGAAAATCACGCAACAACCATGACTGAAATGAAACTAAACTCTACTTTTCGAGTGGAAATAACATAACATTAAAATCACCATATACTAACAACGGGAGAGAAGATTGAGCCTTGAGACGCTGTAACAGACCCCAAGATTCCCTCCAGTGAGCAATCTCAGGTTCCCCGTAGAGAAAGAGACATAGGGACATATGGGCTGGGTTGGCTTCTGAGCAATAACAGGCAGCAGAGAAGGAGGCAACACAGCGGGTTGCAGAGGAATTAGGCTATCCTGCAATAGACTGGGCCAACGATTTGGGCCTTTAGGGATAAATGGACTTACGGGATGTTGCTTGGGTAAGCTACCAGATTCATAGGCTGGACTCAAAAAATAGACGGGCCTGACTTGGATACAAATAGGCCTTGTAAAGGGGACTCATGGTTCGAAAGGGGCTCAATGGACTTGGGCCGAGGCAATACCGATGGGCCACCACTAAAAGTGGGGAAAGCCCTAGCCTAAGGAGAAACCACAGGTTGAAAGACATGAACTGTTGCAACTGCTCCAACACCGGTGGTCGGCGGCACCATGGAAATGTCAAAATCACCAAACACCTTTGAACCACGGAGTGTCCGACGACCAATACTGGAAGCATCTGACTGAGAACAACCAGTAGTGGTCAAGCCTCGGAACAGGCGAACCACGGTGGGTCGTCAGGTGGGAGGAATCCGGCACCGAGTGTTACAATAGCTGACCAGAAAGTCAATGGTATTGGTTGTTCTGATAACCATTCGTCAATCTGTGAACAAGTAATATTATGTTAATGAATGTAGTAAGGATTCATAGGCATGAGTTTCTTGTACTTACTGCTTGTCACAACAAACGCCCTCATACTGAAATAACATTTCGAAAAAATTGGAACTACTTGAAAGAAATCGGTGGATCGTCCCGGGAATTGCGCGAATGCGGAAGCGCGATAAAAATAAATTTACAAAAAATAAAAGGCATGCTTTTAATTGAAAAGAACACGCTCAAGGGGTGTGCCCTTGAGGTTCCCAGGCGTTCGGTGTATCTCATGATCATTAAACAAATAAAGAAATCATGGAGGCCATAGAGTTGAAAATTAAAGAGGGACGAAAATCTTAAAACGAGACCTACCCGTTGTCGTTTTCGTCTTCAACGGCTACTCGCGTTGTTCCCCGTTTTGCACCAAGACCTCGTTCTTGAGATCCTCCAAATCGTGACACACGATCCACCCACGTATTCTTGCACGTCGTGCTAGCAACGAACAAGTATTATTTTGGAGAGGATAGATCAACCACGCGTTATGAATTAATGGGATCGATCTTCCTTAGTTCAATTGTTCCAAGAACAAAAGAACAAGAAAAATAATATTTTCTTGGTGAGAGAGAGAGAGAGGGGCGGACGAGAGAGGAGAGGAGAGAGTGTGTGTTGTGTGTGTGTTTTCAAGAATCATCATCCTACAAATGTTGGAAGCTAGAGGTTTATATAGAGGAAGAGTTTAATCCTCTTTAAACTCAAACTCTAAGTAATCTAATTTGACTAGGATTTTGACCTAGTCAAAGTCCTAGTCAAACTAGTGTTTGACCTAGTCAAACGAATCCTAGCCTTCTATCTCCCCTTTCCATCTCAACCGTTGATTTTAATTTAATGAAATATTTAAATCCTATTAAATATTCCAAAAGGCTAAAAGAATAAATATAATATAATAAATAAATATTATTATTTATTCTAAGCCCATTAAATCAACCCTTTTAATAAATCCTATTTATTAATTTAATTCCCTTTATCAAATAGAAGGAATTAATTTCTCCAAGAAAATATAGGACCCGATTAAATCTAATTTAATCATTCCTTTACTCCAATATTTAATTCCAAATTAAATACTAAGTGTGTGTGGATAGTGTGTGACTCTTTAGGTTCACCATTCAGCTAGACTTGGTCGGATTCCTAGAATCCGTCCGTTACCATGGGTGGCCATCTAGCAACGGTCCATGGCACTAGAGACTAGGTGAAATATTCGGGAATGAACATTTAGGCTCTAACAGTACACTTGTCCTTCTGTCTTCGGTCTCATCACTTAGAGTCTAGGGCACGGAAAAAGCAGGTACCCATTTATGACCTAAGTGTCGGTCTGTCCTTACTAAACGCCGCAAGGGAAACCTTTCCCTTCTGTTCAGTCACTGTGGCCACAGATTTCAGGGACAAGACACAGAGCATACATGAGACTCAACTGTCAATTCCTTTTGACAGGAGACAGATCCTTTCTTGGAAACTACTGTCACTTTGTGCACCCGAGCTGCACTAGACATGGCTTATGACTACTCAAGAGTATTTTGGCAATCTCTCACCATATCTAAGATACAGACCTGACGCACAGGTAAACTCAGCAGTTCCTCAAGTCAAAGGACTTGGCCTGTACCGTTGGAACCGGGAATACACGTCATACCTTGCTGACCATACTCAAGGTCCTCCGTAAGACGGTTCCCGCGAGTCACCTCAGTCAGCTGCTTCCTAGCATGCTGACCCACTAACACTGCTTAGACGACCTTCGTCACCCGTCGATGAAACACGACAGCAGATGCTTAGTGCAAGTCTCAAAGGGAATCCCGGTACCCATTTTCGGGATTCCTTGACTTGGAGATTTCCGGACTGATTCGGTGAGACTGATTTCATGGACCTACCTCCAAGCGTAGTCCCAGTCCCCGAAATCGTTACTCAGTCCGTGGGCTTTGTTTGCGTAGTGAACAGAAATGTAAATGCAGATATAAGTGAACGTAAACAAAGTATTGCCATATGAGTTTTCACTTCTTTATTCATAAATGTTTTATCAAATACCAAAGAATTGTCTAGACATAGCTTACATATTCCTGCCAAAATTGGCTTACATGGTCACCTATTCTAACAATCTCCCACTTGACCTTTAAAGCCAATTGCCCATATGCTTAATCCCCATCTTCTCAAGATGTTGCGTATGAGCGCTCTGCGACATAGGCTTTGTCAGCGGGTCTGCTGTGTTGTCTGCCGAGTTGACTCGGTCCATCCGGACGTCACCTCTTCCTACCATTTCTCTAAGAAGATGGTAGTGTCTAAGAATATGTTTGGAACGGTGATGAGATCTCGGTTCCTTTGCTTGCGCTATAGCGCCGTTGTTATCACAGAAGATGAAAACGGGCTCGGCAATGCTAGGCACCACACCCAACTCTTGGATGTAGTTTCTCATCCAAACCGCTTCCTTAGCAGCTTCTGAAGCTGCTATGTATTCAGCCTCTGTGGTGGAGTCAGCAATGGTTACTTGCTTGGAACTTTTCCAAGCTACTACTCCTCCATTGAGTTTGAATACGTACCCTGATTGAGACTTGGCATCATCGTCATCAGACTGGAAGCTAGCGTCGCTAAAGCCTTCCAGAATCAGTTCTCCATTGCCATAGACTAAGAACATCTCCTTAGTCCTCCTTAGGTACTTAAGGATGCCCTTAACAGCATTCCAATGTGCTTCTCCTGCGCAGGACTGATATCTGCTTGTCACGCTCACGTAGGCAGAGGCGCGTCCGCGCGTGCGCGCCTGGCCGACCGATTGTGCCGTTTTCAGTCTCTCTACCATTTTTGGCTCGTTTTTCAAAACTATTTTTTTACTGAATTATTTTTATGATATTTTCTGCATTATTCTGAACCCGTTGACTTAGAATATTTATTTTTGAGATTTGGAATTTCTTAAAATAAATGTTGCTTTGTTCATGAGGAATAGGTTTCCTAACAAGATTTAATTCTTGCAATTGTTGCACCAATGATCAAGATTTAAATGTAAAATTTTGCTATACTTTCTGCGTTTTATGATGTTGGACATCATGGTTATTTTATGGCTTGAGCATGAGTACATCTTAACATGTATTAATATTGCACAAATATTGGATTTTGGAATTGTTGAATATATGGGAATATTCTTGAATTGTTGGTTTTTGTGTTTCAGAAATTTAATTGCAAGAAAACATTTAAACGTGAAAAACGGTGGTGGTCGGCAGGGAGGCCGCAGGGCAGACAGCAGGCGCGCAACTATGCGCGCGCGGGCAGGCGTGCGCACTGCTGCACAACAGCTATGCTAGGACAGCACCTGCGCGCGCGGGCGAGGGCCCGTGCGCGCGCAGGCACGCGTCCTGTGCAGGCTGCGCGCCTGGCCTGCAGTTGTGGACCGTTTTTCGGTTTTTCGTTGTTTTCGTGTGTTTTCAGAAAATCTGATTTTTCTGTATAATTTTGGGAATTTTTCTGAACTAATTAACTTGGGGCATTTTAAGTTTGATTGAAATTGGTTATTTCATAAAATTAATATTGCCTTTTTAATTATGGAAAAGGATTTTCCAACAAAAATCGTTGTGCATAGGTTGCACCATTATGCAATATTTGGTGTGAATATTTTGCATATAATTTCTACATTTATTTTATGGTATGGGATATCATGGATATTTGAATAGCATGTGTTACATGGGATATGTCTTTATGCTATTTGTGTTAATTGGATTGACAAAGGATGATCACAAAGCCCCTAGACCGCATGTATGGTTTATTTATATTTATTTGTTGGGTTTGTGGCCTGTGTGCCTCTTTATTTTCCTCTCTCTCTCTTCTAGTTGCCTTGGAATAATAAAGTTTGCTCTCTCCCTCCTAATGTACTTCCCCCCAAATGTTTAATTGGGGTTTCTTATTTTATGATGTAATGAGAGTAGAATTAGTGGTGAGGTTTTATTTTTGTAAATAAAAGCTGCAAGAGAAGACAAGCCCAAGGTGTTGGAGGCCCATGGAGGTAGCCATCAGATGGCCCACGGAGGATCCATGGAGAAGGAGCCCGATGTAGGCCCAAGATGGAGAGCCCAACAAGATAAAGAGGACTTACAAGGCCCATTGCATGTAATGGGTTATTAAATCTTGTAATAGCATAGGGCCTATCTTTAGATTGACCATAGATCCACTGCAAGCTCAGTGGGTCGCATAGGTTTGGGTTTGTGATCATCCTACAAGGACGTGCTAGGCTTTATTTTGCATGCGATGCGTTTTATATGCTTATGATTATTCTATATGCTTGATGTAGGGTTACATTTATGCTTAGAATATTTTTGCTATGACGCACGCAAAACACTTAATATGTGATGAGGTCTCGTTCTATCAAAAATCTCACTTGGTTGAACCAAGTTAAATATAGACCCTTAATAAATGGACTAGGACTCTGGGAGTCTGTCCAAGCCTTCCATCCATGGCAAAAGTGAGGAAGATCTTTTAAGTCGATAGCGTGGTCTCACGAGTCGTGGCACGACTATTGTGCTTAAAAGAAGCTGCACTTTATCATGAACGAGGAGTAGACTGTTGTTACCTGTCTCATGAGTCGTGGAGGTAGCAGTGGGTCTATGAATAGGTTGATGGGTCGGGTCTAACGCCTAAATAACGTGATTCGCTTGGAGTCCTAGGGATCACATGAAAGGGTGAGGCAATTATCTTGGGAATCTCATGGAACGAGAATGGTATGGAATACCTCCCACGGGTTCTTTTCCCATGCGAATCGTAAAAGCAGGGTATGGGGGAGATCATTGTGGATCCCGAGCCCACTAGGAAAGGATTTCCCGAAAGCAACGTTTGAGAGTGTCGTGCTTTCGTAGAAATAGTGGGAGATGTTAAGGACTAAAGACCGAGACTTAACCAAAGTATTACTTCATTCTGCTTATTATTTCTACTTTATATATAGATTGTGAATGTCTAAGAATCCACCAAACACATCACTAAGAGGCTTATTAAAAGGGAACGAATTACACAAATTGATTGCGAAATCTTAAGATGGTCTTAAATTTCCAGAACCTTAACTCACATAACCGGATGAGGACGTTCCTCAACCCTTGCTGGGGGGGGTCGACAACTAAGGCAACGCTTGGCGTTCAAAAGTTGAAGGATGACCACCGACAAGTAGGATAAAATGATGTTGGCTCAAACTATGCTTCGTTTGCATCTTATGGTCCCGGACCAGCATGTAGGGTAAAATGCAACGAAGGCATTGTTGGAGCTAAGATGACGGAAGGAATGTCTGTACAAAGAACATGGAGTGATGATGCAATCCTCAGTGGAGAAGCTCAAAAGATCTCCATGTCAGTCTTGAAATAGAGACGTACATTGACATGATCCTTCAGTCTCTTCCTTCCTCCTACGAACCATTATTTATCAACATGAACGAGTTTAGAAAAGATCTTCATAGGTTGGTAATTATGTTGGTCTAGTATGAAGCAACGATTGCAAAATCTGCGCCGTCGGTACTAGTAGGAGAGGCTTCAACCTCCATAGCGAAAGGCAAGGGTGCCAGACGCCAAAAGAGGAAGAAGAGTAAGGTGACATCAACTATTAAGCACTTCAAGTGCTGTTCCTTTACAACACAAGGTGGAGGTAAAGGAAAGAGCAAAAGGTTCAAGCAGTCACGTTCATAGATTTCTAAGAACGTAAGCATTCACTGTCGTAAAGAGGGCCATTGGAAAGAGAGTATCCTAAACCTCTCTCCGATGTAGGTAAAATTTGATATTGAGTATTGACATGATCACTTTTAGTCTAATTGGTATTTGATACCGTTCCTATCACTAATCTATGGGTGGCTTGCAGAAAGTGAATAAAGACTTAAAAGCCAAGAACAGTTCTAGGATTCAACAATGGCAAAGTCCATTGGTGAAAAGAACTAGAGACTTCTTAGGCCCATAATCGTGATCATGTTAGGATAGTATAGGAATTACGTAATCTATCATGATCAAAAGTATGTCTCTTTGTTTGGACAAAGTTTTTATTTAATACATATTTGATGAACAAAATTAATGAATATTGATTCATGTTTACTAGTGTTTGTACGTAAAATTCCTAAAATACCATCCCATAAAAGGTTTATGGATACTCAAAAGTCAAATGATCTAAATGGATTAATCAAGACTAACTTACAGATTTGGCATCTGCAACAGCTAGGACATTTCCTCTTGTTAAAGGATAAGTAAATTAGAAAGTTCGAGGAATCTAGAAATAGATGATTCGAATCGACTAAATTTATAAGTCTTTTATGAAGAAGAAAGTCCCAAAGCACTTTGTTGGACGAAGTAGGCTTGCCAAATAGTCTATTGGAAGGAAGCTAATAAGACAACTGTAGGTTACTAATACACAAGACCATAAGAGGGTTCAAAAGTCTAAAGGTCCCATAGGAGGTTTGAGAATTAGACTTAAGGAGGTGAACCATAAATGGTTCCAAAATTAAACCTATTTCGATAGGATCGAAAAGGCCGTGTATTTAGTGGGAGCTCTTGAGCATCCAAGTTGAGAATGGAATTCTCAATGAAACATTTCCTGTAAAGGCCAAGTATGACGGTCTCTGATAAAGGGAACGATCGAGCTTCGTTGGATGAAGATCGATCGAAGTTTCACCAAATTACCTTAGCACGTGAAGACGTAGACTCGAAAATTTCCAACGTAAGGAACGTGGCACTTTGCTAGGAGTCACGCACAAGGAGCCATTGTTTGGCAAGCCTGTGTCCCGACAAAGTCCTTGAGCATGTAGAAGGATCTTACATGCGTCAAGGGACTAGTGGGAGACAAATTAGACTCGGTGTCTGGTTTGTATAGGTTTACGACAGAATAATACTAACATTGCTTATAATCGCATTTCTTACTTAATTGATCATATTCCAGTCCCCTTAAGAAAGAACCCGAACGTCGTAAGAGGTACGAGTGATCGGGATATGTTTGGTCAAAATTGGATACAAATCCAAATGACCTGCGGAACGTGATGTTGGACATCGGAGTAGGATTTATGGAGAGGAACCATAGAATCCGCTAGAAAATTCAAACAAGGTTTGAAACACCGCATAACTGGAATATTCGTTTAGACGAGCTCATACGGTTCATGACTTGGTCTTAAACGACGTAGGTGATCAGTGGGAGTAGAATGGAGTTCCAAGTGTTTAAGTGTGTAATGCCTTGATTCATGGATGAATTCAAGACATTAGGAATCACTAAAACACAAACCCTAACTCACGAAAATTCTCCATGACATTTTAGGGTTCCCACATACATATCATGAATTGAGCTTTTCAAAAATTCAGTCATGGTAGACTGATGAGAAAACACAGATATGTAGAGGGACAAGTTGTTCGAGACTCAGTCATGGTAAGACTGATGAGAAAACTTAGATACTATGAATAAAGCATCAAGTTATTCAAGACTTAGTCACGGTGGACTAATGAGAAGGCTTGGATGTTGAGTATCCCCTACGTCTTAACCCTAGGCAAACATACGATATGTTTGCGCGGTGCATAGGAACCGCTGTTGAGAGTGCTTCTTGCATGGCTCAACAGAAATTGGTAATGCACTGAGGGGTTGAAGAAAGCAATCAAGAACGATCCTTAGTACCTGAATAAGGACCAAAGATGTGTTCATGATGCACCGTCTGTTGAGAATTGCTTTGGAAGGCTAAAGCGATACTAGCTTCGAGAGAATAAGTGAGAACCAGTTAGTCTCAAAGGTATGCACAGTCAGGCCGAATGATGAGGGCATTGGATAGTGGTCACGGATGAAGACTGCGTCCATAGGATGGACGTGGCGCCAAGCACGGCCAAGCCATGTTCGCCTATATGGCAGGAAACTTGGCTATGGGAGTATTGGCACGAGATCTCATCACAAGATCCACGAAAATATTCTTAGACAACCACCATCTCTAGGAGGTAATGGTGGATAGAAGTAACACGGTTAGACCGTATTACCTCGGCAAATACAAGCGGACTCTCAATACCTTAGTTGGTATCGTAGATTACTCATACTCAGGAGATTCTGAACAAAGTGGGTAATTGACTTAATGGTCAAGTGGGAGATTGTTAGAATAGGTGACCAGAAAGTCAATGGTATTGGTTGTTCTGAGAACCATTCGTCAATCTGTGAACAAGTAATATTATGTTAATGAATGTAGGAAGGATTCATAGGCATGAGCTTGTTGTACTTACTGCTTGTCACAACAAATGTCCACAGACTGAAATAACATTTTCGAAAATTGAAACTACGCTTGGAGGTAGGTTCATGAAATCAGTTTCACCGAATCGGTCTGAAATACTCCAAGTCAAAGGAATCTCGAGACAGTACATCGAGAATCCCCTTGAGACTTGCACTAAGCATCTGCTGTCGTGTTTCATCGACGGGTGACGAGGATCGTCCAAGGAGTGTTAGTAGGTCGGCCTACTGGGGAGCGGCCGACTAAGGTGACTCGCGGGAATCGTCATATGGAAGCCACTCAGGCTTGGTTGGTATGACTCCTATTCCCGATTTCGATAGTACGAGATTAGTCCTCGAACTTGAGGATCACGGCAGTCCCCTACATACTAAGGTTGTATCTTGGATATGGTGAAATTTGACCGGTTATATTACATGGTCATCATAAACCTCGTCCAGTGCAGTCAGAGTATGTAAGAACGGTGTATTCCAAGATAGGATTTGTCCCCTGTCAAAGGATATGACAGCGAGATCTCCTATGCGCTCGGAGATGGTTTAGACTCACAAAGTCTATGGCCATAACACTTGATGTAGTGGGAAAGGATTTCCTATGTCGAGCTAAACCTATCTCGAGCATTAAGCATAGATGTCTAGTCAAGGATGGGAATCGACGCCCAATTCCATGCTCTAGACTAAAGGCCGGGAGACAGGCGACAGTAGGACCGTACCCGTACGTATTGAGCGTTGGTAGGACCGCACCACATATTCACCTAGTCTCTAGTGCCATGGACCGTTGCTAGATGGCCACCCATGGTAACAGACTACTTTGGTTATGGAATAACAAGAAGTAGGTCCAAGTCTAGCTGAAAGGTGAACCTAAAGAGTCACACCCGCTACACCAAATGAAAGGGAATTAATTTGGAATTAATTCCGAAAGAAGGTTTAATTTAATGGAATTAAAATATACTTCTTGGAGATTCAAGCCTCGATGGATTATTTGGAATGCTTGGCTTGAGTTCATAAATTAGATTTATGGATTTTATAAAGCATGGGCTTCCCTTTGAATTAGATTAAAAGGGTGAATTAATTAATGGGCTTGGTATATTAAATAGGATTTAATATAAAGTTCATGGGACTATTTAATTGGGAATTAAATGAAGTTCATTCCATTAATTAATTAATGGGCTTAGTATATTAAATAGGATTTAATATAATGTCCATGGGATTATTTAATTTAGAATTAAATAAAGCCCATCAAAATGGATGGACAAGATTTAATCAAGGCATTGATGAGATGAAGGGCCATGATTAATTTGACTTAATCAAAGCCTAGTTTGACTAGGATTTGACTAGGTCACAATCCTAGTCAAAGTATGTCTCTTTAGAAGAGTTTGAGAAGGAATAGGAAATTTCATCTTCTATAAATACTCAAAAACACACACACACACACACCTACTAATCTCTACAACTCTCATCTCATAATTCTCTCTTCTCTCCAAGATTTCTACTTTGTTCTTCTTGATTTATTCAAGTTAGAACATAAGAGACGTCGATTGCGTTAATTGATAGCGTGTATCAATGTCTCTTCTCCCCAAATAATTTCTTGCTAACACAAGGATTCTTTGCTTTCTTGTGTAGCGAGTGTCATGATTTAGAGGGTCTCTTCTTTGAGATCTTGGTGCAAAACGGGAAACAATGCATGTAGTCGAACGAAGACAAAACTACAACCGGGTAGGTTCTTTAATTACGTTTTTCGGTTTCAATTCTATGGCCTCCATGTTGTGTTTTTTTATTGAACATGAGATACACCGAACCCCGGGGAGAATCAAGGGCACACCTCTTGATCCGGTTATGTATGTGATGCATGATTTAAATTCCGTTTAATTATGCTTTGCAATTTTATTATGCAATCTTTCGCACTTCCGCTATTCGCGTTTATCTCCCGGGACGATCCACATAACGTTTCATCGAGTGCCCACCAAATTGAAGATCAAAAAGCCATTGAATGTGGCTAAACCGGCCGCACAATTAACAAAAATTCAGCAGTCGTTCGTAGGTACGGCGCATGATGATAGACTGATCATCATACAGTCGCACACAAAGAGCCCGTTTCAATAGGAGGTTGACACTAAGAGAAATCCGAAGCCAGAGCGCCTTTTGCCAACTGATAGAATCCTCCACATTAGCCTCATCCTCCCAGACCCCAATGTTAGCGCCGATCAACCGAGCAATGGCTCTAGATCATAACCTCTAGGGAATCCCATGCACCCGCACAAAAAAAAACAGGACCTCAGTCCAACAAGACGGCTTCAGGAGAGCCCCCAGAGACAGCGAATGAAGAATCAAGAGATTGTGGTCGAACGTCCATGGTCGTAGAGGAAGGGTACATCGCAGGTCCACCACGTGATTGAACACGAAACACAACCTATTATCCAACACACGCGAATGTTAACACCCCTGGCCGGTTGTAAGAGATTCAGAAAAGTGCGAGATAATGCTTTAAAGTTGGCAGGACGATGACTGAGAAGCCACCCAACCGAAGTAAGAGAAAAATGATCAGATTGGGAGGAAGATCACGCGGAAGCACAACCCCTGCATCCTCCTCTTCCATCAAGGAGAGCGCCGAGCCCAACTCTAAAAGTGAACCCTCCATAAAAACAGAAACCACTCCTCGGACAACACACGACGGACGCACCAGAGTTAGAATTCCAAAAAGCACACGTAGAACACCAAGCGAACACTGAACATATGATACCGGAAACCTACACCAACACAATTATACACTCTCACACACCGGAGAGACATCGGATAACCGTCGCAGAGCAAACATCGTAGAGGGAGTACAAATTCTTTACGTATTCACACCGCATTGTGTTGCTTTTCTGAAAATACCTATTGTGTTTTTGTGGTTGGCTTTCAAATAATAAACAATCATCCGCGGTTTTCCAGTTTTCCAAAGTTTTCTCAAGGAATCATTGTACTATCTTATCATATGCTTTTTCAAAATCTAGCTTAATTGCCAGAAAATATTGCCTAGTATTTTTTTTTTGTTTTTTTTTTTGGTTTTGAATAAACTACATTTTTTCTTTACATACTTTGTGCCAAAATTGATTTTGGTCGCTAATCTCGCCCTTCCACCATATGCTTTCCCACTGTAGCAAATACCCTGTTAAAACCACAACACTATATAAGAAACAAACAAACAAAGGAAATCAAGAATTAAAACCACTGAACCGAAAAGAAAAATAAACGCGCACCAAATCCATTGACGTCCACGAGAAGGCACCTCAATCCTTGGGAGATGTTGAGACTGAAATCGTAGAACCTAGGGAAACTAGCATCGTAGGAGAACTGCATGCTGGTAACTCGCTCCTCCTCGTCACAATGCTCGCACAACTTCACACCTTCTTCTTCATGGCCAATTTCACACACGGCAGTGTTCTTCGATCCGTGTTCTCCACTTCGTTACTTTTAGGACAAAAAACATAGCAATTTATAAATATGAAGGACCAAAATCGTGCCTCAAAAATATTAATAACCAAAATCGAATTTTGAGAAAGTATAGGGACCAAAAATGGAATTTTACCCTTCTTTTTTTCCTTTTCATATCATGAAATAGTTCATGTGACATAATAATATTATCCTTGATGCTTCAATTAGGTACAAATGCACTTTTGGTACGGTGAAATTAGGCGATCAATAATATTCCATGATCTACCTATTAAAATACTAAAAATAATTTCATATATGACATGACATGATATAAAATGACGTCTGTGTCGGGCATTTTGTCTGTTAGGGATTAGTTGAGACAGCACTTCCCACTACACGACTTAAGACAAATAAAAAACATTCCTACACCACTGTGTTCATTTTAATAGATTCCCACTGAACTTGGAATGCAACAGGCATCTTATCTCTTCGCAGTGCTTATGTGTAATTTTAACATACAAATAATATTGTATATGGAATAATTTCATTTTGGCCCCTAAATTAGTCACTAAAATAATTTTGGTAACCTGTATTTCGACCTTATCAATTTTGGTGTCTGATCTTTTTTTAATTAATTAAAGTTAGACCTCTTCATTAATTGATCGTATAAACTGAGGGGGGCTTTTGAAAAGAAAAAAATGATGGTAAAAACATAATAAAATATCATTATTAACATGGAATAGTTTCAATTTTGGTCTTTCAAGTTAGTCACTAAATCAGTTTTGGTACTCATATTCCTCTTTTGTCAATGACATATGCGGTACCTCTGTTAGTTTAGATGATTAACTAATGGAGAGAACTAACTTTGATTAATTTAAAAAATATCGGAGACCAAAGTTAATGATGTCAGAATATGAAATACCAAAATTAATTGATGGGCCAGAAATTAAAATTAGGGTTAATTATGCTTAGACCTCATTTAAAAATGCAAATTACACTTTTCTCCCAAATTTTTTTAAAACTACACTTACATCCCCTCCGAAAATTCACCGTTTACATTGACCTCATTTTGTTAGGGTTTAAATGAAAAATAGTGACATTAGCAAAAAACTTACATAAATTATCAATTTTTACCCTTCATTTAGCATTCCCATGTGATAAATTTGTACTTATAAACGAAAAAAATATAATAATGATAACCTCACTCCAAATATATATATATATATATTATTTATCCCCTTATAAGTACAAAAATATACATAAGAATGATAAGTGAGGAACAAAATTAAAAATTTATATAATTTCTTTTGCTGACATCCAAATCCTGACAAATGGGTTCAAGTGTAAAGAGAGAGTTTTTGGAGGGATATAAATGTAATTTGTATTTTTTTTTAAGGGAACGTCATATTGTTACAGGGGTTTAAGTACAATTGACCCTTAAAATTATCCCTATGTTACATGATCCTTATCCTCCCTGGAAAACACTTATGGCATGTCAAGGTGAAGACACAAAAAAATCAAATTCCTTGCCCGGTTAGTGGGACACAATGCACTTAATACTCCTACCAAACTTGCTGGCCATAATATATTGCCAAGTGTATTGTGCGTGCTGTGTAATGAGCACCTCAAACCATATATCACATTTATTTAAACAGTGTCCACTTTTAAGACCTATTGCGGGACTCATTAATCCAGCTATAATTTGGCATTAAATTATTCGAGTCGATTAGAGATATCATTGTTTAAGCAAATTCGAATTACCATCGAGTTTAAAATTGCTTTTGAATTTAACTTATTATTAATCTAATCAAGCTAAAACAAATTTTAATTTGATCAAATATGAGTCGAGTTTAAGTAGTTTCATATTTTTAAGTATATTTTATTATTTTTTCATAATAATCAAATCAAGTTTGAGAGTTTAGCGAACAAAAGATTTTGTTCAAGTTTAGTTTGTAAATATTAGCAAATCGAATTCAGACAAACTTTTATTGAAGATCTCAGTCGTGCATCGAATAATTTGATATATTTTTCTAACACTAGCTATAGTGAAATCTAATCGGGTTTAATGCAATTTACCCCCTGTGATATTGCAAATGAGCAAATTACTCCCTATAAAAAAAAATAATTTACCCCCCTATGTTTTTAAAAATGAAGCAATTTACCCCCCTAAATAGGGAGGTAAATTACTTTATTTTGAAAAATACAAGAGAGTATATTGCTATTTATTTTTTTATAGGGGGATAATTTGCTCATTTACAATATCATATGAGGGTTTCTTGCATTTTTCCCGAATCTAATCTAATAAATGAGTTGAATAACTTGCCAATTAACAGTTAATCCTTCAACCATTTTTACATGGTTACTAGGAGGCACGTAATAACTTCGGCAAAATAATTTAAAAATAAAAAAATACAGAAATATCATATTTTTCAATAATAAATGCCATTTTTGAAAAAGAAATTCTGAAAAAAGTAACTCTTGAATGATAAGATGAATATGTCAATTTTACCCTTGTTGAAATTTTAATTTTTTGAGATTTTAATTTTAGAAAAAGAAATTTATAAAATATATAAAAATATAAAATCTAATATTGGACAGACGTTATTATAAAATTTTGATGTTGAACGAAAGCTATTATAAAAAAAATATAAAATTTTTAAAATTATATAAAATTATAAATTTAGGATCCAAAAGGGTATTTTCAGCAATTTAATACAAAATTTGGATGAAATCGACGCTAAAGAAATTTGTCAGTTGTCGGATGGATGTTATTATCAGGAGGGTAAATGTAATTTATCGAATAACAATAGAATATTTGTAATTATATCAAACATCATAAGAGTTAAATGTAATTTATCCAAAAATAAATTAAATCAAAATGAAGTTTCTTAGTTTAATATGAAGTTTCTTAGTTTAATATAAAGTTTCTTAGACACAATAAATTAGAGTTTCTTAATTTAATAGAAATTTTCGTATTAAATCAAATTAAACAAATAGAAATAGATGTACCCAATTGTATATCATTGGACATAAATGTGTACAATTCTCCATACAATATCACGTGCATTTTTTCTTAAAAAGAAATTATGTGTGCATATAAATTAAAGGGTAAATTATATTTACCTCCCCTGAGGTTTGGCATAATTATAAATACCCCCTTATTGTTTGAAAAATTACAAATACCCCCTGAGGTTTCTAACCGTCTAATAAATAACCCATTTCCATCATTTTTTATGGGTGAACTGACCAAAATGCCCTTATGCACTACATTATTTTTATTTAATTCTTTAAGTTTTTTTGAACTATAATGTGTAGGGAGAGATTTCATAAGGTTTTTTACACAAAGGAGCAATAATGCAATTTGCCTTGATCGATTTTTTTATAATTTTAATAAAAAATTCAAGGGCAAAATGGTCATGTTTAGCCTTTGGTTAAAAATAACAAACCTCAGGGGGTATTTATAATTTTTCAAACAATAAGGAGTATTTGTAATTATGCCAAACCTCAAGGGAGGTAGATGTAATTTACCCTAAATTAAATCCATGACACTGGCAACGGTTTAGAGATGGCAATGGGTCCGGATTGAATTTGGATCTGGACCTGTCTCGATTGGGGCGGATTTTGATGCTTTAAACGGGTACCAGGACGGGTCTGGGCCTTAGTGATTTGGACCTGGATCCCCCCCGATTATTTATTATTTTTTATATTTTTTGTATTATTTATATATACTTGTACAAATTATATCTGTACATATATAGAATATATTTGTACATATATAAAAATATGTATAATTTATTTATACTTATATATAAGACATCAACCTAATAGTTTTATAAATTAAAATAATAATATAAAGATTTTATAAATATTTTAATATTTTTATCAATAGAACATATTTACTATTTCAATGCCAAAACATGCACATATAAATTTACAAAAAATATATTAACTTTTCAATAATATTATTTCCTCATACTTATAAAGTTATGGTAGTATTATTTTTTTTTAAAAAAATAACATTTTAAAATACTAACCGAGTCTACCGAGTCCACCGGGTCCAACCTAACGGGTCTCGGGTCCAGAGCGAGTCCGGGATTTTCTTGCCGGGACAGGATTCAAATTTTAACAAACCCGTACCAAACCCCACCCCTTGCCATCCCTACGCGGTTCATAAAGAAACAAATTTTAAATTGTAGAACCGGTTTTAGAAAGCGGTTCTGCAACTATTTTTCTTTTACAAAAAATTGGAAAAAGTGGCAAAATTGCATTGAATAAATTCAGTATCTCTATAACTTTTCAATTTTTATTTTTTTAAAAATTATTTTGCCAGTAACTTCCTGTTTAGCTCAATTGGCGAAGCTAAGACCCCATGACTCTAAGGTCACGGGTTCGAACCCTACCAACGTGTGGGATGTTATTCTACTTTAATAGAAGGTGTCGTTCTATTTTAATAGTAGGTGTTGGTTAGATATAGTTTTTTGATATTGGTGATAAGTATATGATTGTTATAGTTGTCATTGTTAGGTACAGACTCTCTGTTCATGGAAGTACTAAGGAAAATGAAGTTAGGAGTTGCTATTTTGTAGCCAGTTCACACCCCGTTAGTGGGATTTGAAGGTAGCAAGGTGATTCCTTTGGGAACAATAGATCTCCCAGTATCAATAGGAGAAGACCCAAGGAGGAAGACTTTAATGGTATAATTCTTCGTGGTAGATACACTCTCTACATACGATGTGATTTTGGGACGACCAAGATTGAATTTGTTCCAAGCACTAGTGTCCACTTTTCATTTGAAGATGAAGTTTCCGACCAAGAATGGGATAGGTGAAGTGTGCTGCGACCAAAAGGAGGCTAGAAGATGTTATAATGTATCTCTAAAGAGGAATGAAAGTGAAGGTATTAAGGAAGTGCGAAGACAGGTAGGGTTGAGGCAACAAGGAGAGGTAGAGCAATATAAGAGAATGAAATCGGAGCGCATTGAGCCAACAGAAGAACATAAGGTGATAGAATTGATATCATGTGAGGCAAGTAGAACAACAAGGATTGGGTCACACATGAGTTCGCGGCTAGAGGCACTCACAATTGATTTCCTTAGAAGAAATACGAACATGTTTGCATGGAGTCCCTCGGACTTCCGGGGACAGACCCAGAGGTAATTGTGCACAGGTTGAATGTTGACCCCCAAGCTAAATCCGTAAAAAAGAAGAAGAGGCCGTTTGGGGTTGAACGTGACAAAATTATAGAGGAAGAAGTGTACAAACTACTTGAAGCTGGCCATGTGGCTGAAGTACAATACACATAATGTTTGTCTCATGTCGTGGTAGTGCTAAAAATAGTAGGAAAGTGGTGGATGTGTACGAATTTCACTGACTTGAAAAAGGCGTATCCTAAGGACCCCTACCCGCTACCCTGAATTGATCTATTGGTAGATTCAATTGTAGGATGTGCCTTGTTCAGCATGCTGGATGCAGACCAAGGATATCACCAGATTTTCAGGGCCGAAGAAAATAGAGATAAGACCTTTTTTATTACTGAAAATGATTTATTTTGTTACAGTGTGATGCCCTTTTGCTTGAAAAATGCAGGTGCCACCTATCAAAGACTGGTTAACAAGACGTTCAAGGATCTCATTGGAGAAACTACAGAGGTCTACGGGAATGACATGATGGTAAAAATCAAAATGGAACAAAAACATCTATACCACTTGCAGAAGGCATTCGAGGTCATGAGGAGCTACGAAAAGAAATTAAATACAGCCAAGTGCACTTTCAGAGTTAGAGGAGGCAAGTTCTATGGATTCATGGTAAGCGAGAGAGGGATCGAGGTGAACCCAGAAAAGAGAGGCCATAATGCAAATAGGCTCGCCAAAATCAATTAAGGATGTACAAAAGCTAATGGGGAAGGTCGCATCTCTTGCTCGTTTCATATCTAGATCAACAAATAGAAATCTCCCATTCGTTAAAACATTAAGGAAGATGAAAGACTTCAGATAGACAAAGGAATGTGAGAAAGCCCTCAAGGACTTGAAGCAGTACTTGATGACTTAACCACTATTGGCAAACACAAAGGTAGGAGAGATTTTGTACCTTTACTTAGCAGTATCTGAAGATACAATAAGTTCAGTCTTGGTAAAGGAGGAGTTAGGGGTCCAAAACCCGGTATACTTCATTATAGGATGTTGCAAGGTGCGGAAAAGAGATATATACAGATCGAAAAGTTGGCATTGTCATTGGTGACAACTGCAAGAAAATTAAGACGTTACTTCCAGTCCCGCCAAATCATCGTGCTAACTAATCCCCCGCTAAAGCAGATAATATCGTGACCAGATGCCTTAGGTCGCCTAATTAACTAGGCGGTGGAACTAGGTGTGTTCGACATAGAATATCAACCTACGACTACTATAAAGGCCAAGATTTTGCTGACATTATTGTTGAGTTAGTAGGTGAGCAACAACAAGTGAAAGATGATGGATGGATGTTGCATGTAGATAGATCTTCGAACTCTAGCAATGGAGGAGCAAGAATCTTGCTTCAAGGACCAGGAGGTGTTGAGATTGAGATCACTTCAAACCTGGCTTTTCCCCACCACTAACAATGAGGCGGAGTACGAGGCCTTGATTCTGGGCCTAAGGATAGCATCCGATGCAGGGGTAAGACAACTAGATGTATATACTGATTCTCAATTAGTTGCGATGCAGATTGAAGGGTCGTACAAGATGCGTGAGTGGTCAATGACTCAATACTTGAAAAAGGTAAAAGAGTCGAAGATAAAGTTTGATAGATGTGCCATTCAACAAATACCAAGGGACAAGAACTCGAGAGTTGATGCCCTATCCAAATTTGGAGCCATGGTAGCAGGAATAAAGAACAGGAAAGTTAAAGTAATGCTAAAGGCAAGGCATCGGTGGACGAGACGAAGATAGTGTAATCTATGGCGGAAGACAAGTCATGGAAAAGTGAGATAGAGGAGTACCTGAAAGAAGGGATAGTGTCGGAGGACTCGTTTGTTGCTAGAAGCTTGAAGTTTAGGGCGAACAGGTTCACTATGTTCAAGAGGGAGTTGTACCGCAGGTCGATAGATGGGCCATCGCTGAAATGTCTAAATCCAGAGAAAGTCCATTATGTCGTTAGAGAAATCTACGAGGGGAGTTATGGGAATCATTCCGGAGGAAGGTCGCTGTCACAAAAGGTAATAACACAAGGATATTTTTTGCCAACTCTTGTGAAAGATGTTATGGAGTTCGCTAAAAAATGTGAAAGCTGTCAGAAATATGCGACCCTGATACATTCACCCGCGACTCAGATGGAGCCAATTAGGACCACATGCCCATTTGATCAATGGGGAATTGACATTTTGGGACCTTTCCTACCAGCACCTGCACAAAAGAAGTTTGTCATCATGGCTGTTGAGTATTTTTCCAAATGGGTGGAGGCAGAAGCTTTAGCCAAGATCTCTGAGAAAGAGGTAATTAACTTTATTTGAAAAAATATTATTTGCAAGTTTGGGATACCCAGGATCTTGATCTCAAATAATGGAACACAATTCCAAGGCAGGGGAATTACATCATGGTGCAAGGAGATAAAAATCCAGCAAAAGTTCACTGCTATGGGAATCCTCATGCGAATGGTCAAACTGAGGTCACAAACACGATCTTATCGCAACACTTCAAAACAAGGCTTGAAGGAGCAACGGGATCGTGGGTAGAAGAATTACTAGGGGTGTTATGGGCATAGAAAACAACGCTAAGGACCGCAACTGGCGAGACCCCATTTTGCTTGGTCTATAGATCAGACATAGCTATCCCTACTAAGATAGGGGAAGAGATAACAAGGAAAGCAACCAACAAAGGAGTTTAGACCTCACAATGATCGAGGAAAAAAGGGAGAACGCATTTGCAATAATTCTACAGTACAAAAGCCTCATGATGAAGGTTACAATCATAAGGTCAAAATAAGGCATTTCCAAGTAAGAGACCTAGTCCTGAAAAAGCTCGAGGCCTCCAAACATGAGAGAAAGTTAGATCCCAATTGGGAAGGACTATACAAAGTGGTGGACGTCAAGAAGAAGGGAACGCACAAGCTGGTGGACATGGAAGGAAAATATCTTCCAAGACCTTGAAACATCCACAATTTGAGAAAATTTTACTTGTAAGAATAGGGGTCGAGGTAACACTATTTTGTAAGTTTATGTTGAGGTATTTGTAGCTTTTTTGTACCCTGTACCAAGTACCAGAAACAAGGGACTCTGGAAAAGATCTCGCTGATGTATTTATCTAAAAAAGATCGTGATCGAGAAAGATCTAAGTAAATACCATTTTGAGCAATGCTATTGAAATCTAGAAAAAAATTTCTAAAGACAAATCGATCCAAAGATGTTGCGATTTAAAATCTGGAAAGATTTTTCTAATACAAATCGGCCCCAAGAGGTCACAATATTAAAATTTAGAAAATAGTTTCTAAGACCAGTCGACCCCAATAGGCCACGATATTAAAATCTAGAAAAGAATTTCTAACGCAACTCGACTCTAAGACGTCGAGATATTATAAATCTACAAAACGTTAGTTAAGGTCAATCAACCCCAAGAGGTCGAGGTTATTATCAATCTGAAAAAGATTTTCTAAGGCAAGTTGGCCCCAAGAAATTGAGATAGTATAAGGCAGAAATTTTTAAAGACCTCATGAGGTCGCAAATTACAAAGAAATGAATGCAACAGATTGAAAATTCGAACGTATGAGCTATGATAAAGGTCGATGAAATACTTTGAGAAAATAAAAAAGGCTCCATGGTCGTTACAAGGAAGATTGGTAGACCATTTACCTGATTACAATGAGAAAAATCAAAGTAAAAAAGATAGATGGCCTCACGATCTATCAAAATGAGCAAAATCGAATCCTCTGTATTATAGAGGAGGATCCATCTTTTCCACCTCATCTGCTATGCTCCCGAACTCATCATCTTCGGTGGGGGGAGCATCCTCGTTAGGGAATGTAGCAAGATTGCTATCCAAGGAAGGATCGAGCAAAACTGTGTTAAACCCTTTCACAAACCCCTTGAGCTTGCTCACTTGGGCCTTGCACCTCTAAAAACATTTGAGGGAGATGTCCATGACTTTAATCTCAGGCCCCTTGGAGTTGAGTCTCAGGCAGTTGCCCTCCTACAGTCATCAGAAGCTAGATAGGCATTGCAACCCTAAATCATACCGTCCTCTCTGCCAGTACCCCAACCTGCCGAGAAGCCCTCCATTTTGCTTGCCTCCAAGGCCACAGTTCGGGGCAATTTCAGTTTCGACCTTAGATCGAAAAGATTGGTCCTCCAGCTAGGCCTTTAGGCTCTTGATTTTTTCTTCAGCAACAACCTTGGAAGCCTCTATTTCTTCAACCTTCTTGCGAAGATCGGCTAGCTTGGAATCGCTAGAGAACTTCTCTAGCCGCAAAAGGTGCATCCAGGGAGAGATGATGTCTAAAAGTGATGGCGTGTGATCCATAAAGAAAGGGAACTCAATTGCAGTGTAAGAAGAGAACTACAAAACCGAATGGCCAAATAATCTATACCTCAGTAAGAACATGAGCATGATGCTCCTCAACGCGAGTACTGAAAGAATCGGTACGGCCCGGGAACGCGAGAAATTTAAAACGATCTCAAAAGGGGTGTTCCCTTTGAATTCCCGGGCGTTCGGTGTATTCAAAAGCAACAAAATATACAGAAAAATATGCTTGAACATGTGGCTAGAGGAGGAAACAAAAAAGGTACAACAGTTTAAATAGAATCATACCTTTTTCGTTTCACATGTACAACGGCAACAAGCTTTGATTCTCTTTTCGTTCATTTTTCGTTCACCTTAGGATTCAAATTAGAACCCCTCTAATTTGTCCGCACCACAGCAATGGAAGCAAATCTACATCTACTGCTAGGTAGAAGCTAGATCAAGGAAGAAACGAAAAACGTATTACACTATTGATTAGTGTATACGTATTTTGAAAGCCTGGGATAGGCGTGTGGATCGTCCCGGGAATAGCGCCAATACGGAAGCGCGGTATAAATTTAAATTATGAAAATTTAAACATGCATAATACGTATAAAATTAAAACATGTTCAAGGGGTGTGCCCTTGAAGTTCTCGGGTGTTTGGTGTATCTCATGAATTAAGAACATACATGCAATCATGGAGGCCATAGGATTTGTAAAATAAAAGAGGACAAAAACGTAAACAGAGACCTACCGGTTCGTCGTTTTCCTCTTCTAACCGGTACTCGCGTTGTTCCCCGATTTGCTCCAAATCTCGTATGTGAGATCCTCTAAATCGTGACACGCAATCCGCCCATGTATCTTGTACTTCATGCTAGCGAACGAACAAGTATTTTATTTGGAGAGGACGGATCAATCACACGTTATTATTTAACGGGATTAATCCTCCTTTTGTTTAATTGTTAACACAAAAGAACAAGAACAATTCTTGGAGAGGGAGAGGAGAGAGACGGACGAGAGAGGGAGAGAGAGCACACGGTTTGTGTGTGTGTGTGTGTGTGTGTGTGTGTTGAAGAATCATCATCTCTCTTAAGGTTAGGAGCTAGGAGTATATATAGAGGAGGAGTTTAATCCTCTTCAAACTCCAACTCTAAGAAGACTAATTTGACTAGGATTTTGACCTAGTCAAAGTCCTAGTCAAAGTAGTAATTTGACCTAGTCAAAGTAATCCTAGCCATCCATCTCTCCTTTTAATCTCAACCATTAATTTAATTTAATGGAATATTTAAAACCTATTTAAATATTCCAAGGGCAATAAATAAATATATTAAATATAAATATTTATTTTAAGCCCATTAAATTAATTTTCTAACAAATCTAATTTATTAGATAAATCCCTTTTATCCAATAAAAGGAATTAATTCTTTTCAAGAAAAATAAGGACCCGATTAAATCCAATTTAATCACTCCATTTCTCCAAATATTTAATTCTAAATTAAATACTTTATGTGTGCGGATTGTGTGTGACTCTTTAGGTTCACCTTCAACTAGACTTGGTCAGATTCCTAGTATCCGCGCGTTACCATGGGTGGCCATCTAGCAACGGTCCATGGCACTAGAGACTAGGTGAATATACGGGGATGAACATTTAGGCACAAACAGTACACTTGTCCTTCCGTCTACGGTCTCACCACTTAGGGTCTAAGGCACGGAAAATGCAGGTACCCATTTTGGACCTAAGTGTCGGTCTGTCCTTTACTAAACGCCGCAAGGGAAACCTTCCCTTCTGTTCAGTTACTGTGGCCACAGATTTTAGGGACAAGACACAGAGCATTTGTGAGACTCAACTGTCAATGCCTTTTCACAGGAGACAGATCCTTTCTTGGAAACTACTGTCACGTTGTACATTGGAGCTGCACTAGACATGGCTTATGACTACTCAAGTGCTTCTTGTCAATCTCTCACCATATCTAAGATACAACCCTGATGTACAGGTAAACCCAGCAGTTCCTCAAGTCAAAGGACTTGACCTATACTGTTGGAACCGGGAACACACGTCATACCTAACCGACCCTACTCAAGGTCCTCCGTTAGACGGTTCCCGCGAGTCACCTCAGTCAGCTGCTCCTTAGCGGGCTAACCCACTAACACTACTTAGACGACCCTCGTCACCCGTCGATGAAATACGGCAGCAGATGCTTAGTGCAAGTCTCAAGGGGAATCTCGGTACCCATTTTCGAGATTCCTTGACTTGGAGTTTTCCGGATTGATTCGGCAGGACTGATTTTATGGACCTACCTCCAAGCATAGTCCCAGTCCCCGAAATATGTTTTCAGTCCGTGGGCTTTGTTTGCGTAGTGAACAGAAATATAAAGCAGATAAAGTGAACAGAAACAAAATAATGCCAAATGAATATCACTTCTTATTATTTAATAATTCATCAAATCCTTGAAATTATTTAGACATAGGTTACATTTTTCCTACCAAGATTGGCTACATGGTCACCATTTCTAACAATCTCCCACTTGACCTTATAGCCAGTCGCCCATATGTCTAATCCCCATCTTCTCAAGATGTTGCGTGTGAGCACTCTGCGATATAGGATTTGTCAGCGGATCTGCTGTGTTGTCTGCTGAGTTGACTCGGCCCATCCGAACGTCACCTTTTCCTACCATTTCTCTTAGAAGATGGTAGCGTCTAAGAGTGTGTTTGGAACGGTGATGAGATCTCGGTTCCTTTGCTTGCGCTATTGCTCCGTTATTATCACAAAAGATGACAACGGGCTCGGCGATGCTAGGCACCACACCCAACTCTTGGATGTAGTTTCTCATCCAAACCGCTTCCTTGGCAGCTTCTGAAGCTGCTATGTATTTGGCCTCAGTGGTGGAATCAGCAGTGGTTGCTTGTTTGGAACTTTTCCAAGCCACTACTCCTCCATTGAGCCTGAATACACAACCGATTGAGACTTGGCATCATCGTCATCAGACTGGAAGCTAGCGTCGCTAAAACCTTCCAGGATCAGTTCTCCATTGCCATAGACTAAGAACATTTCCTTAGTCCTCCTCAGGTACTTAAGGATGCCCTTAACAGCATTCCAATGTGCCTCTCCTGCACAAGGCTGATATCTGCTCGTTACACTCAAAGCGTAAGCAATGTCAAGTCTGGTGCAATGATTCGCATATTGGATGCTAGCTACGGCAGAAGCATAGGAGATGACCTTCATCCTTTCAAGTTCCTCATCAGTCTGTGGGGACTATTTCTTGGATAACTTGATCCCATGCCTCATGGGAAGGAATCCTTGTTTGGAGTTGTCCATTCAAAATCTTTTTAGGACTTTCTCCATATACAAGTTTTGGGTGAGCCCTAACATCCTTTTAGATCTGTCCCTGACAATCTGGATACCTAGGATGTAGGAGGCTTCACCCAAATCCTTCATGGAAAACTGGGTTGATAACCATGCTTTTGTGTCACCTAACATTCTTACATCATTACCTATGAGTAGAATGTCATCCACATAAAGCACTAGGAACACTATAGAGCTCCCACTGATCCTCTTGTATACACAAGGGTCGGATTCATTTTTTATGAAGTCATAACCTCGTATCACTTCATCAAAGCGAATGTTCCAACTTCGGGATGCTTGTTTGAGGCCATAGATGGACTTCTGGAGATGACAGACCTTCTGTTCTTCTCCAGTGACCGTGAAACCCTCTGGCTGATCCATATAGATCTCTTACTCAAGGAAACCATTGAGGAAGGCCGTTTTCACGTCCATCTGCCATAGCTCATAGTCATACTATGATGCTATGGCGAGCAGGATCTGAATGGATTTAGCCATGGCTACCGGCGAGTAGGTGTCCTCAAAATCGACCCCGAGTCATTGAGTGTACCCTTTAGCTACTAGCCTCGCCTTAAAAGTTGTGACTTCTCCATCAATGCCAAGTTTGCGCTTATAGACCCACTTACAGCCAACTGGCTTAACACCTTTCGGTGAGTCTACAAGTCTCCAGACTTGGTTCTCGCTCATGGAGTCCATTTCGGTTTTCATGGCCTTAAGCCATTTCCCAGAGTCGATGTCAGACAACGCTTCTCCGTATGTCTTAGGATCGTTATCCAGTAGACTGGTTGTATTTAGAAAGCCATATCTCACTGGAGGTCTGGACTCTCTAGTTGACCTACGGAGAATGGGAACGTCAGTGGTGACTGTGGGTGCTAACTGTATAGGAGCTGGCGGTTCATGTACCGGGGTTGGTCTTTCCTAAGGCTATCCTTCGTGCCTAGCATGCTGGACTCCTCGAGGTTGGTCAGTCCTTCGGGTATCTATCCTGAATCCTTTAAGTGAGGAATCCGCGGCAACCTCTGATGACTGATTTCCATCACTTGATTCCTCAAGGATCAGTTCATCAGGTTGGATATCCTCTGGAAAGCCTTGTCCAAGAATACTGCATTCCTTGAAATAAATACCTTTTGTTCCAAGGGGTCATAAAAGTAATAACCTGCAGTTTCTTTAGGGTATCCAACGAACCTGCATAAGCTAGACCTGGATTCTAGCTTATCTCCCACTAACCTCTTGACATATGCGGGGCTACCCCACACTTTCAAGTAGATGTAGGATGCAGGCTTGCCGTGCCATATTTCATATGGCGTTTGGGTCAATACACTGGTTAGTGCCAAATTTAACAACTTGGCCGCCGTTTCCAATGCGTAGCCCCAAAAGGAAAAGGGCAATTTGGTAAAACTCATCATGGATCGAACCATGTCCAACAGGGTTCGATTCCTCCTTTCAGAGACACCATTCAACTGTGGTGTCCTGGGAGGTGTCCATTCAAATATTATACTATTTTCTTTTAGATAATTAAGGAACTCAGTACTAAGGTATTCTCCGCCTTGATCTGACCGTAGGACTTTAATTTTGCAAATGGTTTGGTTCTCCACTTCAAGTCTGAATTCTTTAAACCTCTCAAGAGCTTCAGACTTGTACCTCATCAGGTATACATAACCATACCGTGAATGATCATCGGTGAAGGTTATGAAGTAGGAGAACCCACCTCGGGCCTGCGTCCTTAGTGGTCCACATACGTCTGTACGCACCAAGTCCAACAAACTTGTGGCAAGCCTGCTTTGTCCTACAAAGGGCTTCTTGGTCATTTTTCTTCTTAGACATGATTCACAAGTTGGTAGCTCACTTAAGTCCCCTACCTCTAGGTTCTTTGAGTCTATCAATTTTTTCATCCTGTCTTGGGATATGTGACCTAGCCTAGCGTGCCACAGTCGTGCGTTTCCGTTATTATCTATTTTACGTTTGTGTTGAGCGTTAAGAACGAAGTTCGTTTGCTGTAAGATATAGAGCCCATTATTAAGTGTACCAAGTAGATGAGCAATTCCACACCTCATCAAATAAAAGCAATTTTTATTGATCATAAACTCATAACTACTATTATCTAACAATAGAATGGAAACGATGTTTTTAATCATACTAGGTACATAATAAACTTGCTCTAATTCTATACTACTACGATCACTAACTACTAGAGTGGCGGATCCTATTGCTTCTGTCGAGATGGCCTTGCCATTCCCAAGGTTCAGGATCATATCCCCGCTACCCAGTTTTCTGCTTCTTTTCAGCACCTGCAAATCATTGCAAATGTGAGCTCCACAGCTGGTATCTAATACCCAAGAGGCAGAATTAGTGATCATATTAACCTCAATTACAAATATACCTTGGTTCGAGAGGAGTTTGGGGCACTCCCTCTTCCAATGCCCTTTCTCACGGCAATTGATATATATGTCATATGCCCTCGACTGTTGCTTGGAGACAACCTTCCCTTTTCCTTTGCCTTTTCCCTATTTGGCAATGGGAACACTCTTAGTGTTTGTAGTTGCTTTGATGGCTTTTCCCTTCCCTTTTTTCCTTTTCCAACGTCTGGCACCCTTGCCTTTTGTTTTGGAAATTGAAGCACCTCCAAACAATACCGAAGGCGTGGACTTTTTGGTCGTTGCCTCGTATTGCACCAACATATTGATCAACTCATGAATGCCCTTCTCAAGTGCGTTCATGTTATAGTTAACAATAAATTGGTCGAAGGAGGGTGGGAGAGACTGAAGGATCACATTTATGTACGTCTCATTATCGAGGCCTGCCTTTAGGTCCTCGAGCTTTTCCACCAGGGTAAGCATTTTAACCCCGTGCTCTTGTACAGAGGATCCTTCTATCATTTTGGTTCCAAAGAACGCCTTAGTCGCGACATACCTAGTATGCCAGTCCAGGATTGCATAGCAATCCTTAAGGCGTGCCATAATGGAAGGGACATCGTCTAGCCTTTCATATTGCTTCTGAATCTCATTCGTCATTGAAGCAAGTATGACGCTACATACTTTCCGGTTATCCTTATGCCAAGTCTCGAACGTCTCACGTTCTTCTGGCGTGGATCCTTCGGGTAAGGTCCTAGGGAGAGGCTCGTCCATGACGTAGCCTTGGTTCTCGTAATCCAGGACTATCCTGAGATTGCGCAACCAATCGTTATAATGGTTCTATTGAATTTGTTGGTCTCAAATATGGTTGATAAAGGGTTCTTAGACATTTTAAATCTACATTTAAAAAACAGAGTTCGTGATCAGTAGAATTTAAAAGACGGAGGTTTGATAAATAATTAATTCTTGGTCTTTAGTCATTTAATGCTCCCACTATTTATACGAAAACACGGTACTCTCAAACATTGTTTTTGGGAAACCTTTTCCTAGTGGGCTTGGGATCCACAGCGAATTTTCCCATACGAGTCGCATGGGAAGAATCCTGTGGGAGGTATGCCATACCATTTTCGTTCCATGAGATTCGCAAGATCATTGCCTCACCCTTTCACATGATCCCGAGGACTCCAAGCGAATCATGTTAATCGGGCTTTAGACCCGACCCAATCAACCGAATCATGTTAATCGGGCTTTAGACCCGACCCAATCAACCGAATCATAGACCCGCTGCTACCTCCACGACTCGTGAGATAGGTAACAGTGGTCTACTTTTCGTTCATGACACAGTGCAGCTTCTTTTAAGTACGATAGACGTGGCACGACTCGTGAGACCATGCTATCGACCTAAATTAGCTTCCTCATTATGCCATGGACTGGAAGGCATGGACAAACTCCTAGAGTCCATGTCCATTTTTGTCTAGGGCCTAATATTTGGACATTGGTCCAACCAATGTGAGAGTAGTATGTATAAATATAAACACATTCATCCATAATGCGTAAATAAATAAATTGCATCCCATAGCAGTTATATGATAAATAAAATCCATTCATCAATCATAACAACCACATGCAAAATTAAAGCCTAGCACGCCCTTGTTGGATGATCACGAGCCCGAATCCTATGCGACCCACTGAGCCCGCAGTAAATCTATGATCAATCTAGGGTTGGTCCTACACTATTACATTAATAGTAACCCAATCATCATTCTCATGGGCCTTGGTCTCTTTTCTATTTCATTTCTTCATGGAAACACCTTGGATCCTCCGTTCTGGGCTCTCCATGTGGACCTTCATTCTTCTCCACCAAATACATTAAAAATTAAAACCTCACTCCTATTCTACTCTCATTACATATTAGAAAGAAACCCCAGCGAAAACCCAGGGGGAGTACATTAGGAAGGAGGAAGAATGCCTTATTATTCCAAGGCAACTAGAAGGGAAGAAGGAGAAAGCAAAAAAAGAGGCACACATGCCCAACATAAAATTAAACCATACATTCGGTTTAGGGCTCGTGATCATCCATTTACATTCAACGCACATAATCACATGATCCAATCACATAAATATATGCTAACATTCCATGATTACCAATCATATAAATCCAAAATAAAATAAATGTGCCACGTATGAAAAATATGGTACAACCGTTTGGCAATAATATTTCCCATTTTAGGAAGACCCTTCCTCATTATTTGTAGGTAAGTTATCCCTGGGATTCCAAATCCAATAAACTTAACCTCCCAAAATAATGTTCATAGAAAATAAGCAAAATTAAACAAAACGAATTTTCAGAATTAATCACAAAAAATTTAAAAACTGAAAATAACGAGAAAGACGGCAATGTCAACCGACTGCCGCCACCGGCCGCAGTCAGCCGGTGCGCGCAGGCGCCTCTGCCCACGCGCGCCAGTTTGCTGACCGCCAGCGTGTGCCTGCCCTGCGCCCCAGCGTGCTGACCTGGCGTGCGCGCACGGGCTTCTCCGCCTGCATGCGTGCTCGCCCGGCCACTCGCCTGCGCCTGTCGCCAGGCCGCGCCACCTAGTAGGCCTGACTGCGAGCAGCCATGCGCGCCTAGCGCAGGCGGTCGCGCGCAGCCTCCTCTGCCTGCGCGCGTCTGCCTCGCCTGGGCGCACAGCGCGCGCGGTCAGCCATCGGTTGGCCGCGTGCTGCGTTTCTCCGTTTTGTTCGATTTTTGCCCCCATTTCCCAAGAAAAAACAGAAAATACCAACATACCAAAAATCATATGAATTGAAAGCAAGAAAAAACGACATGCTTTAATGATAAAAAATATCAAGAAATAATTAAAACATGCTAAACATGTTTTTCATGCTTAAAATGCACACAAAATCCTAGGCCTATACACCGAACCGGGCTCTGATACCATTGAAAGCCTAGGATAGGCGTGTGGATCGTCCCGGGAATAGCGCAAATGCGGAAGCGCGGTATAAATTTTAATTACAAAAATTTAAACATGCATAATACGTATAAAATTAAAACACGTTCAAGGGGTGTGCCCTTGAAGTTCCCGGGTGTTCGGTGTATCTCATGAATTAAGAACATACATGCAATCATGGAGGCCATAGGATTTGTAAAATAAAAGAGGACCAAAACATAAATAGAGACCTACCGGTTCATCGTTTTTCTCTTCTAACCGGTACTCGCGTTGTTCCCCGATTTACTCCAAATCTCGTATGTGAGATCCTCTAAATCGTGACACGCAATCCGCCCACGTATCTTGTAATTCGTGTTAGCGAACGAACAAGTATTTTATTTGGAGAGGACGAATCAATCACACGTTATTATTTAACGGGA
This sequence comes from Sesamum alatum, assembly GCA_034509735.1. Taxonomy (NCBI): domain Eukaryota; kingdom Viridiplantae; phylum Streptophyta; class Magnoliopsida; order Lamiales; family Pedaliaceae; genus Sesamum; species Sesamum alatum. The sequence goes on along the minus strand of JACGWO010000002.1, from coordinate 28,402,415 downwards.
TTAATCCTCTTTTTGTTCAATTGTTAACACAAAAGAACAAGAACAATTCTTGGAGAGAGAGAGGAGAGAGGCGGACAAGAGAGGGAGAGAGAGCACACGGTTTGTGTGTGTGTGTGTGTGTGTGTTGAAGAATCATCATCTCTCTTAAGGTGAGGAGCTAGGAGTATATATAGAGGAGGAGTTTAATCCTCTTCAAACTCCAACTCTAAGACGACTAATTTGACTAGGATTTTGACCTAGTCAAAGTAGTAATTTGACCTAGTCAAATTAATCCTAGCCATCCATCTCTACTTTTAATCTCAACCATTAATTTAATTTAATGGAAAAGTTCAAACCTATTTAAATATTCCAAGGGCAATAAATAAATATATTAAATATAAATATTTATTCTAAGCCCATTAAATTAATTTTTGTTGGAATAGGTGACCAGAAAGCCAATAGGTTTGGCAATTTGTAACCTATTCGACAACTTGATGTAGATGTAATATTATTACGTGATGAATAAGATGAGTGTTCGTTACCAATGGTACCTTCTTTGTTGCGCTCATCTTACATTTGTTAAAATGGTGTTTAACTTATATCGCAACAAAGCCCACAGACCATGGATAACAACTCGTGCAGTTGGGCCACGCATTGGATGGTGGTCATGAAACCAACTGATTAAGAGTTGGGTCTGAAACGTTCCAAATCGAGGACCTCGAGACAGGGCATCGAGAGTCCTATTGAGACTTGCGTCAAGAGTCGTGTTCATTAGATGAGTGTCGTGTTTCATTGGCGACAGGCGTGGGACGTCTACACGATCTTGATGGGTTGGTCGACTGGGGTCGAGCCGACTGGACTGACTCGCGGGGATCATCATATGGAAGCCTTAGAGGCTTGGTGGGTATGATTGGTTTTCCCCGGTTCCGATAGTACGGGAGTAATCCTCAGACTTGAGGGATCATGGCAGTCGTGTGCACATGACGGCTGTATCTTGGATCTGGCGAGAGGTAATCATTCTGTAAGATGATTATCATAAGCCTTGTCCAATGCAGTCGGACTGTGTAGCAAGGACGGTGGATTCCAAGAAGAGGATTCGTCCCCTGTCAGTATGTGACAAAGGTATCTCCTATGCACTCGGAGACACATTCATGCTGTTTGAAGCTGTGGCCACAGTGGTTGGTCGAACAGGAAATGATTTCCTGTGTCGATGCAATGAAGCATACGTGGTCTCGAGTATTAAGCATAGATGCCTAGTCAAGGATGGGAATCGACGCCCAATTCCATACCCTAGACTAAGGCCAGCAGACGGTGGACGGAAGGATCATACCCGTACGTCGGCGCCTAAATGTTCACGCCAATTCACCTAGTCTCTAGTGCCATGGACCGTTGCTAGACGGCCACCCATGGTAACGGGCCCTTGTGGGACACGGGCCCAAGTCTAGCTGAGGGTGAACCTAAAGGGTCACACACAAATCACCGAGGAGGTTGAGAGATCGACTTGGAGTCAATCTCAAAGGATAAAATAAGTAATTGGATTACTTAAGGGAAAGTCCATTGGATGTACGAGCCGATATTGTATCGGGCTCTCGTTTAATAGGTAAATTGGATTTTCGATTAAATATGGAAAGTTGAGACGTTGAGACGTTGGATCTTTTAATTGGATTAAAAGATCAACAGGAATAATTTAAATGGACATTAAATTGGATTTAATGTTGGATTCGTCGTAATTGGATTATGATAAAACCCGGTCCGTTAAATTATGCCCGAGAGGAGAAATAATTTCTATTTTGAAATAGGAAGAAGTTGGACTTCTTCCCTTAATTAAACATGGCCGACATGCTCCCTTGGAGGAAGCAAAATCAGCCATGTTTCATGCTAGGTGGTATGTTGACTTATCTCTTTTGGAAAGAGACAAATCAAGTCCAATCAAGCTCTTTCCTTTTGGTATGATTTGATCATACCATAAATTTTGGTAGGCTTGATTGAAAAATTGATGGTGATTGATTGGAATGAATCTAGACATCCTTGGATGAACCTAGACACATTCCAATAATCACATTTATTATGTATATATATTAGAATATACAACACCAAGCATAAGTGATTCATTATTCATCTTTTTCTAAGGAAAAAGAGAAGACAAAATCCCTCTCCTCTCTCTCAACTCTCGGCCCTCTCTCCCTCTCTTACACTTGTGTTCTTCACTTGATTTTGAATCAAGAAGAAGAAAAAAAGTAAGTTTAAGAGAGCACTAATTTATAGTGTTCTTCTCTTAAACCGATTCCTTCTAAAACCCGTTCTTTTCTAGCAAGAAGAACGTGTGTTTCTTCCGGTGTGGTGTGGATCACCTTTAGAGAATCCATACGTTTGGATTTCGTGAGCATTCCGGAGAAGGAACAACGCTAGTATCCGGGAGCATACGCTAAACAATCAAAGGTAACGATTTTACTACGCTTTGATTGATTTAATATACATCTACGCCCTATGTGTTTAAATATATGTTTCTAATATTTACACATCCTACATCGAACGCCCGGTTGAGCACCCAAGGGTACACCCCTTGGGATTCATATTTTAAATTAGATTTGATTTAATTTACGCATTTTTCTCGCTTCCTCGCTTCCGCTCGCGCTTCCGGGCGGATCCGCTTGTCCTTCAATTTTCTAATAAATCTAATTTATTAGATAAATCCCTTTTATCCAATAAAAGGAATTAATTCTTTTCAAGAAAATTAAGGACCCGATTAAATCCAATTTAATCATTCCATTTCTCTAAATATTTAATTCTAAATTAAATACTTTATGTGTGCTGAGTGTGTGTGACTCTTTAGGTTCACCTTCAGCTAGACTTGGTCGGATTCCTAGAATCCGCCCGTTACCATGGACGGCCATCTAGCAACAGTCCATGGCACTAGAGACTAGGTGAATATACGGGGATGAACATTTAGGCTCGAACAGTACACTTGTCCTTCCGTCTACGGTCTCACCACTTAGGGTCTAGGGCACGAAAAATGCAGGTACCCATTTTGGATCTAAGTGTCGGTCTGTCCTTTACTAAACGCCGCAAGGGAAACCTTCCCTTCTGTTCAGTTACTGTGGCTTCAGATTTTAGGGACAAGACACAGAGTATTTGTGAGACTCAACTGTCAATGTCTTTTGACAGGAGACAGATCCTTTCTTGGAAACTACTGCCACTCTGTACACTGGAGCTGCACTAGACATGGCTTATGACTACTCAAGTGCTTCTTCAAAATCTCTCACCATATCTAAGATATAGCCTTGATGTACAGGTAAACCCAGCAGTTCCTCAAGTCAAAGGACTTGACCTGTACTATTGGAACCAGGAACACACGTCATACCTAACCGACCCTACTCAAGGTCCTCCGTTAGACGGTTCCCGCGAGTCACCTCAGTCAGCTGCTCCTTAGCGGGCTAACCCACTAACAATGCTTAGACGATCCTCATCACCCGTCGATGAAATACGACAGCAGATGCTTAGTGCAAGTCTCAAGGGGAATCTCAGTACCCATTTTCGAGATTCCTTGACTTGGAGTTTTTCGGACTGATTCGGCAGGACTGATTTCATGGACCTACCTCCAAGCGTAGTCCCAGTCCCCGAAATGTGTTTTCAGTCCGTGGGCTTTGTTTGCATAGTGAACAGAAATATAAAGCAGATAAAGTGAACACAAACAAAGTAATGCCAAATGAATATCACTTCTTATTCATTAATAATTTATCAAATCCTTGAAATTGTTTAGACATAGGTTACATTTTTCCTGCCAAGATTTGGCTACATGGTCACCTATTCTCACATATTTCTCATGTTCTCATCTTGAATCCAATTCAAAGAGAACTAAAAAGAAGGAGAAAAAATATGCAGGAAATCTCGTGGCTTGTGTGCTAGAGAGTGCAAGTTAGGGAGTTGAAAAGTGTATACATGTGTTGTGTTGTTGTAGGTAGTTTCCAAAACCACCTACACACTAATGCACAACTTGTACTCAACCTCCAACCATGTTAGCACAATATATGGACCAGCCACTTCGTGAGCTCCCTTCCGCCACTCGGTGAGCTCGCGAATCAGCCTTAGATATTCTACCTCCTCGGCCAGGGCTGCAACTTCTTTAGCTTTCCTCTTCTCAAATCGACACTTGATGCGCTTGCTGGACCTACTGAAACGTGAACCTGTATTGCGATACTTATGCTTCCTCTTACGTTTCTCAATGTCGCTAGGACCCTCAGTAGTGTCTGCCTCCTTGAGTTCGGTCCCATAGAACCTAAAGCTACTTCCTGTTAGGAGTTCTGGATTTGGGAACATATTCGTGCACTCTTGCAGAAGAATTAGTACCCGCACCCGCACCCGCACCCGCACCCGCGCTCGCGCTTGCGACCTCGATGGCAATAGGGGGATTCTGGGTACCTGTTTGTTGCTCGGGTGGTTCTCGAGGGCGATCTCTTGCAGATAGAGTGATGGAAGTATTAGCCTGGGAAGACATATTGAGCGCAATAGAGGCAGGTAAGATGCCTTTCTTCGCCCAAACCCTGTTTGCAATACGAGCGTTCATTATGATTCTATTTGGAAAAGACAGGAAAAAAGAAATATGAGAAACAAGGAGATATCATAAATAAGAAGCAAGTAAAGAATGAGAAATTTAGACTATCACCTAATGAACCCCTAACACGAAGAGGTGTTGGGTGAGATCGGCCAACTTCAAGACCTCCTCTGTTATGAGCTTATTAGCCTTATACCAAGAAAATTGTTCGGCTATTGATTAGATCACCATCCAGCCCCCTCCATAAGTCACAGGATCAAGTTTCGAAATGCACTAATCGCATAGAAATGGCCATTCTTGGCCTGGGGAGGTCGAATGAAGAAAAAAATTTCCCTCCAGATGATGTGATGAATTGAATTAGGGTAAACTGCATAGGGCAAATATCACGACCCCAAAGAATGTTCACCACAGGTCGTGGTAATGGGATATGAAGACCGGCATCTAGATGAACAACAAAAACAAGTTGGGAGGACGATGCATTCTATCGAAGGATCGCCGTATAAGGATCTCGAAATCGTTGGGAATAAAATAGTTTTCCTTAAGCTTATGAAGGGGTGTATTCAAGGTACTTACGATCCTTGCCCAAGGATTCCTAGTTATCATATCTTGATATCGTTGTTCGACAGAAGTGCTACAAGGATTTACTATTTCCACAGACTTCTGCATGGATTTCTCTACGTCTACATTATTTTGAGGTCGGGAGCACGTTAGAGGGCCCCGCGGGTAATTCCTAGGGTATAGAATGGATCGAGGTTGCAGGTGACCTCGAAAAATTGGAATTAGAACTAGAATCAAAATCAGAACGCGAACTCGAATCAGAAGCCATAAGGATCGAAGATGTACCTTAAGGTCAAGCTCGAAATAGTGGAGATCGTTCGGGGAGGAGCTCGAGAGATGATAAGAAGAGAAGCTTGGAATGAGTCAAAGGGACGAGTATTTATAGGAAGAAAGTATGGAAAGATGCACCAAAATGGACGAATGAGATGCAAGGTACAAAGCCTGTTCCAAAGGTATGGAAGTAGCGACTGTTCAACTTCTCTTAGTGAAATGAATTTACACTAAGATGAAGTGGAGAAGTAATGATGAGGGATTGTCATAGAGGAACTTCAAATGACATAAATGCCCCTAGATAAAGGAAAATTACCTGGAAGGACCAGGATCCACGCCTTTTTAAGTCTTGCGACCCGACCCACTCCCATGACCCGCTTTAGATGGCTCGCAATCTGAGCCGTCGATTGTCTAACGATACCCAACTAGAGATGACGCCACGTGGACCAAACAATTGGGCACGTTTGGCCTTATAAATACATTCCTTATGCTCCATTTATGGTAAGACTTTTATTATACTCAACAAGCATTAAATTCACTAAGCTCGCATATTACTATCTCGATCTCGAGCTGACTCAAGCATCGGATGGGTTTTAGTTGAGACCTCCAAGCGAGCCTAACGATTTGTTCTTTTCTCAGGTTAAACTGCATCTTGGATATCTATGGAGCGACCTTAGACCTCCTATCCCGGATCAAGGTTAATATGTACTCTCGGTTGGCTACTTATCCTTGTAGCACTAATTTCTCTATTACAATACGATGCAATAAATATATTTTCCTCAAAAAGGAATAAAATAATTATAGAGAAAATGTTACGAGTCTAATTCACTAAATTATCTTTGACCTGGGACGAGGACATGGATGGTATGCAGGGTCCTCAATGTTAGGATAGTGCCTGACGTTCCAACTAGTTGATTGGAATTAAACTAGATAGCACGTTACAATACCCTCGTAAATAATAGTCTTTTTGTACCACATTTATTATATATAAAGGCATTTTTCATTCACTACTTTGTTTATTTTATTTGTTCACTAAAGAATGAAGTCCCTAAACCATATATGGCTATGGCCCATGGTTACGCATTTGATGGTAATAATGAAATATGTGTCCAAAGCCTTGCTCTTAAAAGTTCCAAGCCAAATGATTAATAAGATGGGAATATCATTGATCACATGGAGGCTTGCACACACGATACACACTCTTATGAAGAGGACGTCTTGTTTCATGGGCATTGGATGGAGACACTAATATATGTGTGAGGGTGCTCATTTGGAACAAGTAAACTAAATGCATCTATAGAAAATTCTACATTGGACTAACAACGTCGAACTTAGAGTTTCTCGACAGTACCGTGCAACAATAATCCTCACGACTTGAGGCACCATAGTGATCTTTTATTGGATCCCTTCTACTTTGATTTATTTCCTAATCATCTAGGTGATCATTAAGGGGATACTTTAGGTACAAACTATCAGATATAAAGGTCAATGAGCGGCACGTCAAGGAATCATCAACCTAACCTAATGAGGCAGGAGATCTCCTATGTTCTTCTGATATTTTTTATTGATAAAATTATTGACCAAGGTATCACAATAATTTGGCATGGTGTTTCCTAGGTTAACCGTTTATCAAGAAATAGAAAGAAGGGATGCATAGCTATTGATTCAACAAAGGTTTGACTCACTATCTATACCTTGGACATAACCGAGAGCTAATTGATTATAGGACCGTACTTACATGGTACTCGTTGTCTAATGGTTCACCACCGTCACCTAGAGATAGGCCTTCATGTCATGTTGCTAGACGACCATGATTAAATAGGTGCTTGAATTAGGAGTTAATTTCAAGACACTTTAATTGATATTAGTAATTAAATTTGACAAGTCACGATATTTGTGAGAGCCCATGACTATCACTAGGGTGAACCTAAGGCATCACACACTTACTTGGATAAGCTCGACTTTTTGAATTTAATTAATTCAATGGTTGAATTAATTTAAGAATCATAATTCAAATGTTGGATTAAGGATGTAGAAATATTAACTAAAGGTGTAGATAGTTCTTGAGTTCAATTAATTTAATGAGATTAAATTACATTAAATCAAGACATGTTAATTGAATTAAACAAGCTCAAGAAGGAGTGTAAAATTATTTGATGGGATCAATTAATTTGGTCCTTGATTAATTTTTTAGGATAAGATTAATTAATGAAGTTTGTAAAATCTTGTTAGAATAAATTAAATATGGATTTAATAAATTCCCATGGACCCAACCTCTAATATTGAGGGACAAAATATTATTATTTGAGAGTGCTTATTTTTTTAGAGAGATAAATTAAGTAAGAATTAATTTATCGTTAGGAAATGAGTTGTAGTTGGAATGAGATTACAACTTAAACTCCTTTCCCAACTCAACTACTTGGTGAAGTAGGACCTCACCCTATTTAAAGGGGTGGAGAGGTCGGTCATAAGCATGAACAAGAAGCAAGAAAAATTCAACCCCCTTTCTCTCAAAACACATGCCCTTCTCCTCTCAAATAACCTAGAGATTGGAATGGTAAGTTCATTGCAGGTTTTGCAAAAAAATACAGGGATTGGGACGAACAATAAAGTGGAAGTTTGGGCTATTTGCATGGGAATTGAACTAGCAGTCAAACTTGAAGTCGATAATTTGATCACTGAAACTGACTCAATTTTTGCACTTCATCTTTTCAGTAAGAAGGAAGCTCTTCCAATCAAGGATTTGGGGAACCTGCTATGAGAGTTCTGGAGGAACTTGACTAAATTAAAGAATGTGGAGATGCATTTTGGTTGATGTTTTGGAAAAGTACGCAGAAGAAAATGAAGTGGATGACTACTATGATACTACTCCAACCCTTTTAGCTGACCTTATTGAAAATGATATGTATTTGAATCCTGTAGAACTATAAGATTTCCCTGTATAAACTTTATTTTGCTTGTCTAAGTTCCATATAAATATGTCTTGTTTCAAAAGAATTAAAAAAAAAACTAACATTTTACATCTACTTCCCACAAAATATTATTCCACTTTTTCATAGTAAAGGTGTTTAGTTTTCTACATCGTATACACAACATTAAAGGTGTATACTTCTTGGTTTGTTGGTGGATTTAAGAAGTGAGGATTTGGTGTTGACTAGCATCGAGTCCAAAGGCCAGTGGGCATCCGAGGTGTGGATAACGTTAGAGGAGCAACGCTTGAGGCTCTATGAACCTGAAGATGGTCATTCGTGGTTAGATAACGCTTGGAAGGGTTTCTTGACAAACTACATCAGTGGGAGTGCGAACGATATAAATTAGATTTAACACTTTAGTAGTTATATTGTGATTTGCCATGATCCATTATTCAAAAGGGCATAGGCTTTCATAATTTAGAATTATGCATGCTCGTTTTATTGATAAATTTTGTTAATTCCATTGCGCCTCTCTGTCCATATTTTCGAATCCAACACTCAAATGAAGATGGGGGTCCATGATAGACCTCTATTGGGCTGACTTTAAAACAAAGGCACAATGACTTGTTTCGGGTGGCCCCTAGCAAAAATTCTCCAATGCTTAAGTTAGATGGGGTTCTAGAATAAATCGGGTTGGTCAAAAAATTAGTTCTCAATATTATAAAGTGTATACCTATTCAAATGGTGCCGTTAGTGTTTTAGAAGGTCAATGTGTAAGGTGGCGTACAGATCTACATGCCTTGATGGCAAATATCTAATTATTTTAGGATACTACAAAATATTTCCTACATTTAAAATCATCACGGCTTAAAAATTATGGTAAACCAGTACTATTCATCACAATCAAACAAAATCGATACAAAAAAATAAGTTTTGACCATGGTTAATTAGTATTTGTTATGATTTTAACTATAGCCAAACCATGTCAGAATAAGTGACCGAAAAAGCCAATTAGATTAGACTTGTGTAATCCGTTTTCTGACAATTTTGATGTAATATAATATTATGTTGAATAAAAGTGATATTCAATTCAATGGCAAACACTTTGTTGTGTTTGACTTTTCATTACTGTTAACTGCACAATGAAACCCACAAACCGGATATGTGAATCCAAAGAGATGGACTGCGCATGGGTTGGCGGTTATTAAACCAGCTTCTATGGGTCAGTCTGAAACGCTCCAAATCGAGAACCTCGAGATTGAGAATCAGGGGTCCGAGGGAGACTTGCACTAAGGATTGCAATCGTGTTTCATCAGCAGGAAACGTAGGTCGTCCATGCAATCTTAGTGAGTTGGCCGGCTAGGTAGTCGGTTGACTAAGATGACTCGCGCGAATCGTCATATGAAAGCCTGTAGGGGCTTGGCTGGTATGACTGATATTTTCGGCTCCGATAGTATGAGATTAGTCATCAGATTTGAGGAACCATGACAATGACATGCACACAATTCCTGTACCTTAGATTTGGCAAGCAGCTTCTATGTCGAAAGACATGGTTGTTATAAGCCTTATCTAGTATAGTTAGAATGTGTAATGATGATAGTGCATTCCAAGAAAGAATCCATCTCCTGTTAGTGTTACACAGTAGTGTCTCCTATACACTCTTAGACCCGTTTTTCCCTTAAAAATTTGTGGCCGTAGTGATTGAATAGTGGAATGGGATCCTCGTGAAGTTTCAGTGGGGTAAACGAAGGTCTCGAGCCTTACGTAAAGCTGCCTAGTCTAGGATGGAAACCAACATCCAATTCCATGCTCTAGACTATGACCGGGATATGGTAGATGGAAGGATCGTACTCGTATGCATTCGGGAGCCTAAATGTTCATGCCGTGTTTTCACCTAGTCTCTAATGCTATAGACCATTGCTAGACGACCACCCATCGTAATGGGTGAATTCTCGTTACAGGATAATCAGGAATTGACCCAAGTCTAACTGAGGTGAACCTAAAGAGTCACACACAATTCACTAGATGGAAATGAATTATTTTGAAATTAATTCCGGGAGATGGGTTAATTTAACTGGATTGAATTAACTCCATGGAGTGATAAGCCTTTATTGATTAATTGGAGTAATCGGGCTTAATTCTTAAATTGGATTTATAAATTTAAGATGTTGGGCTTTCCCTTTTAATTTATTCAAAGGATGGATTTATTACATTAGGCATAAGTATTAAATTAGATTTAATATAAAGTTCATTGGACCTTTGGACTATTTAATTTGGATATAAATGAGTCCGGTCTATAAAGCCCAACAAGATGGATGGACGAGACTCGATCTTGCAGAGAATTAAATGGATGCCCTAGATTCATCCTAGAGGAGTTTTGACTAGGTCAACTCCCTAGAGATTATACGTAGTGTGTCTCCTTGAAGGAGTTTGAGTAGGTTAAGTGACCTAGTCACATAAATACTCATATGCATACACATAAACACACACAATTAGCCACATACACCAAGGCCGCCACTCTCCTCCTGTCTCTCGTCCCTCTCTCCCTCTTCTCCTCCAAGATTGCTCTAAGGTTCTTCCTGATTCCATCAAGGAAGAACTACGAAAGATTGATCACGTTAATTTATAACGTTTGGTTGATTGTTCTGCCCTCTTAGATTTCTTGCTAGCATGGGAGGTTCAAACCGCACTCAAAGGTAGGGCATTTCCCATTTTAATAGGAACTTCTGTACCAGAACGCTATTGGATCAAATGACAAAGAAATTGGTTCTAAGCAATCCGGTTAATTGCGTGGACGTTCTTTGGAGGTGCTCTACGTAGAGCCTTGGCGGTGGAATTTGGAACAACATGTATAGCCGGTGAAGAAAACTACCAGGGTAAGCTTCTATTTGTGTTTTCCTTGTTCTCTTTGCATACCCTATGGCCTCCATGAAATGTATATGTTGTTTATTCATGAGATATACCGAACGCCCAGGAGTATCAAGGGAATACCCCTTGATCCAGTTTTAACTCTTTTAATTCCATTTAGTTTGCATGATTTTATCGTTTTCTACGCATCCGTCGTGTGACTACCAAGCCGATCCACACTTTCAGTGGTATCAGAGCTCGGTTCGGTGTATAGGCCTAGGGTTTAACGTGCTATACGTGTTGGATGCATGCTCTACGTGTTTTATTTTGCGTGTGGAACATATCATGGTGTAGAATAATATTTGCGTTTAATTTCGCACTTGAATGGTTGGATTTTGGACTTCTTGAATTTATTGTTGAAATTTGTGAATTGATTTTTCTTGTGGTTTGTGAAAAATTGCAGGAAAGAATCGCACAAAACAAAAGAATGGAACACCAGCAGGGGCTGCACGCTGCTACTTGGCCAGCACGCCCAGCGCGCGTAGGCAGCGTGCAGCGCGTGCGCGCACGTGGTCGCCCAGCGCATGCGCACGGGCGCCTGGCACCGTGTGCTGGGCGTGCAAGCAAGGGAAGCCTGCACGCACGCGCCCGGCCAGGCACTGGGCGTCGTGTTGATGCCGTGCACCGTTTCGCTGTTTTGGTCCTATTTTTCAAAACTGTTTTTTCTAAAAAAAAATTGATTATTTTCTGAACTATTAACTTGGGATATTTTATTTTGGTTGAGGTTGAGAATCTCCTAAAATTTAATATTGCCTTGTTAGTCAGGAAAGGGGTTTTCCTAATAAGAATTACTTTGCAATGGTTGCACCAATGATCAATGTTCTTGTGTGGAATTTTTGCATTTATTTTCTGCAATTTTATGATATTGGATATCATGGTTAATTGGATAGCATATGTTACGTGGGATATGTAATTATGCTATGTGTGTTAATTGGATTAACGAATGGATGATCACGAAGCCCTTAGACCGTGTGTATGCTTTATTTTTCTATCGGGTGGGGCCTGCATTCCTCTTTATTTTCCTTAATGTTTCATTTTTTACCTTGTAATAATAAGGCATTCTTCCTTCCTATCTATGTACTCCCCTAGGGTATTCGTCGGGTTTCTTTTCAGTTGTAATGATAGTAGATAGCAGTGAGGTTATATTTTTGTTTTTGAATAAATGTAAAACGAAGGAAGCCCAAGAAGGTGGAGATCACGGAGGTCAGAAAGATGGAGGCCCGATGGATAAAGAGGCAAGGCCCATCATAGTGTTGATCGGTTTTATTATATACTTGTAATAGTGTAGGGCCAACCCTTAGATTGACCACAGATCCACTGCGAGCTTTGTGGGTCGCATAGGTTTTGGGCTTGTGATCATCCAACAGGGGCGTGCTAGGCTTTATTTTGCATGTGGAATCTTGGTGAATGTTGGATATATTTATCATATTTCGTGCATGTAAAATACTTTAATGTGTGATGAGGTCTCGGTCGTTAATAAAAATTATTCTCACTTGGTTGGACCAAGTTAAATATTGGACCCCTAATATGGATTTGAGCGTGCATCATTCATCCATGCCTTCCATCCATGATAAAGTGAGGAAGTTGATTTTACCTATTACATGGTTTCACGAGTCGTAGCATATTTTTGGACTGAAATTAAGCTACACTGTTGTTGTGAACGAAGTGAATACACTCTTGTTTCCCTGTCGCACAAGTCGTGGGGGGCGACAGCGGTGCTATGATTCGGTTGATGGGTTAGGTCTAATGCCGAGTAACGTGATTCGCTTGGAGTCCTCGGGATCACGTGAAGAGGCGAGGCAAAACATCTTGGGGATCTCGTTGGACGAGAATGGTATGGAATACCTCCCACAAGATTATTTTCCATGCGAATCATAAAATCGGGGTATGGAGAATTTCGTTTGAGGACCCCAAGCCCACGAGGAAGGGATTTCCCGAAAATACCGTTCTGAGAGTGACACATTTTTGTACAAATAGTGGGACAGTTGATGACTGAAGTCCAAGTCTTTAACTTGTAATTAAATATTATAATCTTCTGCTAATTATCTGCTTTGTTTCAAATGTAGATTTAAAATGTCTAAGAATTCCTTATCTTGCATACTTGAGACAAATAAATTTGATGGAACCAATTATAACGACTGGTTATGTAATATGAGGATAATCCTCGATTATGAGAACCAAGGCTACGTCATAGACAAGCCGCTTCCACGGGCATTACCGGATGGATCCTTGCCTGGAGAACGTGAGACGTTCGATAAATGGCTAGAGGATAATCGCAAAGTCCGCAGCCTCATACTTGTTTCAATGACCAATGAGACACAAAAGCAGTATGAGAGGCTGGACGATGTTTCCTCTAATATGCTTCGTATGAAGGATTGTTATGCAGTCCCGGACCCACATACTAGGTATGTTGCGACTAAGGCATTTTTTGGAACCAAGATGGCCGAAGGATCCTCTGTACATGAGCATGGGGTCAAGATGCTTACCCTAGTGGAAAAGCTCGAGGACTTCAAGGCACGGCTCGATAACAAGACGTACATTGATGTGATCTTGCAGTCACTTCCTCTGTCCTTTAACCCATTCATTATTAAGTACAATATGAATGAGCTTGAAAAAGGCATCATGAGTTGATACGTATGCTGGTGAGATACGAGGCAATGGCCAAATAGGCTACATTGTCAGTATTGTAAGGAAGGCTTCAACCTTTCAGGCAAAAGGCAAGAGGGCCAGATGCTAGAGGAGGAACAAGGGTAAGGGGTCAGCCGTCATAGCCACTTCCAGCACTTAGAGAGCTCCCGTTGCCAAAGTGGGGAAATGCAAGGGAAAAGGAAAGGTTGGTTCGTAGCTGCAGTCGAGGGCAAATGGCATTTGCGTCTATTACCGTTAGAACGGGCATTGGAAGAGGGATTGCCCCAAATTCCTTTTCGAGCAAGGTATGTTTGTTGATGAGGTTAATATGGTCACTAACTCGACTTCTTGGGTATTGGATACCGGCTGTGGAGATCACATCTGTAATGATTTGCAGGTGCTGGAAAGAAGTAGAAAACTAAGTAAAGATGAGGTGGTCCTAAGGCTTGGTGATGGCAAGGCCGTTGCTGCTGAAGCTGTGGGAACCGTTAGCTTAGTAGTTAGTGATCATGTTAGGCTCAAATTAAATAATTGTTATTATGTACCTAGCATGATCAAAAATATCATTTTCATTTTGTTGTTAGATAATAGTGATTTTGAATTTTTGATCAATAAAAGTTATTTTTAATTGATGAAATATAGATCTTCTCATCTGCTAGGCAAACTTAACAGTGGTCTTTACATTCTGCAAAAGTCTGATTGGATCATGACTACTCAAAACAAATGTAAATTAGACAATCTTGAAAACGCACAATTGTGGCATGCAAGGCTAGGTCACACCTCTCAAGATAGGATTAAAAGGTTGGTGCTTTCCAAGAGTCTAGAAATAGATAATTTGGACAACCTACCAGCCTGCGAGTCCTGTTTAAAAAGGAAAATAACCACGAAGCCCTTTGTTGGACAAAGCACACTTGCCACTGGTCTATTGGATTTGATCCACACAGACGTCTGTGGGCCACTGAATACTCAAGCTAGAGGGGGTTTCTCTTACTTCATAACTTTTACCGATGATCACTCATGGTGTTATGTTTACCTGATGAGGTACAAGTCTGAGGCTCTTATGAGGTTTAAAGAGTTCAGACTTGAAGTTGAGAACCAAACTAGCTGCAAAATTAAAATCCTTCGATCGGACCGACATCGAGTATTTCAGTGGTGAATTATCTAAAAGAAAATGGTATTATCTCTCAGTGGACACCTCCCGGAATGCCTCAGTTGAACAGCGTCTCTGAAAGAAGGAATCGGACTTTGTTGGATGGTCCGATCCATGATGTGATTTACCGAGTTGCCCTTGTGTTTCTGGGCGTACGCACTTGAGAGAGTGGCTCAGTTATTGAATATAACATCTTCTAAAGCTGTGGCCCAGACACCATATGAGATATGGCATTGCAAGCCTTCTTAGAAGTACTTGAGAGTGTGGGGTAAGCCTGCATAAATCAAGAGGCCAGTGGGAGACAAGCTAGAGTCGAGGTCTAGCTTGTGTAGGTTCATTGGTTATCCGAAAGAAACTACAGGTTATTACTTTTATGACCCCTCTGAGTAAAAGGTAGTTGTCTCGAGGAATGCAGTCTTCTTGGAAAAAGGTTTTCCATCGGGGAAATAACTTGAGGCCATGAAATCTGAAATAGACTCCATGACTACGAACCAGGTTTGGACGTTAGTGGACCCTCCCAAAGATTAAACCTATTGGTTGTAAATAGGTCTATAAACACAAAAATCGAGCTGATGGGGAGGTGACTACCTTCAAGGCTAGGCTTGTAGCGAAAGGTTACACTCAGCGGCCCGTGGTCCATTCAGATTATACTTGCCATAGCTACATGGTATGACTATAAAATATGGCAGATGGACATGAAAACGGCTTTCCTTAACGGTTTCATTAAGAAAGAGATCTATATGAATCAACGGAGGGATTCACTATCGTTGGAGAAGAGCAGAAGGTCTGCCATCTCCAAAGGTCCATCTATGACCTCAAATAAGCCTCTCGAAGCTGGAATATACGCTTTGATGAAGTCATACAGGTATATGATTTCATCAATAACGACTATGACCCTTATATATACAAGGAGGTCAGTGGGAGCTCAGTGGTGTTCCTGGTGTTTTATGTATACGACATCTTGCTCACTAGAAATGATGTCAAGATGTTATGTGACACTAAAGCATGGTTGTCTACTCAATTATCCAGAAGGATGTGGGAATAACCCAAAACATGTATGTTGAGAAAGTCATGAAAAGATTCAAGATGGATAACTCCAAACCAGGTTTCCTTCCCATAAGGCATGCAGTTACGCTATCCAAGAAGCAGTCTCCCAAGACTGATGAGGAGTTTGAAAGGATGAAGGACATCCCCTATGCCTCTGCAGTAGGCAACATCCAATATGTCGTGCAGTGTACGAGGCCTGACGTCGCTTACGCTTTAAGTGTAATGAGAAGATATCAGGCCTGCACTGGTGAGGCACATTAGACTGCGGTAAAGACCATTCTTAAGTACCTGAGAAGGACTAAAGATATGTTCTTGGTCTATAGCGGTGGAGAGTTGATACTGGAAGGCTTTAGCGATGCTACCGTCGAACGACAATGATGCCAAGTCGTGGTCGGGATTTTTATTAAGGCTTAAGGGTGGAGTGGTTGCTTGGAAGAGCTCCAAGTAGGATATCACAGCCGATTCCACCACGGAAGTTGAGTACATAGCGGCTTCAGAAGCTGCTAAGGAAGCGGTTTGGATGAAAGACTACCTCCAAGAATTAGGCGTGGTGCCTAGCATTGCCGAACTAGTAATTATATTATGTGATAACAACGGGCCTATAGCGCAAGCAAAGGAACCAAGATCTCATCACCAGTCCAAACACATTCTTAGATGCTACCACCTGCTCAGGGAGTTGGTGGGAAGAGGTGACATTCGGATGGACCGAGTTAGCTCAGCAGAAAATACAGCGGATCTACTGACTAAGCCTATGTCACAGGTCGTTCATGCTCAGCATCTTGGGAAGATGGGTTTGAGGCATATGAGTGATTGGCTTTAGGTCAAGTGGACATGGTTAGAATAGGTGAACGAAAAGCTAATTAGATTAGGCTTTTGTAATCCATTTATGACAATTTCGATGGAATATAATATTTATATATTGAATAAAAGTGATATTCAATGTAATGGCAATTGTACTTTGTTGTGTTCACTTTTCATTACTGTTAATTGCAACGAAGCCCACAGACTGGATATGTGAATCAAAGAAGTTGGGTTGCGCATGGATTGGCGGTCAGGAAACCAGCTTCTGTGGATCAGTCTGAAACGTTCCAAGTCGAAGACCTTGAGATTGGGTATCGAGGGTCCAAGGGAGACTTGCACTAAGGATTGCAATCGTGTTTCATTGGCAGGAGACATAGGTCCTCCATGCAATCTTAGTGGGTTGGCTGGCTCAACAGTCGGTTGACTGAGGTGACTCGTGGGAATCATCATATGGAAGCCTGTAGGGGCTTGGTTGGTATGACTAGTATTCCCAGCTCCAATAGTATGAGATTAGTCCTCAGACTTGAGGAACCACGGAAGTCACATGCGCACGATTCCTGTACCTTAGATTTGGCAAGCAACTTCTATATCGAAGATATGGTTGTTACAAGCCCTATCTAGTGCAGTTAGAATGTGTGGTGAGGACAATGTGTTCCAAGATAGAATCCATCTCCTGTCAGTGTTTATGACAGTAGTGTCTCCTATACACTCTGTGACCCGTTTTTGCCTTATAATCTGTGGCCACAGTGACTAAACAGTAGGATGGGATCCCCGTGAAGTTTTAGTGGGGTAAACGATGGTCTCGATACTTACATATAGCAGCTTAGTCCAGGATGAGAACCGACGTCCAATTCCATGCCCTAGACTATGGCCAGGATACGGTAGATGAAAGGACCGTACTCGTATGCATTCGGGAGCATAAATATTCACACTGTGTTTTCACCTAGTCTCTAGTGCCATGGACCGTTTCTAGACGGCCACCCATGGTAACTGATGAATTCTAGTTATGGGATAATCAGGAATTGACCCAAGTCTAGTTGAGGGTGAACCTAAAGAGTCACACGCAATTCACTGGATGGGAAGGAATTAATTTGGAATTAATTCCGGGAGATGGGTTAACTTAATTGGATTGAGTTAACTCCTTGGAGTGATAAGCCTTTAATGATTAATTGGATTAATCAGGATTAATTCATAAATTGGATTTACGAATTTAAGATGTTGGGCTTTTCCTTCTAATTGGATTAAAAGGATGGATTTATTACATTAGGCTTAAGTATTAAATTAGATTTTTCCTTCTAATTGGATTAAAAGGATGGATTTATTACATTAGGCTTAAGTACTAAATTAGATTTAGTATGAAGTCCATTGGACCTTTGGCACTATCTAAATTGAATTTAAATGAGTCCGATCCATAACAACAAGATGGATGGCGTCCAATCTTGGAGAGATTGAGATGGATGGCCTAGATTCATCCTAGAGCAGTTTTGACTAGGTCAATTCCCTAGAGGTTGTATGTGGTGTGTCTCCTTGCAGGAGTTTGAGTTGGTTAAGTGACCTAGTCACATAAATACTCATATGCACATACACAAACACACACAATCAGCCACATACACCACGACCGCCACTTAGATTGTTCTCTCCCCTTAGATTTCTTGCTAGCATGAGAAGTTCTAAGCAATCAGGTGAATTGCGTGGACGTTCTTTGGAGGTACTCTAAGTAGAGCCTTGGCTATGGAAATTTGGAACAATGCATATAGCCGGTGAAGAAAACTACAAGGGTGAGCTTTTATTTACATTTTCCTTGTTCTCTTTGCATACCCTATGGCCTCCATGAATTGTGTACGTTTTTCTTTATTCATGAGATACACCGAACTGTTAGAATAGGTGACCAAAAAGCCAATAGGTTTGGCGTTTTGTAAGTTGTATGACAACTTGATGTAATTTAATATTATGTAATAAATAAAATGAGTATACATTACTATTGGTACTTCCTTTGTTGTGCTCATTTTCCATATGTTAAAATGGTGTTTTTACATATATTACAACAAAGCCCACAAGCCACGGTTAACAACTAATGCAGTTGAGCCACGCATTGGATGGTGGTCATGAAACCAACTGATAAAGAGTTAGGTCTGAAACGTTCCAAGTTGAGAACCTCGAGACAGGGCATCGAGAGTCCTGTAGAGACCTGCACCAAGAGTCGTATTCATTGGATGTTTGTCGTGTTTCATCAGCGACAAGTGTGGGACGCCTATACGATCTTGGTGGGATGGTCGACTGGGGTCGAGCCGAATGAACTGACTCGTGGGGATTATCATATGGAAGCCTTGGAGGCTTGGTCGGTATGATTGGATTCCCCAGTTTCAATAGTACGAGAGTAGTCCTCGGACTTGAGGAACCATGACAGTCACGTGCACATCGATGGCTCTATCTTGGATTTGGCGAGAGGTGATCATTCTGTAAGATGATCATTATAAGCCTTGTCCAGTGCAGTCAGAATGTATAGTGAGGTTCCAAGAACATGATCCATCCCCTGTCAGTGTGTGACAGAGGTATCTTCTATGCACTCGGAGACACATTCATGCTGCTTAAACCTGTGGCCGCAGTGGTTGGTCAAGCAGGAAATGGTTTCCTATGTCGATGCAATGAGGCATTCGTAGTCTAGAGTATTATGCATAGATGCCTAGTCAAGGATGAGAACCGACCCCTAATTCCATACCCTAGACTAAGGCCAGCAGACGGTAGACGGAAGATGGTAGGACCGTACCCGTACGGAATCGACGCCTAAATGTTCACACAAACATTCACCTAATCTCTAGTGCCATGTACCGTTGTTAGACGACCACCCATGATAACGGGCTCCTGTTGGACACGGGCCCAAGTCTACTTGAGGGTGAACCTAAAGGGTCACACACAAATCACCGACAAGGTGGAGAAATTAACTTGGAATCAATTTCATAGGATAATAAGTAATTGGATTACTTAAGGGATTGTCCATTGGATGGACGGCCCGATATTGTATCTGGCCCTTGTTTAATTGGTAAATGAAATTTATCGATTAATGTAGAGAGTCGGAAGATTGGGTCTTTTAATTTGATTAAAAGGTCAATGGGAATTTATTTAAGTGGACCTTGAATAGGATTTAATTTTGGGTTCGTTGTAATTGGATTACAGTAGAACCCGGTCCATAAAAATTTGGCCCAAGAGGTGTGTTAATTCCATTTTGGGAATGAAAAGAAGTTGGACTTCTTCCCAACATTAGTATGGCCGAAAATTACCACTTTTGGAGAGGTAAAAATCGACCATACATGGCCTTGGTGATGTTGACTTGTCTCTTTTGGTAAGGAACAAATCAATTCCAATCATGCCTCTCTCATTTGGTATGATTAGATCATACCTTATGAGATGGTAGGCTTGATTGATGAATTAGTGGGATTGATTGGGATGTATCTTGACATCCTTGGATGAACCTAGACATATTCCAATAATCACATTAATTTTGTATGCATATGAGTATATACAATCATCAATGCAAAAGAATTCATTTTCATCTTTTTTTAGGAAAAAGAAAAAAAAACACGCTTCACTCTCTCCTCTCTTTTTCGGCCCATCTCTACTCATACACATATCCCCTTTGTTCTTCATTGATCTTGGATCATTTTGAAGAACAAAGCAAGTTTAAGAAAAGATACTAATTTAATAGTGTTGTAGTTTTTTTTTAACCGAGTCCTCTAGATCCGCTTTTCTCTAGCAAGAAAAACGTGCATCTCTTCCGGTGTGGTGTGGACTACTCTGGAGAGTTCATACGTTTGAACTTAGTGAGCATATCCGGAGGAGAACAACGCTAGTAGCCATGCAAGCAATCCAACTAAAAAGGTAATCTCGTCGTTTTACGCTATTGTAGTTCTCTTCATATCTATGCTCTATGTGAAATATATGTTTATAATATTGTCACATCCTACATCGAACACCCGGTTGAACACCCAAGGGTACACCCCTTGGGATTCATGTGATTATTGCTTTTATTTACGCAATTTTAATTGTTTCACGCTTCCGCTTGGCTCCCGGACGGATCCGCTTGTCCCTTCAGGAATGCCCCGGAGAATCAATGGAACACTTCTTGATCCAATTTTAACTCTTTTAATTCCGTTTATTCTGCATGATTTTATCGTTTTCCACACTTCCGCCGTGTGACTCCCGCGCCGATCCACACTTTCAGAAATATTTCCTATGATTTTTAGTTGTGGCTAATGTTCAGGCCTCACTTGCAGAAATAATAGTCGATAGTCAATGCATAGCCATTGGTAATTAGTATTTGTCACACGTTTCCCTTTTAACCATAATAATTAGCGATTACCAAAAATTCCTTCTAGTGGGATCGATCTCTAAGACAGGTTGGTGCGTTGATTGGGTCGAGTACGACCAGACTCAGGCAAAACCACATCGATCTTCAGCCTAATTAGTTATTTTAAAATTTTTCGAGGGTAAATTGGTCTCTTTAGGGGTTGTTGATAATTTAGCCCCTATAAGTCTTCTTTTTTACTTTGTTTCTTTTTTTCTTATTATTAAATATATAAAAAGTAAAGAGACAAGAAATAGTATGTCTATAATGATATAAATGGAGGTTAAATATATATATATATATATATATATATATCAAAATTTTATTATAATATTGATGAATTGAATAAACCTATTTATTAGAACTTTTTTCTAATTAATGAAATTTTAAATGGGCTTCCGCACATTTATGACTTACATATATATCTTATTTACATGTTTTTCATTTTGTCCAAATGGAAAGATGGTGTACCAAAGTTATTTATATTTTGAATTGCATTATATTTATTAATAAATTTATGTCTGATAAATTCAACAAATTTTAAATATTTTAATTCAGTTATTTGCAGTTTACAAAAATAACTTTGCTTAACCTCAAATAGTTTTCTGTAATTTGACAAATCCAAAATTTGATAAATATTTTATTCTAGCTATCATGACTAAAGATTGAACAATAGGTCTTAGTTAATTGACTTTGCTTTATGCTTGTTTTAAAAAATAGGTATGCTGATCTTAGCCCCTTTTCATTTTATATTTCGTTTTGTTATGTAATATCGGATTATCTTACAAAGGTCTTCTTACGACCTTTTTGGTAAATAACTTTGATTTTTAGATAAATTTTAAATTTATTTAAATTATTTAAAGTCTTTATAATTCGATTTGATATATCCTAAAGCCTAATATGTGTTGACTCACTATGATCATTGAATTATTTTGATATCTAAGATGTACATGTAATCGTACAATTGGCAAAATTATAAATAGTCGCCTCCAATGCTTCAGGTACAAGAATCATCTTATGACCTTCGTTATTCTCTTCTACAATTTACTAACTTAAGCATTAGAGGTCTATATCAGGACATTCCCAATATGCATGGAAGAAATATAATTTTTCTCTACAATTAATTATTATGGTCAAAAGAAAAAAATTATAGCGGATACAATTAACCACGGTTTCGCAACGGTCATTAGCGATTGTTTCTGCAAGTGAGGTTAAAACATTATCCATAATTATAACCATGGCGAAGATTTTGGCCATAGTTACAAATTATGACAAATATTAATTAACCGTAAGAATTTAATTTTTGCATTAGTTTTGTTTAACCATAATTAGTAGAATTCATTGATTACAATTTTTAAGTCGCGATCATTTATAATGCAATAAAAAATTATTTTTTTTTAATGGTGGTTCTGACCGTGCATTATTTTGTAGGTTCATTCTTGAATAATCGAGTCGTACCACCTACATTCGGAGTAGCATTACCCTAAAATCACTAAAAAAAGATCTTATCCCAATTTTTGCGACAACGTTGCTATATATTTAATAAGAAAAAAAAGAAAAGAAAAGAAGAAGACAAAGATAACAAAAACAAATGAAGAACAAATTAATAGAGATAAGAAGGACGACATAAAAAAAAATAAATAAGGATAATAATAGTATTAATTAAGCTCAAGTTTTAATAAATAATCAAATAATTAACCTACACAAAGATAGTGGTTGTTAAATTTTAATACCTTAAGCCCTGTTTGTTTGACGAAATTAATGAAATCTAACACGAGAAATCAATAATTGCAAGAAATTCAATTGCTAGAAATATTATTTCATTGCATTATTTTAGATAACACAAATATTTAAGTAGGAAAATCAATTAGATCCTAAGACATATTTGATATGCTATATAAAACAAAGGCATGAAAGTTACATCTATATAAGATAACAAAAATATCCTCACAACACATACATATATTTGTATATATATACACATATATATATATATATGCAAAATATCACATATATTTACATATATGCGTTTTTTGTTTATGGAAGTATATATTATATTACTATAATAACATAAAATCATCCAAATGTTATGAAATATATTTAGGTGTATACATATATATATATATATTAAACATATATACCTATAAAATCATATTCCGAAAATAAAGGAATAAAAATACCATAAAATGTTAATATCTTAAGGATTTTCTATGCTTATGCTCAATTTTTGAGGATATATTTCCTTTTTTTAAATTAGATTATCTTACCAAATGACGAAAAATATGATTCTCAACAATTAAGTTTAAACAGAAATAACATTTCCTGTCAAACCCACCATCGTAGCAGAAAAGTAGGTGCAAATAACCCAAAAATCAAAATAATAAACCATAGAAGTTAGCTCACCCTACAATCATTCCCGACTTTTATTGTTAATATTATTTTTGTACTCGAGTCATATAAATAACTTAATTGGTATTCGAATTTCATCATTAATATCACCTTGATATTCAATTAATGTTTTTCATTTATCTTTTTTTATTATCTTTTATACAATGACCATTTTACCGTTAGACATTAACAACAAAAGATTCGCATAAGTTTCAACCAATAGTTTTATTTGAATCATTTGACTTTTATTTGATATTATTTTCACTAATTTTATTTATCAATATTTGTATATAACTCATTATTTAATAAGTAATTATATTAAAAATATAATCCAAAATGCATTACAACCTCGAAATAATTCAATTTTCATTTTACCTTTTGAAAATTTATAATCTAAAAGTTAAACTCTTTAGTCTAAATTCAAATGTTTGCAATTAAAATTTAGTATCTTGATTAAATGCAACAAACACCTTGGAAGATGAAAAAATACTTATGTCCATTATCTTTATTATTTTAGAACAATATTGTAACTTTTAGATATATTCCTTGACTGGATTTACTTAACTATTTAAATAAGTTATTAGGGCATGAGGCTTTTTTATGAATAGTAAAAAAATAATAATTTTAGTAATCAAATATGAAAATGAAAGTAAAATGGCCAAAATAAGGACAAAATACATTGAGTGATAGTTATGCAAATGGTTTTTCAGTATATTTAATATTTTTTATTTTAGTATGTAAGAGTAAAATTGTCACTACGTAGGAAAAATAAATGGGAAATATTAATTGGGAATCAAACTGATATTGGTCCTTCCGTTAATTCCTCCATTAAATTTAACAAAAATTTCAATTTAAGTGAAATTTTTGTTTACCATTTCTCTCCTATTTTTTGATATTTTTCAAGTTTTAGTAAAAGATACACTCATTTCTCCTATTTTTTTTTTGAATTTTAAGAGAGAAAAAAAATAAACTTAAGCGAAATTTTTTTTATATAATCTTGACAAATTTGATCAAAAAAAATATTTTGTTAAAATTATATAAAAATTTTATTGCTTATATTTTTGTTTATATTTTTTCTCTCTTGAAGATAAAAAAAATAGGAAAAATGAGTGTATATTGGACTAAACTTAAAAAATATTACAAAACAAGAGAAAAATGATAAATTTTTTTCACTTAGATTGAAATTTTCATTAACTTTAAAAGAAGAGTTAACGAAAGGACAAAAAGTACCAAAAAGATGATAGTTTGAGCATTAAAATTGCAATCTCAAATTATTTGGGGACCAAAAAATGCACTTATCCAAAAAAAAAAAAAAAAAGAAGATCCTTATATACATTATATGTCCACATTAAGTAAACTATAAATATTAATTTGAACAAATTAAATTGAGGCTACGTTTCATTTCACAAAGACTCCGTATATTTTGTAAAATTATAAATACTTCACTGAAAGGGGTGTCAATATAATTCTCATGACATATCTGTGTAAGCTTTTTTTTAGAGATGTAGATATAAATTATAAATATAATTTTAAGAAATATACATATAATTTTACAAAAAATAAAATATATTTGTATAATTAAACATTGTTTAAGTGGGTGTCAATGTAATTTAACCTATTAATTGTATTTTCAAATAAAATATTTCAACAGATTTATTTTGTCCGCAAACAACTGAGGCATGGGCCATAACATCTGCGTCCCACGCGCCTTGAGAACATAGCGTCCATTTTAATACTTTTAAATTATTTTATTAATTTGTATTTCTCTTTCTCTCACTTTTTTTAATAATTTCTCATAATTCGTTTTACTTTTTTGATATTTTTTTATTTGTCAACATATATATTTTTTAAATGAATAGTTAATTTCTAAAATTTAAAATTAGATATGCACAAAAAATCTGAATAATTATTCAATAATAATTTTTTTAAATTATAATAATTATTTTTTATAGTTTATGTACGACGCATCAAATTACAATAAAAAATGAAAAATGAAGCATTAAAATAATTTTCTTTGAATTTTTATTATAGAATAATATGAAAAAGTTACGGGGGAACTATTTTAAATTGAATTGAAAATATACATGATTTTAAAGTTGAAATCAGATATTAAAATGAATTTTGCTCGCAAACAACTGAGGCATGGGCCATAACATCCGCGTACCACGCGCCTTGAGGACGTTTTTGCCCTATCCTCGCATTCAAAGTTTCAAACACATGTTCCTCCTTTTTCACTCACACTGACTCAACTGTATCTCTCTCTGTCCGTACCTCTGATTTTTTTTTCTTTTTTACTTGTACCAGATCATCGTTTTTTGCATTTTACTTCAGATATTTTTAAAGTGGATTTTATGCTTTTCTTGTCGCTCTCAAAGCAAAGCCAATTTCACACCACAAATTCGCAGTGGGGTGACTCATTTCCTAATATAATAACCTGTTTGGGGGTAGTTTATGATGTTAATCATCCGGTGTTAGGATTACATGCCTTGTCTTCTTTCTGCTTCAGCACCAGTGGGAGAAACCAACCGCATTCTCTGATTCTTTGTCTCTCCCACTCATCCTTTTCGTACTTTGTTGAAAGCATTTTATCTGTTTTGCTTCGTTTATCCCGGAGGTGAAGAATCCCAAGAATATTTCTTGTTTTGAAGCAATTTCGAGGGATTCTCCGAATATTTTCAGAGAAGCATGCGATAATATTTTTATTCTGTGATCTGTTGTCATATTTATATATATGTATGTAACATAGTTGGAGCTGTGGGCTGAGTTTGTAGTGCGTAATCTCGATTTCAAAGGAATTTACTACTTATTAATGGAGCTGACGCTATTTGGCTCGAAGTCGCTATCTTCCGGTTCAGAGATGATGCTTTCAAGCCCTTTTCTGAACTCGAGACAGATAATGAAAGTCAGTCCGCAGTCTTGTTCCTGCAGAGGTAACTTTAAGATTCCTTATTTGATTGGGAAAAGGGGATGGTTTTGAGAAAAATGTGTGTTGACGAGTGGTCTATTTGCAGTCTCTTTGATTTTAAGTTTGCTTATTGGTTAGTGCGAAGAGTAAGGTGCTAAAGTTTTGTGTTATGATTTACTACAGCTATTGTTTGAGGCCCTGAGCCCTGTTATTGAAGTCTCTTTTGTCATTGATTAATGAACAATATGCATTCATTATGAACGTGAAAGGAATGTCGAAAATGAGGGCATTGGAGGGCTTGAATTGACCCATTTTTTGATCGGTGAGATCCACGCAATTAGGTCCCAATGTGTATTATTAATTCCTTCTTTTGCTCACATGCCCAGATAAAGTATGTTTAATGTTTTCAATGGTATGATATAGATAAACATTCATATGTACATGTGTACGTTCGTACACATAATTATACGTTCTTGTATATCAGTATGTGTGTATACACGCACACTTGTATATAAATGTGTTTATATGTACATAAAGCCAGAAAGTTCTTTTTGTGTATTCTCAATACCAACTTGTTGAATCTAGCATTCATGTCAGCGTACCTTTCTTTCCTAGTTACGTTTTAGCCGGATTTTTCAGGCATTGTCCTGAGGGCTTCATACTCAAGTACTTCGCCCACTGGCACTAGTGCTGTTAGCCAACAGGATCTTCTAGACTCTAATTCGTATGGAATCAATGGAACGAAAGGTTCAAATTCAAGTCCATTCCTGAAAAATGTCAGAGTCCTTGAGGCATTTGATGATGAATATGATGGAATTGTTGTAAATCCGGCGACACTACCTTCTAATCCTAGTGTATTTGCAGCTGCACTTCTTTCATCTATGTGCCATTGGAAAATAAAGGTATCTTCTATTATGTGTTTGCTTTACCTCTATTGGAATTGCTGCAACAGGTCCTCTGTAGCCAACCTTCTGAAGAGTTCAAATAATTGAGTTATCGTAATTTGCAGCTGTCAACCAGATTTGTTTTTTCTATTATTGTCCTTATAAGTTCTGTTTCAATGTTTAGTTGTTATTTACGCCTTAGCCTTCACATCATCGATGTCATTATATCATTCTATCAGAAACAAAAGAGTTTACCACAGAGGTTTCTGTTTTACGTGTTTATAAATTATACAATACTATATTAGGTTATTTTTCATTACTTTATAATTGCTGGACAAGAGGTGAGCTCTTTTCTTGTTTCAAAAGTTCAAAGTCAGGGAGTTAATAATCTAAAGCCACTCGACTTCAGGGAAAGAAGGGAGTTTGGCTCAAGCTACCCCTGGAAAGATCTGACCTTGTTCCTGTAGCTGTACAGGTGACATTATATCCTACTTATTCAATTTTCAGAATAGCAAACAATAAATGACAAGTACTGGCCCTTAGTTTTTCATTGTAAGTGAGCAGTGCCTTAAGGAATGGCTTTATGTAGGAAGGATTTGAGTACCATCATGCTGAGAGATCTTACGTCATGATGACATACTGGATTCCTGATGGACCTTCCCTGCTTCCATCGAATGCTTCTCATCATGTTGGAGTTGGTTCTTTTGTGATCAATGATAAAGATGAGGTATGTTTTCCACTGATAAAACAAAATGCATCCTCTGTTCTTGGAAATCTTCATCAGCGAATTCCAGAAATAGTTTTGCGGTCTTCCTGCGTCCCGTCTCTTCCTAAGTTTCTCCACCCGGATGCTAAGTGCTATTGGTTCTGGTAGAGCCAAGCATCAGTTCTGTGAGCATGGCTCAGTGATTTGCTAAAGTAAATTGTTGATGAACATTTCTTTAGTTTATGGCCTTTCCGGGGAGGTTTCCGTTTTGAGAATGTATTTGCATTTTCTTCTGTTACTTGGGTACTTTACCAGCTGGGCTATTGGGTCATATATTTCATTTCACTTTTCATTGTTACTTTTCTCATGAATCAATGACAAAGAGAACTGACTTGCATTTGAAGAGGTTTCACAGAGCTCTTTACTGAGTGGAGATCACTTGAACCTATTTCCTTAAATGAATTTTGCTTAGTTACAGTTACTAACTTCAATAGCTAATAGCCCTATGTATATCAAATAAGTTTGCTATAGGCCTTAATGGAATCCGTTTGCGGAGTCTCATTCCTGCTTTCAGTGCTTGTAGTTTCTGCTTGCGGAGTCTTATTTCATGCTATTTGGGTCCACCCGGTCTATATCTATATGAGTATTCAGCTTTGAAAATCAACCAAAAACTTTTCTTTAGTCTGATGTATTTAATCCATGCAGGTCCTAGTAGTGCAAGAAAAACATAGTACTCCCAGCCTATTTGGTCTTTGGAAAATTCCAACTGGTTTCATTCATGAGGTATGTTTTATTACCTCTGAATATCTGTGTTTCCTGATGTCTGTTAATATCCGTACCTTTTACAACGTTATTCTACTGATCAGTCAGAAGAGATCTACACAGGAGCTGTAAGAGAAGTAAAAGAGGAAACAGGGGTAAGATACTTGTGCTTAGTGCAATTTCTGCTTGAGCATTCTAGTTTCAAATTTCTCTTGGTGTTCTTACATCGCTCTTGCAGTTCTTTTATAGGATAACATTCTTTCTTTTCCAGGTTGATACTGAATTTGTGGAAGTTGTAGCTTTCAGGTACCAGAATATCTTCCCTGTACTTTTGAATCTGATATTTGTATTTTGGGGGTTTTCATCTTTTTACACAAATATTAGCCTGTAATCTTCTCATCTTTTAGGGTTTCCTTGGTTAAAAGAGAAAAAACTTGTGTAAGCAAAATTTAGTTTCATATCTAATTAGCACGAAGGAGTAGAAAAACAAAGTTCTTCAGAACCCTCAATTCTGAGATCAACTAGTATGATAAATTGGATTACACTACAATCTTCAATCCTCATAGTGGTTTCATGGCCTCTGAACATGCAAAATCTGAACTTGCTAGTTTGCAATAATTCCTGGAATGTTATTATTTTATTTTTTAACGATATACAAACTTTTATTTGTGTGGAATGTTTGTGCATATTTGTTAACATTCTACGTGTACAAACAACTTGCAGTATGAATCTGGTTTTTATAATTAACATACCTAGCACTACAGGCACGCCCAGAATGTATCTTTTGAGAAGTCGGATCTGTTTTTCGTCTGCATCTTACGACCCTTGTCGACAGAAATCATGGTTGATGATCTAGAAATTCAAGCGGCCAAGTAACATGATTTGTTATAAAATATACAACATATATCCATGTCTACCATTATTGCCATTTTGGTGATAATATGGATGATAATCCTTCTTTGGTTCCCTTCTTGCTTACCAATCTCTTGGAGTGGAAACTTGAAATGAATAAACATTTAAAAGGAGAGGTGATAATACCATCAACATGAAATTTTCTGCTCACTTTTGCATTTTGGCTTGTGAAATGGAATGGGTTCTATGCCAGTGAAACTAGAGGAATGCTGATAGAGGTGTGGAGACCCTAATAATGCATGGAAATTCTATCCTCACATTATGGAGAAAGCCTTCTTGGATTGCTAAAAAATTTAGTGTGCCAACAGCATGGACTTATAAGAACATTTTAATGCTTACAAGATTCTAAGACTTATCTCAGAAACTAGGAGTTACTTGTTTAGGGTGCTGATCATGAATTGTGTTTAAGTATGAATAAGCATTCAAGGGACCGTTGCCAGTTCCATGAATTGGTCTGATTTTGTGACGGTATCTGTTTATGCACGCACAGTGGATGCCTTTGGACGAGTTTGTGACCCAACCATTGATACAAGGGGACAGCATGTTCAAGAAAATAATTGAAATCTGCATTGCAAGGCTTGGAAAGCGTTACTGCGGATTATCTGTGCATCAGCTAGTCTCCAGATTTGATGGCAAAACATCCTCATTGTACTTCAACATAGTTGAAGATCAGGATTCTGATTGTCAAGCCAACTGAAGGACAACCCAATTGATAGAACAATATACATATAGTGTAAATAACAGTTCTTGGGGAATGCATTCTTTGCTTCTCTCCGTCTGCTGGATTTATGGCCATGCTTGAGGACTCACCATAACTTTAACACCAGTCCACCTTTCTTCTAGTTTTTGTCACCATTTCCCATCTAATTATGACGTGCAATGTATAGTAAATGTCTTGTAAGACCATCATAACAGGTTCTGCGTTGTAGATATTCAAAAATTCTGCTATGCATCTCTTTTGTTTCCTTCCGGTTGAATATGTACTTCTTGTAGTATTATCTTCCAACCTGAAAGCCAGCTGGGGTTTGGAAAGACTTAATCCTCTCTGTTGTATTGTAACTAAGGGGGTGTTTGGCTAAGATTTTTCAAAACATCTTATAAGTTTTTATATTAAAAGTTTATAATCTGTTGGATCTTATTTAAAAATAAACTTATAAAACATTTGGATAAAATAAGATGTTAATACTTATAAGATGTTTTCATGTGTTATATGATATCTGGGTGTTTGGCAGAAATAACATTTTTTATTGGTAAAATAATAAAAAAGGGACATGATACCATTAGCATCAAATAAGTTGCTATTTTTTAACATATTTGTATTTAAATATTGCAAAATACTTTCATAAATAATTACACATTAGTTTAACTGAAAATTTTAATTGATAGTCTTTTTTACAAAATAAAAATAGAATGACAAATTATTACCTGAATTTTTTAATAAAATAATATATATGTTCATACTAGTTGAATATTAACATAGATATATAATTTAGGGTGAATTACAATGACATCCCTTGAAATTTGGCATAATCACAATTTCTCCTCGTTGTTAGAAAATACGAATACCTCTCTAAGGTTTGTAATTTTTAACCAAAGGTTTGGAATTGACCATTTTGCCCTTGATTTTATTTTAAATTATAGAAAAATCAATCGAGGTAATTTACATTATTGTCCATCCATGTAAAAAACATAAGAAACCTATCCGTGCGCGTTTTAGTCCAAAAAAAAATTAGAAAATTTAAAAAAAATAATTCAATTTGCATAAGGGCATTTTGGTTAGTTTTCCATAAAATGGATGGAAATAGGTTATTTGTTAGACGAGTTACAAACCTCAGGTGAATATTTGTAATTTTTAAAAAAAATGAGGAGTATCCGTAATTATGCCAAACCTCAGGAGAGGTTGTTATAATTCACCTTATAATATTTATATTTTCTTTGTTAATGCAATAACTATTTCTGTCGTATAATTTATAACGTCTTGAATTTATACTTTTTCAATAAACATAATATCAATAAAAATCTTATTTTGTTCAATTATAATATTTTATTATTAAATAATGAAGCATTTCTCTTTTTCCAATGGAAAAAATTAACTATGCAATAAAATTGTTTAGAATCCTAAAAAGCTAGATAGTGTAAGTGTACATGTGTGTGCGCGAGAGACAAAGAGAGCTAGTGTGTGTGAGAGAGAGACCAAGTGAATGGGAATAATTGTCTTGCGACATATTAATCATATAGAGCTTATAAGATACGTTGAAAAAAGTTGGATGGAGTTATTTTTTTTTTGAAGTATATGCAAGATACAAATATTTTATTTTCGGTTTTTATAAACTCTTAAGAAAAATTTTGGCAAATAAATTTTTAGAACTTATATTTTGAGAAAGATGTTTTGAGAAGCTTATAAGCTTAGGTAAACACCCTCTAAGTACAGTTCAACAAACAAGCAGGAACAACATAATGTGGTAACTCAACATATCCATCTATCTATACTATTTATCAAGGGGGAGACCCTTACAATAGCTATCATGATTCACAATAGGCCTGTCGGTGAGGTCCTACCCAGGGCCAGACCCAAAAGAGGCCCAAGTAATTAATTACTACCCAGACCCTACCCAATTTAACACAAGACCCATGGGTCTCTAGACCCGATCAGACCCGATTTTATGGATCAGGTCCGACCCCAGTTCTATATTTTTCCTTTTTTTTTTTTTTCCAAATCTCTTGTTTAAATAACTCTATCAAGAACAACATCAACGACAACAAATACAATACGAATTAGAAAATATTATATTTGTTAGATGAACATTATAAAGAACCAACCCTAAAATAATATATGAGCCAACTCTAAACTTTGATTAATGTAAACAAATATCAAATAAACTTTGATTAATGTAAACGAATATCAAATAAACTTTGATTAATATAAACGAATATCAAATAAACTTTGATTAACATAAACGAATATCAAAGCAATATAATTTACAGAGAAACTTCTCAATTTAATCAACAAATATCAAAACAACGTGATTTAAGCTCAAACATTCATCAATTGTATGATCCTAAAAAAAAGAAGATTATAAAAAAATAAATTACAAAAACAGAAAATTATAACAAATAAATCACAAATTCAATTTGTTCAATCCCCATTTTCAAAAAATCAAATGCATTCACAGTTTATTAATTCTTCATATTCAAGAAATCAAAATCAAAGCTTTATTTTGCCTAAAAGTAGAGAAGAGTGGAGGTTTATTTCGAAGTCTTGTGGTGGGAGTGACCGAGCGGCGCAGCCACGCGACGATGGGCTTGGGGTGGTGGGCGCGGTCGCGCGGTGGTGAGAAACTTGAGGTGGGCGGAGATGGGCTTGGGGTGGTGAGCGTGGCCGCGCGACGATAGGCTTGGGGTGGCGGGCGTGGTTGCGGCGCGGTGGGCTTGGGGTGGTGAGCATGGCAGCGAGAGGCTTGGGGTGGGCGGCGATAGGCTTGGGGTGGTGGGTGTTAGAATAAGTGATCAGAAAGTCAATGGTATTGGCTGTTCTGAGAACCATTCGTCAATCTTTGAACAAGTAATATTATGTTAATCAATGTAGTAAGGATTCATAGGAATAAGTTTGTTGTGCTTACTGCTTGCATCGTTTCGATGTCACAACAAATGCCCACAGACTGAAATAACATTTCGGGAAATTGGAACTGCGCTTGGAGGTAGGTTCATGAAATCAGTTTCACCGAATCGGTCTGAAATACTCCAAGTCAAAGGAATCTCGAGATAAGGCATCGAGAATCCATTTGAGACTTGCACTAAGCATCTGCAGTCGCATTTCATTAACAAGTGACGAGGCTCGTCCATGCAGTGTTAGTGGGTCAGCCAGCTAGGTGGCTGCTGACTGAGGTGACTCGTGGGAATCGTCATATGGAAGCCACTCGGGCTTAGTCGGTATGACTGGTATTCCCGGTTTCGATAGTACGGGATTAGTCCTCGGACTTGAGGATCACGGCAGTCCCCTACATACTAAGGCTGTATCTTGGATCTGATGAAATTTGACCGGTTATATGACATGGTCATCATAAGCCTTGTCCAGTGCAGTCAGAATATGTAAGAACGGTGTATTCCAAGATAGGATCTGTCCCCTGTCAAAGGATATGACAGCGAGATCTCCTATGCGCTCTAAGATGGTTTAGACTCACAAAGTCTATGGCCATAGCACTTGATCTAGTAGGAAAGGATTTCCTGCATAGAGTTAAACCTATCTCGAGCATTACGCATAGATGCCTAAGTCAAGGATGGGAACCGACATCCTAATTCCATGCCCTAGACTAAAGGCCAGGAGACAGGCGACAGTAGGACCATACCCGTACGTATCGAGCGATGGTAGGACCGTACCTGCATGTAGGAGCCTAAATGTTCACACAAAATATTCACCTAGTCTCTAGTTGTTAGAATAGGTGACCATGTAGCTAATCTTGGCGGGCAAAGTGTAACCTATGTCTAGACAATTTCAGTATTTTGATAAAACTATTAATGAATAAAGAAGGGAAATTCATTCTGGCATTACTTTGTTTGCGTTCACTTTACTGCTTTATCTATCTGTTCACTACGCAAAACAAAGCCCACGGACTAAAAGCCCATTTCGGGGACTGGGACTACGCTTGGAGGTAGGTCCATGAAATCAGTCCTGCCGAATCAGTCCCGAAAACTCCAAGTCAAGGAATCTCGAAAATGGGTACCGGGATTCCCTTTGAGACTTGCACAAAGCATCTGTTGTCGTATTTCATCGACGGGTGACGAAGGTCGTCTAAGCAGTGTTAGTGGGTTAGCCTGCTGGGAGCAGCTGACTGAGGTGACTCGCGGGAACCGTCTTACGGAGGACCTTGAGTAGGGTCAGCAAGGTATGATGTGTATTCCCGGTTCCAACGGTACAGGCCAAGTCCTTTGACTTGAGGAACTGCTGAGTTTACCTGTATATCAGGTTTGTATCTTAGATATGGTGAGAAATTGCCAAGAAGCACTTGAGTAGTCATAAGCCATGTCTAGTGCAGCTTTGGTGTACAAAGTGACAGTAGTTTCCAATAAAGGATCTGTCTCCTGTCAAAAGGCATTGACAGTTAAGTCTCACGTATGCTCTGTGTCTTGTCCCTAAAATTTGTGGCCACAGTAACTGATCAGAAGGGAAGGTTTCCCTTGCAGCGTTTAGTAAGGACAGACCGACACTTAGGGCCAAAATGGGTACCTCCATTTTCCGTGCCCTAGACCCTAAGTGGTGAGACTGAAGACAGAAAGACAAATGTACTGTTAGAGCCTAAAAGTTCATCCCCGAATATTTCACCTAGTCTCTAGTGCCATGGACCGTTGCTAGATGGCCACCCATGGTAACGGACGGATCCTAGGAATCCGACCAAGTCTAGCTGAAAGGTGAACCTAAAGAGTCACACAGTATCCACACACAAATCAAGTATTTAATTTAGAATTAAATATTGGAGAAAAGGAATGATTAAATTGGATTTAATCGGGTGCTTTATTTTCTTGGAGAATTAATTCCTATTATTTGATAAAAGGAATTAATCTAATAAATTAGATTTATTAGATGATTAATTTAATAGGCCTAGAATAAATATTTATAATTTATTATATTTATTTATTTGGCCTTTGGAATATTTAATAGGATTTAAATATTCCATTAAATTAAATTAGTGGTTGAGATTGAAAGGAAGAGATGGATGGCTAGGATTAATTTGACTAGGTCAAATACTATTTTAACTAGGACTTTGACTAGGTCAAAATCCTAGTCAAAATAGACCTCTTAGAGTTGGAGTTTAAAGAGGATTAAACTCCTCCTCTATATAAACCCCTAGCCTCCTACAATTCAATGATTGATGAATCTTGAAATTCCAACACACACACACACACACACACACACACACTACTCGAGCTCTCTCTCTCCCTCTCGTCCGCCCCCTCTCACTCTCCCAAGAAAATATTTTTTCTTGTTCTCTTGTTCTTGGAACATTAGAACTTAGGAGAATTAATACCGTTAATCAATAACGTAGCATTAATTCATCCTCTCCAAAAATTATACTTGTTCGTTGCTAGCACGACGTGCAAGATACGTGGGTGGATCGTGTGTCACGATTTGGAGGATTTCAAGAACGAGGTCTTGGTGCAAAACGGGGAACAACGTGAGTAGCCGTTGAAGACGAAAACGACAACGGGTAGGTCTCGGTTTACGTTTTCGCCCCTCTTAATTTTAATCCCTATGGCCTCCATGATTCTTTGTATGTATTTAATTCATGAGATACACCGAATACCTGGGAAAAATCAAGAGCACACCCATTGAACGTGTTCTTTAATTTTCGTTAAAGCATGCTTAAATTTCGTATATTTATTTTATACCGCGCTTCCGCATTTGCGCTATTTTCCCGGGACGATCCACAATCTTTCAGTTATTGCCATGTACTGTTGCTAGATGGCCAGCCATGGTAACGGACTACTTTGGTTATGAAATAACAAGAAGTCGGTCCAAGTCTAGCTGAAAGGTGAACCTAAAGAGTCACACCCACTACGCCAAATGAAAGAGAATTAATTTGGAATTAATTTCGGGAGAAGGATTAATTTAATGGAATTAAATTATACTTCTTGGAGATTCAAGCCTCAATGGATTATTTGGAATAATCGAGCTTGAGTTCATAAATTAGATTTATGGATTTTATAAAAAATGGGCTTCCCTTTTAATTAGATTAAAAAGGTGAATTAATTAATGGACATGGTATATTAAAAGAGGATTTAATATAAAGTCCATGGGACTATTTAATTTAGAATTAAGTAAAGTCCATTCCATTAATTAAATTAATGGGCTTGTATATTAATTAGGATTTAATATAAAGTCCATGGGACTATTTAATTTCGAATTAAATAGGCCCATTCCATAAAGCCCATCAAAATGGATGGACAAGATTTGATCAAGGGATTGATGAGATGAAGGGCCATGATTAATTTGACTTAATCAAAGCCTAGTTTGACTAAGATTTGAAGTCAAAGTGTGTCTCTTTAGAAGAGTTTGAGTAGGAATAGGAAATTCTATCTTCTACAAATACTCAAAAACACACACACACACACACACCTACTAATCTCTACAACTCTCATCTCTCAATTCTGTCTCAAGATTTTCGTCCCACCCTCTTCTCACTCTCCAAGATTTCTACTTTATTCTTCTTGATTTATTCAAGCTAGAATATAAAAGACATTGATTGCGTTAATTGATAGCGTGTATCGATGTCTCTTCTCCAAAATAATTTCTTGCTAGCACAAGGGTTCTTTGCTTTCCGGTGTAGCGAGTGAGATGATTTAGAGGATCTCTTTCTTGAGATCTTGGTGCAAAACAGGGAACAATGCACGTAGTCGAACGAAGACAAAACTACAACCGGGTAGGTTATTTAATTACGTTTTTTCGGTTTCAATTCTATGGCCTGTATGTTGTGTTTTGTCGAACATGAGATACACCGAACGCCCGGGAGAATCAATGGCACACCCCTTGATTCGTTTATGTATGTTACGCATGGTTTAAATTCCATTTAATTATGTTTTTGCAATTTTATTATGCAATCTTTCGCGCTTCCGGTATTCGCGTTCATCTCCCAGGCCGATCCACATAATGTTTTAGTGGGCGCGGCCGTGCGGCGGCAAGAGGCTTGTGGTGGTGGGCGAGGCCGCGTGCGACGAGAGGTTTGGGGTGGCGCGGCTGCGGCAGCAACAGGAGGTTTGGGATGGGGCGCCGGCGGCGGGAGTTGCAGAGTTGAGAGAGAGAGAGTAGATTGGAGAGAAATATTAGATTTGAGTGCTTTGGGTCTAAATGGGTAATGTGGGGTCTATTATCCGACCCAGATCCAATCATTTTAATTTGATGGGTCTGGGTCTGGCACTAGGTTTGGGCTTGTAATAAAAGTGTGGGTCTGGGTCCGAGTTTGGGCCTGTAATAAAAGTATGGGTCTAGGCTCGTTATAATGGGCCTGGATTTGAGTAATTTTGGCCCATTGACAGGCCTAATTGACAAAATATGAATTATTTAAAATACCCTTAACTATATTTATTTTTCCCACAAAGTTATATTTTTGATAATTTTTTATATATATACATATATAAAGTTAATTCATTTATTAGTTTTGTTATTCGTTTTATATGCTTCTTTTACATTCAATTAAAACAAAATAATAAAACAATTTAATTATGTACACTTAGTGTGCTACAATTGTTAGTACTATTAATTAAGGAGGATACGGTTAGAATAATTTACTTTGGTGTACAATTAGAACATGATTGCTATATAAAAATGGAATTAAGCGGAAATAAAATAAATTTCGGTATGGAACAAGAAAGGGAAATGAATCATATTTGAATGGCATTCCTATAATTGGTATACACAAGAATTAGAAGACAATTGAATTGACATTCTTTAGTTGATTTCATTCACATAATTGGTTATCAGAAAGGAATGGTTAGTATTGGAATGAATTATTTATAGAAGGTTATAAGCAATTTATAGAACATCTTGTTAGAATAGGTGACCAGAAAGCCAATTGGATTGACAATTTTAGGTACTATTTAGCAATCTTTATTGAAGTAATATTGACTTGATGAATATAGTAAGTATTCATTCATGACATTATGTGTTTGTTGTGCTTACTAATTACATTAAACGGTGTTTTAACATGAAACTTGTTCTTGGCATGTTTTAATTAATTCTTGGTTTTCTTGATTATTAAAGCATGTCGTTTCTTGCTTTTAATTCATGTGATTATTGCGTTGTTGGTATTTTTTCTGTTTTTCTTGGGAAACGGGGGTGAAAAATTGAATGAGAAACGATGAAGCCGCGTGCGCAGACAGGGGAAGCCTGTACGCGGCCGCCCGGCCGGATGTGCCAGACTGCGCGCAACAGGCAGACGCGCAGCCAGAGTGGCCGCGCGCGGGCGCGCGCACAAGGGGGCAGCGCCTCCAGGCGCGCGCGCATGCAGACGAGGGTGTCTGCGCGCGGGCACCGGCAAGCACGTCTGGTGCGCGCGCGCGCGCACTGCGCAAGGGGCAGACGCGCGGCTGGCGACCAGTAGGCCAGCGCGCACGCGGGCAAGAGAGCCTGCGCGCGCGACAGCCTGTCGGAGCGCCAGGCCGCGCGGCCTGCTGACTAGGCGCGCGCGCGCAGGGACGCAGGGAAGGGCCTGCGCGCGCGTGCCCGGCCAGGCGGCGGCTGGCTGCCGGTGCAGCTAGGGTTTTAACCCTTTTTTTTTTTAATATTTGTTTTTCAGTTTTAATTTTTTAATTAATTCTGAAAATTCATTTTTGTTCAATTTTGCCTAATTTTCTAAGACATTATTTTGGGAAGTAAAATATATTGGATTTGGAATCCCGGGAATATTTTACTTAAAAATAATGAGGAAAGGTTTTCCGTAAATGAAAAAATATTATTACCAACGATTATGTAATATTTTCACATGCTACGCATTTATTTATTCATCTTGAATAAGTATGATTGGTTATCATGTATTATTGGTATATTATTTTTTTATGTGATTGGATCATATGATTACGTGTGTTGGATTCATACGGATGATCACGAGCCCTAGACCGAATGTATGGTTTAATTTCCTATTGGGCCTGTGTGCCTCTTTTACTGCTTTGCCTTGGAATAATAAGGCATTCTATCTCCCTCCTTATGTACTCCCCCGGGTTTTCGCTGGGGTTTCTATTTTTAATATGTAATGAGAGTAGAATAGGAGTGAGGTTTTAATTTTTATGTAATTGATGGAGAAGAAGGAAGGTCCACATGGAGAGCCCAGACTGGAGGTTCCAAGGCGTTTCCATGAAGAGAAGAAAGAGAAAAGAGACCAAGGCCCATCAGAATGATGATTGGATTACTATTAATGTAATAGTATAGGACTAACCCTAGATTGACCATAGATCCACTGCGGGCTCAGTGGATTGCATAGGATTCGGGCTCGTGATCATCCAACAGGGGCGTGCTAGGCTTTAATTTTGCATGTGGTTATTATGATGGATGAATGGTGTTTTTATTTATCATATAACTGCTGTGGATGAATTTATTTTACGCATTATGGATGAATGTGTAGATGTTTTATATTTTGAAATCTCGGTCATTTACTACTCTCACATTGGTTGGACCAATGTTTAAATATTAGACCCTAGTCAAAATGGACATGAACTCTAGGAGTTTGTCCATGCCTTCCAATCCATGGCATAGTGAGGAAGCTGATTTAGGTCAATAGCGTGGTCTCACGAGTCGTGGCACGTTATTGTACTTAAAAGAAGCTGCACTATATCATGAACGAAAAACAGACCGCTGTTACCTGTCTCACGAGTCGTGGGGGTAGCAGTGAAGGACAAGCGGATCCGCCAGGGAGCGCGAGCGGAAGCGAGAAAGGCGAGATAAGTGCGTAAATTTAAATCAAATTCAAAATACGCAAATCCCAAGGGGTGTACCCTTGGGTGCTCAACCGGGCGTTCGATGTAGGATGTGTAAATATTAAAACATATATTTAAACACATAGGGCATAGATATACAAATGAAATCAATCAAAGCGTAATAAACCGTTACCTTTGATTGTTTAGCGTATGCTCCCGGCTTCTAGCGTTGTTCCTTCTCCGGAATGTTCACGAAATCCAAACGTATGGATTCTCCAAAGGTGATCCACACCACACCGGAAGAAACACACGTTCTTCTTGCTAGAAAAGAACGGGTTTAGGAAGGAATCGGTTTAAGAGAAGAACACTATGAATTAGTGTTCTCTTAAACTTACTTTGTTCTTCTTCTTGATTGAAAATCAAGTGAAGAACACAAGTGTAAGAGAGAGAGGGAGCACGAAAATTGAGAGAGAGGAGAGGATTTTTGTCTTCTCTTTTTCCTAGAAAAAGATGAATAATGAATCACTTATGCTAGGTGTTGTATATTCTAATATATATACATAATTAATGTGATTATTGGAATGTGTCTAGGTTCATCCAAGGATGTCTAGATTCATTCCAATCAATCACCATCAATTCTTCAATCAAGCCTACCAAAATTTATGGTATGATCAAATCATACCAAAAGGGAAGAGCTTGATTGGAGTTGATTTGTCTCTTTCCAAAAGAGACAAGTCAACATACCACCTAGCATGAAACATGGCTGATTTTGCTTCCTCCAAGGGAGCATGTCGGCCATATTTAATTAAGGGAAGAAGTCCAACTTCTTCCTATTCTAAATTAGGAATTATTTCTCCTCTCGGGTATAATTTAACGGACCGGGTTTTATCGTAATCCAATTACGACGATCCCAATATTAAATCCAATTTAATGTCCACTTAAATTATTCCCGTTGATCTTTTAATCCAGTTAAAAGATCCAACGTCTCAACATCTCAACTTTCCATATTTAATCGAAAATCCAATTTACCGATTAAATGAAAGCCCGATACAATATCGGCCCGTCCATCCAATGGACTTTCCCTTAAGTAATCCAATTACTTATTTTTATCCTTCGAGATTGACTCCAAGTTGATCTCTCAACCTCCTCGGTGATTTGTGTGTGACCCTTTAGGTTCACCCTCAGCTAGACTTGGGCCCGTGTCCCACAAGGGCCCGTTACCATGGGTGGCCGTCTAGCAACGGTCCATGGCACTAGAGACTAGGTGAATTGGCGTGAACATTTAGGCGCCGATTCCGTACGGGTACGATCCTTCCGTCTACCGTCTCCCGGCCTTAGTCTAGGGTATGGAATTGGGCGTCGGTTCCCATCCTTGACTAGGCATCTATGCTTAATACTCGAGACTACGTATGCTTCATTGCATCGACACAGGAAACCATTCCCTGTTCGACCAACCACTGTGGCCACAGCTTCAAACAGCATGTACGTGTCTCCGAGTGCATAGGAGATACCTCTGTCATATACTGACAGGGGACGGATCCTCTTCTTGGAATCCACCGTCCTCGCTACACATTCTGACTGCACTGGACAAGGCTTATAATGATCATCTTACAGAATGATCACCTCTCGCCAGATCCAAGATACAGCCGTCCTGTGCACGTGACTGCCATGATTCCTCAAGTCTGAGGATTACTCCCGTACTATCGGAACCGGGGAATCCAATCATACCGACCAAGCCTCCAAGGCTTCCATATGATGATCCCCGCGAGTCAGTCCAGTCGGCTCGACCCCAGTCGACCAACCCATCAAGATCGTGTAGGCGTCCCACGCCTGTCGCCGATGAAACACGGCACTCATCCAATGAACACGACTCTTGACGCAAGTCTCAATAGGACTCTCGATGCCCTGTCTCGAGGTCCTCGACTTGGAACGTTTCAGACCCAACTCTTAATCAGTTGGTTTCATGACCATCATCCAATGCGTGGCCCAACTGCACGAGTTGTTATCCATGGTCTGTGGGCTTTGTTGCGATATAAGTTAAACACCGTTTTAACAAATGTAAAGTGAGCACAACAAAGTAGGTACCAATAGTGACGAACACTCACTTTATTCATCACATAATAATATTACATTCACATCAAGTTGTCGGATAGGTTACAAATTGCCAAAACCTATTGGCTTTCTGGTCACCTATTCCAACAATCTCCCACTTGACCTAAAGCCAATCACCCATTGACCTCGAACCTCT
Organism: Sesamum alatum; assembly: GCA_034509735.1. Classification (NCBI taxonomy): domain Eukaryota; kingdom Viridiplantae; phylum Streptophyta; class Magnoliopsida; order Lamiales; family Pedaliaceae; genus Sesamum; species Sesamum alatum. The sequence goes on along the minus strand of JACGWO010000002.1, from coordinate 28,360,063 downwards.
TATTCAGATGGTGAGTATGGGCAACTTGCGACATGGGCTTAGCAAGTGGATCTGCTATGTTTTCTGCTGAGCTGACTCGGTCCAACCGAACGTCACTCCTGCTATCCATCTCTCTAAGAGATGGTAGCGTCTAAGAATATGCTTGGATCGTGATGAGATCTCGGTTCCTTTGCTAGCGCTATCGCCCCGTTGTTATCATAAAAGATAATTACAGGCTTAGCAATGCTAGGTACTACATCCAACCCTTGGATGTAGCTCATCAACCAAACCACTCCTTAGCAGCTTCCGAAGCTGCTATGTATTCAGACTCTGTGGTGGAGTCCGCCGTGGTAGCCTGCTTGGAACCCTTCCAAGTAACCACGCCACCATTTAGTCTAAATACAAAACCAAACTGAGACTTGGCATCATCGTCATCCGACTGGAAGCTAGCGTCGCTATAGCCTTCCAGTATCAACTCTCCACCGTCGTAGATCAAGAACATATCCTTAGTCCTATTCAGGTACTTCAGGATAGTCTTGACTGCACTCAAGCGAAAGCCACATCAGGTCTAGTGCATTGAACAACATACTGTATGCTGCCTAAGGCTGAAGCATAGGGGATGTCCAACATCCTTTTAAGCTCCTCATCAGTCTTAGGAGACTGCTTCTTGGATATCTTAATTCCATGCCTCATAGGAAGGAATCCTCGTTTTGAGTTCTCCATCTTGAATCTCTTCAAGACTTTCTCAATGTACGAGGACTGGGCCATTCCTAACATCCTTTTAGATCTATCCCTGTAGATCTTGATGCCAAGGATGTAGGATGCCTCGCCCATATCCTTCATGGAGAATTGCGTTGACAACCAAGCTTTAGTGGTACCCAACATCTTAGCATCATTCCCAATGGGCAAGATGTCATCCACGTAAAGCACCAAAAAACGCAACTGAGCTCCCACTAATCTTCTTGTATACACAAGGATCGGACTCATTCTTGATGAAATCATATCCCCGTATGACTTCATCAAAACGTATGTTCCAGCTTCGGGAAGCTTGTTTGAGGCCATAGATGGACCTTTGGAGACGGCAGACCTTTTGCTCTTCTCCAACAGTTGTGAAACCTTCCGGTTGATCCATATAGATCTCTTCCTCTACGAAACCGTTGAGGAAAGCCGTTTTCACGTCCATCTGCCATATTTCATAGTCATACCATGCTGCTATGGCAAGCAGTATCCGAATGGACTTGGCCATTGCTACAGGCGAGTAGGTTTCCTCAAAATCGACCCCGGGTCGCTGAGTGTAACCTTTCGCCACAAGCCTGGCCTTGAAGGTTGTAACCTCCCCGTCAGCTCCAAGCTTACGTTTGTAGACCCATTTACACCCTACGGGTTTAACCCCTTTGGGTGGATCTACTAGGGTCCAAACTTTGTTTGTACCCATCGAGTCCATCTCGGATTTCATGGCCTCAAGCCACTTGTCCGAATCGATGTCCGACATCGCTTCTCCGTATGTCTTTGGATCATTATCCAACTGACTGGTCAGACCCAGAAATCCATACCTATCAGGTACATGGGATACTCTGGCCGACCTACGGAGGATTGGAACAATATCAGTGGGAACCACTGGCTCAGATGTCACTGCCGCCTCATGGGGTACCTCACTTGATTCCTCAAGGAGTACCTCATCGCGTCGACTATCCGATGGAAAACCTTTTTCCAAGAACACTGCGTTTCGCGAGACAAAAACCTTTTGCTCGGATGGATCATAGAAATAATACCCCGCAGTTTCTTTCGGATAGCCGATAAACCTGCATAAACTAGACCTCGAGTCCAGTTTATCTCCCACTAATCTCTTGACATATGCGGGGCAACCCCACACTTTCAAGTATTTGTAGGAGGCAGGCTTGCCATGCCATATCTCATATGGTGTCTGGGATACCCTTTTAGATGGCGCCAAGTTCAAAACTTTGGCCGCCGTCTCAAGAGCGTATCCCCAGAAGGAAAGGGGTAGTTCGGTAAAACTCATCATGGATCGGACCATGTCCAACAAGGTCCGATTCCTCCTTTCAGACACACCATTAAGTTGCGGTGTTCCAGGAGGGGTCCACTGAGAGAGAATCCCATTCTCTTTTAGATAATCAGTAAACTCACCACTCAAATACTCTCCACCTCGGTCCGACCGAAGGGCTTTGATCTTTCGACCGGTTTGGTTCTCTACTTCAAGTCTGTATTCCTTAAACCTTCCAAAGGCTTCAGACTTGTACCTCATCAGGTAAACATAACCATACCGTGAGTGATCATCGGTAAAGGTTATGAAGTACGAGTACCCACCTCTAGCCTGAGTACTTAGTGGACCACAGACATCTGTATGGATCAAATCCAACAGACCACTGGCCAGCGTACTTTGTCCAACAAAGGGTTTCTTGGTCATCTTTCCCTTTAGACAGGATTCGCAGGTCGGTAGGTTGTCCAAATCGTCTATTTCTAGACTCTTTGAGTTCACCAACCTTCTTATCCTATCTTTAGAGATATGACCTAACCTCGCATGCCATATCTGTGCGTTATTATGATCATCACGTTTTCGTTTGTGTTCTGCAGTTATAATCCAATTAGACTGTTGAAGTATGTACAAACCATTGACCAATGTACCAAGCAAATGAGAAATACCATCTTTGATAATGAAAAAACCGTTTTTATTGATGGTAAATTCATATCCCTCCTTATCAAGGACCGGGATGGAAACAATGTTTTTAATCATGCTAGGTACATAGAAACAGTCGTTCAGTACAATCCTAACATGACTACTAATGGCTAACTCTAGTGATCCTACGGCCTCCGCAGCAACGGCCTTGCCATCGCCTAGCCTCAGGATCATCTCATCCTTGGTTAGCCTTCTGCTTCTTTGCAGTGCCTGCAAATCATTGCAGATGTGAGCACCACACCCGGTATCCAATACCCATGAAGTAGAATTAGTAATCATATTAACTTCAACCACAAACACACCTGGGTTGGAGAGGAGTTGTGGGCACTCCCTCTTCCAATGCCCTTTCCCTTGGCAATGCATGCAGACATCATTTGCCTTGGACCGCTGAGAACCATGGGCCTTCCCTTTCCCTTTGCTCGGTCCAACCGGAGCAACAGGGACGCCCGGAGCGCGAGCAGGGGCCGCAACCGTCTTCCCTTTGCCCTTCTTCCTCTTCCAGCGTCCGGCCCTCTTGCCATTCACCTTGGAGGTCGAAGCCTCTCCTATCAATACCGCCGGCGCCGACTTGTGGGTCGTTGCCTCGTATTGGACCAGCATGTTGATCAACTCATGAATAGACTTCTCAAGTCCGTTCATGTTGTAGTTTACAACAAACGGGTCATAGGATGGAGGGAGCGACTGGAGGATCACGTCAATGTACGTGTCATTGTTAAGCCCAGCTTTAAGGTCCTCGAGTTTCTCCACTAGGGAGAGCATCTTGACCCCATGACTCTGTACAGACGCTCCTTCAGCGAGCTTGGTGCCAAAGAATGCTTTTGTGGCGGCATATCTAATATGCCTATCCAGAACCGCATAAACCTCGTTCATGCGGAGCATTATGGCGGAGACGTTGTCCAGCCTCTCATACTGCTTCTGGATGTCGTTAGACATCGAAGCTAGTATGATACTGCGTACTTTCCGGTTGTCCTCATGCCATTTCTCGAACGTCAAACGTTCTTCAGGCGTGGACCCCTCCGGTAAGTTGCTCGGTGGCGGCTCGTCCAAGACGTAGCCTTGGTTCTCGAAACCGAGGACAATCCTCAGGTTTCTCAGCCAGTCCGAGTAGTTCGTTCCGTTGAATTTGTTAGTCTCAAGAATCATGGTTAACGGGTTCTTAGACATATCTACATTAATGAAAATGTAAAGCAGAAATTAGCAGATGATGGTAATATTATTGTTCAAGTTGAAGACTTGGTCTTTTAGTCTTTAACCCTCCCACTATTTATACGAAAGTCCGCCACTCTCAAGCGGAGTTTCGGGAAACCATTTCCTAGTGGGCTTGGGATCCACAAGCGTAATCTCCATGCCCCGCTTTTACGATTCACATGAAGAAGACCTCGTGGGAGATATCCAATATCATTCTCATCCAATGAGATTCCCAAGATATTTTGCCTCACCTATTCGCATGGTTCCGAGGACTCCAAGCGAACCATGTTACTCAGTGTTAGGCCCGACCCATCAACCAAATCATGCCTCAAACTGTCGCCCCCCACGACTCGTGAGATAGGGAAACAGCGAGCGCAGTCTTTTTGTTCACAACAATAGTGCAGCTTTCCCCTAGTCCAAGTGTGCCACGACTCGTGAGACCACACTTGGGTAGTGGTAGCTTCCTCACCACATTGCTGTGGATGGAAGGCTCGGACAGACCAAAATACCATTTTGATCCAAGTCCGTTATGGGCCTAATATTTAATTTGGTCCAACCAAATGAGAGTTTGTGTGTGACCGAGACCTCATCACATTATTGTGTTTTAGCATGCATAAATATCCAATATTTAAAGCGATAAATAAATACGCCGCATGCAGAAAACATAGCATACCCCTGTTAGAATGATCACAAGCCCAACCTATGCGACCCACTGAGCCCGCAGTGAGTCTATGGTCTGTCTAGGGTGGTCCTAAATTATTACAATAGTAATATACCCATTGTCATTCCAATGGGCCTTGTAGTGCTATTGTTTCACGCCTTGATGCTCCTCCTTGGGGTCTCCGACTCCAATTGCTTGTTAAAATTGAAACCTCACCAATCCTATCTACTCTCATTACAACTGAAGTAATACATTGGTAATAAGGAAAATAAGCCTTAACATCATGAGGCTGAAAATACGGGAGATGATAGTCCCAAAAACAAGAGGCACGCAGGCCCCACCCAACAGAAAATAAATAAACATTCATTCATCCATACACAAGGTCTAGGGCTTTGTGATCATCCCATGTTGATTCCATCAACTCACATATAACATAATTATTCCAAATAATCATGCATAAATAACCAATGGATATTCCAAATACCCAAGTGATGTCCAACATCACAAAAGCATAAATATACAAATAATATGCAAAATTCAAATTTTAAATTTAATGGACATTTTTACACAATGCATCCAATGCATGTATTAATCCCAAATTAATTAAGCAAATTTAATTCAAGGAATAATCCAATTATTCCAAAATCAAAAATGCAAAATTAACATATTTTCAGAATATTGTGCAGAAAATACAGAAAATCGAATTTTCCGGAAAAAAGTCGAAAAACGGCACAAAACGGCCCGCCGTTGTGCTGGCCGGCCGCCCGCGCGCACAGGGCAGCGCGCGCTGGCCCTCGGCCAGCAGCGGCCGGCTGCGCACAGCGCGCGCGCTGGCCGAAGCCCAGCGCGCGCAGGCGCCCGCCTGCGCGCGGCCACTGCCGGCCCGACCAAATTTTTTTTTTTTTTTTTTTTTTTTGTTTTTTTAAAACTGTTTCAGCACAATAAAATTAATATTATTCTGAAAATAAGCATGCAATTTTAGATCCAATCTAACAAAATTAAGCATGCCAAAAGTCCATTAAATCCAAACAATTGAATCATCATATTATTCTTATATTTATGTAATCTAACATGCCAATAAAGCCGTTTAAAAGCAAGTAGATCATGCCAAACACATAGATCTATGCCCCTTACATCGAACCGGGCTCTGATACCACTTGAAGGACAAGCGGATCCGCCCGGGAGCGCGAGCGGAAGCGAGAAAGGCGAGATAAGTGCGTAAATTTAAATCAAATTCAAAATACGCAAATCCCAAGGGGTGTACCCTTGGGTGCTCAACCGGGCGTTCGATGTAGGATGTGTAAATATTAAAACATATATTTAAACACATAGGGCATAGATATACAAATGAAATCAATCAAAGCGTAATAAACCGTTACCTTTGATTGTTTAGCGTATGCTCCCGGCTACTAGCGTTGTTCCTTCTCCGGAATGTTCACGAAATCCAAACGTATGGATTCTCCAAAGGTGATCCACACCACACCGGAAGAAACACACGTTCTTCTTGCTAGAAAAGAACGGGTTTAGGAAGGAATCGGTTTAAGAGAAGAACACTATGAATTAGTGTTCTCTTAAACTTACTTTGTTCTTCTTCTTGATTCAAAATCAAGTGAAGAACACAAGTGTAAGAGAGAGAGGGAGCACGAAAATTGAGAGAGAGGAGAGGATTTTTTTCTTCTCTTTTTCCTAGAAAAAGATGAATAATGAATCACTTATGCTTGGTGTTGTATATTCTCATATATATAAATAATTAATGTGATTATTGGAATGTGTCTAGGTTCATCCAAGGATGTCTAGATTCATTCCAATCAATCACCATCAATTCTTCAATCAAGCCTACCAAAATTTATGGTATGATCAAATCATACCAAAAGGGAAGAGCTTGATTGGAGTTGATTTGTCTCTTTCCAAATGAGACAAGTCAACATACCACCTAGCATGCAACATGGCTGATTTTGCTTCCTCCAAGGGAGCATGTCGGCCATGTTTAATTAAGGGAAGAAGTCCAACTTCTTCCTATTCCAATTTAGGAATTATTTCTCCTCTCCGGTATAATTTAACGGACCGGGTTTTATCGTAATCCAATTACGACGAACCCAATATTAAATCCAATTTAATGTCCACTTAAATTATTCCCGTTGATCTTTTGATCCAATTAAAAGATCTAACCTCTCAACATCTCAACTTTCCATATTTAATCGAAAATTCAATTTACCGATTAAATGAAATCCCGATACAATATCGGTCCGTCCATCCAATGGACTTTCCCTTAAGTAATCCAATTACTTATTTTATCCTTCGAGATCGACTCCAAATCGATCTCCCAACCTCCTCGGTGATTTGTGTGTGACCCTTTAGGTTCACCCTCAGCTAGACTTGGGCCCGTGTCCCACAAGGGCCCGTTACCATGGGTGGCCGTCTAGCAACGGTCCATGGCACTAGAGACTAGGTGAATTGGCGTGAACATTTAGGCGCCGATTCCGTACGGGTACGATCCTTCCGTCTACCGTCTCCCGGCCTTAGTCTAGGGTATGGAATTGGGCGTCGGTTCCCATCCTTGACTAGGCATCTATGCTTAATACTCGAGACTACGTATGCTTCATTGCATCGACACAGGAAACCATTCCCTGTTCGACCAACCACTGTGGCCACAGCTTCAAACAGCATGTACGTGTCTCCGAGTGCATAGGAGATACCTCTATCATATACTGACAGGGGACGGATCCTCTTCTTGGAATCCACCGTCCTCGCTACACATTCTGACTGCACTGGACAAGGCTTATAATGATCATCTTACAGAATGATCACCTCTCGCCAGATCCAAGATACAGCCGTCCTGTGCACATGACTGCCATGATTCCTCAAGTCTGAGGATTACTCCCGTACTATCGGAACCGGGGAATCCAATCATACCGACCAAGCCTCCAAGGCTTCCATATGATGATCCCCGCGAGTCAGTCCAGTCGGCTCGACCCCAGTCGACCAACCCATCAAGATCGTGTAGGCGTCCCACGCCTGTCGCCGATGAAACACGGCACTCATCCAATGAACACGACTCTTGACGCAAGTCTCAATAGGACTCTCGATGCCCTGTCTCGAGGTCCTCGACTTGGAACGTTTCAGACCCAACTCTTAATCAGTTGGTTTCATGACCACCATCCAATGCGTGGCCCAACTGCACGAGTTGTTATCCATGGTCTGTGGGCTTTGTTGCGATATAAGTTAAACACCGTTTTAACAAATGTAAAGTGAGTACAACAAAGTAGGTACCAATAGTGACGAACACTCACTTTATTCATCACATAATAATATTACATTCACATCAAGTTGTCGGATAGGTTACAAATTGCCAAACCTATTGGCTTTCTGGTCACCTATTCCAACAAGCAGTGGGTTTGTGGCTCGGTCGATTGGGTTGGGTCTAACGCCCGATTAACATGATTCGCTTGGAGTCCTCGGGATCATGTGAAAAGGTGAGGCAATAATCTTGGTAATCTCGTGGAACGAGAATGGTATGGTATACCTCCCACAGGATCTTTTCCATGCGAATCGTAAAAGCGGGGTATGGAAAGGATCGCTGTGGATCCCAAGCCCACTAGGAAAGGGTTTCCCAAAAATCACGTTTGAGAGTACCGTGTTTTCGTATAAATAGTGGGAGCTTTAAATGACTAAAGACCATGCATTTAATTTTTATCAAACCACCGTCTTTTATATTCTGCTGATCGCGAACTCTGTTTTAAATGTAGATTTAAAATATCTAAGAACCACTTTCAACCATTCTTGAGACAAACAAATTCAATGGAACCAATTACAACGACTGGTTGCGTAATCTCAGGATAGTCCTGGATTATGAGAACCAAGGCTACGTCATGGACGAGCCTCTCCCTAGGACCTTACTGGAAGGATCCACGCCGGAAGAACGTGAGACGTTCGAGACTTGGCATAAGGATAACCGGAAGGTCCGTAGCGTCATACTTGCTTCGATGACGAATGAGATTCAAAAGCAATATGAAAGGCTAGACGATGTCCCTTCCATTATGGCTCGCCTTAAGGATTGCTATGCAGTCCCGGACCGGCATACTAGGTATGTCGCGACCAAGGCGTTCTTTGGAACCAAAATGACAGAAGGATCCTCTGTACAAGAGCACGGGGTTAAATTGCTTACCCTGGTGGAAAAGCTCGAGGACCTAAAGGCAGGTCTCGATAATGAAACGTACATAGATGTAATCCTTCAGTCACTCCCATCCTCCTTCGACCAATTTATTGTCAACTATAACATGAACGCACTTGAGAAGGGCATTCATGAGTTGATCAATATGTTGGTGCAATACGAGGCAACGACTAAGAAGTCCACGCCTTTGGTATTGTTTGAAGGTGCTTCGACTTCCAAAACGAAAGGCAAGGGTGCCGGATGTTGGAAAAAGAAGAAAGGGAAGGGAAAAGCCGTCAAAGCAGCTACGAACACTAAGAGTGTTCCCATTGCCAAAGAGGGAAAAGGCAAAGGAAAGGGAAATGATGTCTCCAAGCATCAGTCGAAGGCATATGACATATATATCAATTGTCGTGAGAAAGGGCATTGGAAGAGAGAGTGCCACAAACTCTTCTCGAACCAAGGTATTTTTGTGATTGAGGTTAATATGGTCACTAATTCTGCCTCTTGGGTATTAGATACTGGCTGTGGAGCTCACATTTGCAATGACTTGCAGGTGCTGAAAACAAGCAGAAAACTAGGTAGTGGGGACATGATCCTGAAGCTTGGGAATGGCAAGGCCATCTCGGCAGAAGCAGTAGGATCTACTACTCTAGTAATTAGTGATAGTATTAGCATAGAATTAGAGCAAGTTTATTTTGTACCTAATATGATTAAAAACATCATTTCCATTCCATTGTTGGACAATAGTGGTTATGAGTTTAGAATCAATAAAAATTGCTTTTATTTGATGAGGTGTGGAATTGCTCATCTACTTGGTACATTAAATAACGGGCTCTATGTCTTGCAACAAACGAACTTCGTTCTTAACACTCAACACAAACGTAAATTAGATAATAACGGGAACGCACGACTGTGGCACGCTAGGCTAGGTCACATATCCCAAGTAGGATGAAAAGGTTGGTAGACTCAAAGAACCTAGAAGTAGGGGACTTGAGTGAGCTACCAACTTGAGAATCTTGTCTAAAAGGGAAAATGACCAAGAAGCCCTTTGTAAGACAAAGCAGGCTTGCCACAGGTCTGCTGGACTTGGTCCATACAGATGTATGTGGACCACTAAGGACGCAGGCCCGAGGTGGGTTCTCCTACTTCATAACCTTTACCGATGATCATTCACGGTATGGTTATGTTTACCTAATGAGGTACAAGTCTGAAGCTCTTGAGAGGTTTAAAGAATTCAGACTTGAAGTGGAGAACCATACCAACTGCAAAATTAAAATCCTACGGTCAGACCGAGGCAATGAATACCTTAGTACTGAGTTCCTAGATTATCTAAAAGAACATGGTATAATATCAGAATGGACACCTCCCGGAACACCACAATTAAATGGTGTTTCTGAAAGGAGGAATCGAACCCTGTTGGACATGGTTCGGTCCATGATGAGTTTTACCAAATTGCCCTTATCCTTTTGGGGCTATGCACTAGAAACGACGGCCAAGTTGTTGAATTTGGCGCCTACCAGTGCATTGACCCAAACGCCATATGAGATATGGCACGACAAGCTTGCATTCTACAACTACTTGAAAGTGTGGGGTAGCCCCGCATACGTCAAGAGGTTAGTGGGAGATAAGCTAGAATCCAGGTCTAGCTTATGCAGGTTCGTTGGATACCCTGAAGAAACTGCGGGTTATTACTTTTATGACCCCTTGGAACAAAAGGTGTTTGTTTCAAGGAATGCAGTATTCTTGGAGCAAGGCTTCCCAGAGGATGTCCAACCTGATGAGCTGATCCTTGAGGAATCAAGTGATGGAATTCAGCCATCAGAGGTAGCCACGGAACCCTCACTTAGAGGATGCAGGATTGACACCCGAAGGGGTAACCAACCTCGAGCAGTCCAACATGCTAGGCATGAAGGACAACCTCAGGAACAGCCAGCCCCGGTCCCTGAACCGCCAGGTCCGATACAGTCAGCGCCCACAGTCACCACTGACGTTCCTGTCCTTCGTAGGTCTGCTAGAGAGTCCAGACCTCCAGTGAGATATGGCTTTCTAAATGCGACCGGTCTTTTGGATAACGATCCTAAGACATATGGGGAAGCGATGTCTGACATCGACTCCGGGAAATGGCTTGAGGCCATGAAAACCGAAATGGACTCCATGAACGAGAACCAAGTCTGGAGACTTGTAGATCCACCGAAAGGTATTAAGCCAGTGGGCTGTAAGTGGGTCTACAAGCGCAAACTTGGCGTTGATGGAGAAGTCACAACCTTCAAGGCTAGGCTTGTAGCTAAGGGATACACTCAACGACCCGGGGTCGATTTTGAGGATACCTACTCGCCTGTAGCCATGGCTAAGTCCATTCGGATCCTGCTCCCCATAGCAGCATGGTATGACTATGAGATATGGCAGATGGACGTGAAAACGACCTTCCTTAACGGTTTCGTTGAGGAAGAGATCTATATGTATTAGTCGGAGGGCTTCACAGTCACTGGAGAGAAACAGAAGGTCTGTCGTCTCCGGAAGTCCATCTATGGCCTCAAACAAGCATCCCGGAGTTGGAACATTTGCTTTGATGAAGTAATAGGGGGATATGACTTCATTAAGAACGAATCCGACCCTTGTATATACAAGAAGGTCAGTGGGAGCTCTATAGTGTTCCTAGTGCTTTATGTGGATGACATTCTACTCATTGGGAATGACGTTAGAATGTTGGGAAACACAAAAGCATGGTTGTCAACTCAGTTTTCCATGAAGGACTTGGGCGAAGCCTCCTACATTCTAGGCATCCAGATCGTTAGGGACAGATCTAAGAGGATGTTAGGGCTCACCCAAAACTCGTATATGGAGAAAGTCCTAAAGAGATATCGAATGAACAACTCCAACCGAGGATTCCTTCCCATGAGGCATGGGATCAAGTTGTCCAAGAAACAGTCCCCGCACACTGATGAGGAACTTGAAAGGATGAAAGTCATCCCCTATGCTTCTGCCGTAGGAAGCATCCAATATGCGGTCCACTGCACCAGGCCTGACATTGCTTACGCTTTGAGCGTAACAAGCAGATATCAGTCCTGTGCAGGAGAGGCACATTGGAATGCTGTTAAGGGCATCCTTAAATACCTAAGGAGGACTAAGGAAATGTTCTTAGTCTATGGCAATGGAGAACTAATTCTGGAAGGCTTTAGCGACGCTAGCTTCCAGTCTGATGACGATGATGCCAAGTCTCAATCGGGTTACGTATTCAAACTCAATGGAGGAGTAGTGGCTTGGAAAAGTTCCAAGCAAGCAACCACTGCTGACTCCACTACAGAGGCTGAATACATAGCAGCTTCAGAAGCTGCCAAGGAAGCGGTCTGGATGAGAAACTACATCCAAGAGTTGGGTGTAGTGCCTAGCATCGCCGAGCCCGTTGTCATCTTCTGTGATAACAACGGTGCAATAGTACAAGCAAGGGAACCGAGATATCATCACCGTTCCAAACACAGTCTTAGACGCTACCATCTTCTAAGAGAAATGGTAGGAAGAGGTGACGTTCGGATGGACCGAGTCAACTCAGCAGACAACACAGCAGATCCGCTGATAAAGCCTATGTCGCAGAGCGCTCATACGCAACATCTTGAGAAGATGGGGATTAGACATATGGGCGATTGGCTTTAAAGGTCAAGTGGGAGATTGTTAGAATAGGTGATCATGTAGCCAATTTTGGCGGGCAAAATGTAACCTATGTCAAGAGAATTTCAGTGTTTTGATAAAACTATTAATGAATAAAGAAGTGAAATTCATTCTAGCATTACTTTGTTTGCGTTCACTTTACTGCTTTATCTATCTGTTAACTATGCAAACAAAGCCCACGGACTAAAAGCCCATTTCGGGGACTGGGAGTACGCTTGGAGGTAGGTCCATGAAATCAGTCCCGCCGAATCAGTCCGGAAAACTCCAAGTCAAGGAATCTCGAAAATGGGTACTGGGATTCCCTTTGAGACTTGCACTAAGCATCTGCTGTCGTATTTCATCGACGGGTGACGAAGGTCGTCTAAGCAGTGTTAGTGGGTTAGCCTGCTGGGGAACAGCTGACTGAGGTGACTCGCGGGAACCGTCTTACGGAGGACCTTGAGTAGGGTCAGCAAGGTATGACGTGTATTCCCGGTTCCAACGGTACAAGCCAAGTCCTTTGACTTGAGGAACTGCTGAGTTTACCTGTATATCAGGTCTGTATCTTAGATATGGTGAGAGATTGCCAAGAAACACTTGAGTAGTCATAAGCCATGTCTAGTGCAGCTCTGGTGTACAAAGTGACAGTAGTTTCCAAGAAAGGATCTGTCTCCTGTCAAAAGGCATTGACAGTTAAGTCTCACGTATGCTCTGTGTCTTGTCCCTAAAATCTGTGGCCACAGTAACTGAACAGAAGGGAAGGTTTCCCTTGCGGCGTTTAGAAAGGACAGACCGACACTTAGGTCCAAAATGGGTACCTGCATTTTCCGTGCCCTAGACCCTAAGTGGTGAGACCGAAGACAGAAGGACAAATGTACTGTTAGAGCCTAAAAGTTCATCCCCGAATATTTCACCTAGTCTCTAGTACCATGGACCGTTGCTAGATGGCCACCCATGGTAACGGACGGATTTTTAGGAATCCAACCAAGTCTAGCTGAAAGGTGAACCTAAAGAGTCACACACTATCCACACACAAATCAAGTATTTAATTTAGAATTAAATATTGGAGAAAAGGAATGATTAAATTGGATTTAATCGGGTCCTTTATTTTCTTGGAGAATTAATTCCTATTATTTGATAAAAGGAATTAATCTAATAAATTAGATTTATTAGAGGATTAATTTAATAGGCCTAGAATAAATATTTATAATTTATTATATTTATTTATTTGGCCTTTGGAATATTTAATAGGATTTAAATATTCCATTAAATTAAATTAATGGTTGAGATTGAGAGGGAGAGATGGATGGCTATGATTAATTTGACTAGGTCAAATACTATTTTAACTAGAACTTTGACTAGGTCAAAATCCTAGTCAAAATAGACCTCTTAGAGTTGGAGTTTAAAGAGGATTAAACTCCTCCTCTATATAAACCCCTAGCCTCCTACAATTCAATGATTGATGAATCTTGAAATTCCAACACACACACACACCTACTAATCTCTACAACTCTCATCTCTCAATTCTCTCTCAAGATTTTCGTCCACCATCTTCTCACTCTCCAAGATTTCTACTTTATTCTTCTTGATTTATTCAAGCTAGAACATAAGAGACATTGATTGCGTTAATTGATAACGTGTATCGATGTCTCTTCTCCCCAAATAATTTCTTGCTAGCACAAGGGTTCTTTGCTTTCCAGTGTAGCGAGTGAGATGATTTAGAGGATCTCTTTCTTGAGATCTTGGTGCAAAACGGGGAACAATGCATGTAGCCGAACGAAGACAAAACTACAACCGGGTAGGTTATTTAGTTACGTTTTTTCGGTTTCAATTCTATGGCCTCCATGTTGTGTTTTGTCGAACATGAGATACACCGAACGCCCGGGAGAATCAAGGGCACACCCCTTGATTCGTTTATGTATGTTATGCATGGTTTAAATTCCATTTAATTATGTTTTGCAATTTTATTATGCAATCTTTCGCGCTTCCGCTATTTGCGTTCATCTCCCGGGCCGATCCACATAACGTTTTAGTGGGCGCGGCCGTGCGGCGGCAAGAAGCTTGTGGTGGTGGGCGAGGCCACGCGCGACGAGAGGTTTGGGGTGGTGTGGCTGCAGTAGCAACAGGAGGTTTGGGATGGGCGCCGGCGGCGGGAGTTGCAGAGTTGAGAGAGGAGAGTAGATTGGAGAGAAATATTAGATTTGAGTGCTTTGGGTCTAAATGGGTAAGGTGGGGTCTATTATCCGACCCAGATCCAATCATTTTAATTTGATGGGTCTGGGTCTGGGACTAGGTTTGGGCCTGTAATAAAAGTGTGGGTCTGGGTCCGAGTTTGGGCCTATAATAAAAGTGTGGGTCTAGGCTCGTTATAATGGGCCTGGATTTGAGTAATTTTGGCCCATTGACAGGCCTAATTGACAAAATTTGAATTATTTAAAATACCCTTAACTATATTTATTTTTCCCACAAAGTTATATTTTTGATAATTTTTTATATATACATATATAAAGTTAATTCATTTATTAGTTTTGTTATTCGTCTTATATGCTTCTTTTACATTCAATTAAACAAAATAATAAAACAATTTAATTATGTACACTTAGTGTGCTACAATTGTTAGTACTACTAATTAAGGAGGATACGGTTAGAATAATTTACTTTGGTGTACAATTAGAACATGATTGGTATATAAGAATGGAATTAAACGGAAATAAAATAAATTTCGGTATGGAACAAGAAAGGGAAATGAATCATATTTGAATGGCATTCCTATAATTGGTATACACAAGAATTAGAAGACAATTGAATTGACATTCTTTAGTTGATTTCATTCACATAATTGGTTATCAGAAAGGAATGGTTAGTATTGGAATGAATTACTTATAGAAGGTTATAAGCAATTTATAGAACATCTTGTTAGAATAGGTGACCAGAAAGCCAATTGGATTGACAATTTTAGGCACTATTTAGCAATCTTTATTGAAGTAATATTGACTTGATGAATATAGTAAGTATTCATTCATGACATTATGTGTTTGTTGTGCTTACTAATTACATTAAACGGTGTTTTAACATCACAACAAATGCCCATAGACCAATTGGATAACACATGTAGTTGGGCTGCGTATTGGATGACAGCTATGGGACCAACTTTTTGAAGGACAAGCGGATCCGCCCGGGAGCGCGAGCGGAAGCGAGGAAGGCGAGGAAAGTGCGTAAATTTAAATCAAATTTAAAATACGCGAATCCCAAGGGGTGTACCCTTGGGTGCTCAACCGGACGTTCGATGTAGGATGTGTAAATATTAAAACATATATTTAAACACATAGGGCATAGATATACAAATGAAATCAATCAAAGCGTAATAAACCGTTACCTTTGATTGTTTAGCGTATGCTCCCGGCTACTAGCGTTGTTCCTTCTCCGGAATGCTCACGAAATCCAAATGTATGGATTCTCCAAAGGTGATCCACACCATACCGGAAGAAACACACGTTCTTCTTGCTAGAAAAGAACGGGTTTAGGAAGGAATCGGTTTAAGAGAAGAACACTATGAATTAGTGTTCTCTTAAACTTACTTTGTTCTTCTTCTTGATTCAAAATCAAGTGAAGAACACAAGTGTAAGAGAGGGAGGGAGCACGAAATTTTTGAGAGAGAGGAGAGGATTTTTGTCTTCTCTTTTTCCTAGAAAAAGATGAATAATGAATCACTTATGCTTGGTGTTGTATATTCTCATATATATAAATAATTAATGTGATTATTGGAATGTGTCTAGGTTCATCCAAGGATGTCTAGATTCATTCCAATCAATCACCATCAATTCTTCAATCAAGCCTACCAAAATTTATGGTATGATCAAATCATACCAAAAGGGAAGAGCTTGATTGGAGTTGATTTGTCTCTTTCCAAAAGAGACAAGTCAACATACCACCTAGCATGCAACATGGCTGATTTTGCTTCCTCCAAGGGAGCATGTCGGCCATGTTTAATTAAGGGAAGAAGTCCAACTTCTTCCTATTCCAATTTAGGAATTATTTCTCCTCTCCGGTATAATTTAACGGACCGGGTTTTTATCGTAATCCAATTACGACGAACCCAATATTAAATCCAATTTAATGTCCACTTAAATTATTCCCGTTGATCTTTTGATCCAATTAAAAGATCTAACCTCTCAACATCTCAACTTTCCATATTTAATCGAAAATTCAATTTACCGATTAAATGAAATCCCGATACAATATCGGTCCGTCCATCCAATGGACTTTCCCTTAAGTAATCCAATTACTTATTTTATCCTTCGAGATCGACTCCAAGTCGATCTCCCAACCTCCTCGGTGATTTGTGTGTGACCCTTTAGGTTCACCCTCAGCTAGACTTGGGCCCGTGTCACACAAGGGCCCGTTACCATGGGTGGCCGTCTAGCAACGGTTCATGGCACTAGAGACTTGGTGAATTGGCGTGAACATTTAGGCGCCGATTCCGTACGGGTACGATCCTTCCGTCTACCGTCTCCCGGCCTTAGTCTAGGGTATGGAATTGGGCGTCGGTTCCCATCCTTGACTAGGCATCTATGCTTAATACTCGAGTCCACGTATGCTTCATTGCGTCGACACAGGAAACCGTTCCCTGTTCGACCAACCACTGTGGCCACAGCTTCAAACGGCATGAACGTGTCTCCGAGTGCATAGGAGATACCTCTGTCACATACTGACAGGGGACGGATCCTCTTCTTGGAATCCACCGTCCTCGCTACACATTCCGACTGCACTGGACAAGGCTTATGATAATCGTCTTACAGAATGATTACCTCTTGCCAGATCCAAGATACAGCCGTCCTGTGCATGCGACTGCCATGATCCCTCAAGTCTGAGGATTACTCCCGTACTATCGGAACCGGGGAAAACCAATCATACCGACCAAGCCTCCAAGGCTTCCATATGATGATCCCCGCGAGTCAGTCCAGTCGGCTTGACCCCAGTAGACCAACCCATCAAGATCGTGCAGGCGTCCCACGCCTGTCGCCGATGAAACACGACACTCATCCAATGAACACGACTCTTGACGCAAGTCTCAATAGGACTCTCGATGCCCGGTCTCGAGGTCCTCGACTTGGAACGTTTCAGACCCAACTTTTAATCAGTTGGTTTCATGACCACCATCTAATGCGTGGCCCAACTGCACGAGTTGTTATCCATGGTCTGTGGGCTTTGTTGTGATATAAGTTAAACACCATTTTAACAAATGTAAGATGAGCGCAACAAAGAAGGTACCATTGGTGACGAATACTCATCTTATTCATCACGTAATAATATTACGTTCACATCAAGTTGTCGGATAGGTTACAAATTGCCAAACCTATTGGCTTTCTGGTCACCTATTCCAACAATCTCCCACTTGACCTAAAGCCAATCACCCATTGACCTCGAACCTCTTATTCAGATGGTGAGTATGGGCAACTTGCGACATGGGCTTAGCAAGTGGATCTGCTATGTTTTCTGCGGAGCTGACTCGGTCCAACCGAACGTCACTCCTGCTATCCATCTCTCTACGTAGATGGTAGCGTCTAAGAATATACTTGGATCATGATGAGATCTCGGTTCCTTTGCTAGCGCTATCGTCCCGTTGTTATCATAAAAGATAATTACAGGCTTAGCAATGCTAGGTACTACATCCAACCCTTGGATGTAGCTCATCAACCAAACCATTCTTTAGCAGCTTCCAAAGCCGCTATGTATTCAAAACTCTATGGTGGAGTCCGCCGTGGTAGCCTACTTGGAACCCTTCCAAGCGACCACGCCACCATTAAGTCTGAACACATAACCAGACTGAGACTTGGCATCATCGTCATCCGACTGGAAGCTAGCGTCGCTATAGCCTTCCAGTATCAACTCTCCACTGCCGTAGATCAAGAACATGTCCTTAGTCCTTTTCAGGTACTTCAGGATAGTCTTGACTGCACTCCAGTGTGCCTCCCCGGCACACGACTGATATCGACCTGTTACGCTCAAAGCGAAAACCACATCAGGTCTAGTGCATTGAACAGTATACTGTATGCTGCCTACGGCTGAAGCATAGGGGATGTCCAACATCCTTTTAAGCTCCTCATCAGTCTTAGGAGACTGCTTCTTGGATAACTTAATGCCATGCCTCATAGGAAGGAATCCTCGTTTTGAGTTCTCCATCTTGAATCTCTTCAAGACTTTCTCAATGTACGAGGATTGGGCCATTCCTAACATCCTTCTAGATCTATCCCTGTAGATCTTGATGCCAAGGATGTAGGATGCCTCGCCCATATCCTTCATGGAGAATTGCATTGACAGCCAAGCTTTAGTGGTACCCAACATCTTAGCATCATTCCCAATGAGCAAGATGTCATCCACGTAAAGCACCAGAAACGCAACTGAGCTCCCACTGATCTTCTTGTATACACAAGGATCGGACTCGTTCTTGATGAAATCATATCCCCGTATGACTTCATCAAAAACGTATGTTCCAGCTTCGGGTTTAACCCCTTTTGGTGGATCTGCTAGGGTCCAAACCTTGTTTGTACCCATCGAGTCCATCTCGGATTTCATGGCCTCAAGCCACTTGTCCGAGTCGATGTCCGACATCGCTTCTCCGTACGTCTTTGGATCATTATCCAACTGACCGGTCAGGCCCAGAAATCCATACCTATTAGGTGTATGGGATACTCTGGCCGACCTACGGAGAACTGGAACAATATCAGTGGGAACCACTGGCTCAGATGTCACTGCCGCCTCATAGGGTACCTCACTTGATTCCTCAAGGAGTACCTCATCGCGTCGACTATCCGATGGAAAACCTTTTTCCAAGAACACTGCGTTTCGCGAGACAAAAACCTTTTGCTTGGAGGGATCATAGAAATAATACCCCGCAGTTTCTTTTGGGATAGCCGATGAACCTGCATAAACTAGACCTCGAGTCCAGTTTATCTCCCACTAATCTCTTGACATATGCGGGGCAACCCCACACTTTCAAGTATTTGTAGGAGGCAGGCTTGCCATGCCATATCTCATATGGCGTCTGGGATACCTTTTTAGATGGCGCCAAGTTCAAAACTTTGGCCGCCGTCTCAAGAGCGTATCCCCAGAAGGAAAGGGGTAGTTCGGTAAAACTCATCATGGATCGGACCATGTCCAACAAGGTCCGATTCCTCCTTTCAGACACACCATTAAGCTGCGGTGTTCCAGAAGGGGTCCACTGAGAGAGAATCCCATTCTCTTTTAGATAATCAGTAAACTCACCACTCAAATATTCTCCACCTCAGTCCGACCGAAGGGCTTTTGATCTTTCGACCGGTTTGGTTCTCTACCTCAAGTCTGTATTCCTTAAACCTTCCAAAGGCTTCAGACTTGTACCTCATCAGGTAAACATAACCATACCGTGAGTGATCATCGGTAAAGATTATGAAGTACGAGTACCCACCTTTAGCCTGGGTATTTAGTGGATCACAGACATCTGTATGGATCAAATCCAACAGACCACTGGCTAGCGTACTTTGTCCAACAAAGGGTTTCTGGTCATCTTTCCCTTTAGACAGGATTCGCAGGTTGGTAGGTTGTCCAAATCATCTATTTCTAGACTCTTTGAGTCCACCAACCTTCTTATCCTATCTTTAGAGATATGACCTAACCTCACATGCCATATCTGTGCGTTATTATGATCATCACGTTTTCGTTTGTGTTCTGCAGTCATAATCCAATTAGACTGTTGAAGTATGTACAGACCGTTGACCAATGTACCAAGCAGATGAGAAATACCATCTTTGATAATGAAAAACCCATTTTTATTGATGGTAAATTCATATCCCTCCTTATCAAGGACCGGGATGGAAACAATATTTTTAATCATGCTAGGTACATAGAAACAGTCGTTCAGTACAATCCTAACATGACTACTAGTGGCTAACTCTAGTGATCCTACGGCCTCCGCAGCAACGGTCTTGCCATCGCCTAGCCTCAAGATCATCTCATCCTTGGTTAGCCTTCTGCTTCTTTGCAGTGCCTGCAAATCATTGCAGATGTGAGCACCACACCCGGTATCCAATACCCATGAAGCAGAATTAGTAATCATATTAACTTCAACCACAAACACACCTGGGTTGGAGAGGAGTTGTGGGCACTCCCTCTTCCAATGCCCTTTCCCTTGGCAATGTATGCAGACATCATTTGCCTTGGACCGCTGAGAACCACGGGCCTTCCCTTTCCTTTTGCTCGGTCCAACCGGAGCAACAGGGACGCCCGGAGCGTGAGCAGGGGCCACAACCGTCTTCCCTTTGCCCTTCTTCCTCTTCCAGCGTCCGGCCCTCTTGCCATTCGCCTTGGAGGTTGAAGCCTCTCCTATCAATACCGCCGGCGCCGACTTGTGGGTCGTTGCCTCGTATTGGACCAGCATGTTGATCAACTCATGAATAGACTTCTCAAGTCCGTTCATGTTGTAGTTTACAACAAACGGGTCATAGGATGGAGGAAGCGACTGGAGGATCACGTCAATGTACGTGTCATTGTTAAGCCCAGCTTTAAGGTCCTCGAGTTTCTCCACTAGGGAGAGCATCTTGACCCCATGACTCTGTACAGACGCTCCTTCAGCGAGCTTGGTGCCAAAGAATACTTTTGTGGCGGCATATCTAATATGCCTATCCGGAACCGCATAAACCTCGTTCATGCGGAGCATTATGGCGGAGACATTGTCCAGCCTCTCATACTGCTTCTGGATGTCGTTAGACATTGAAGCCAGTATGATACTGCGTACTTTCGGGTTGTCCTCATGCCATTTCTCGAATGTCAAACGTTCTTCAGGCGTGGACCCCTCCGGTAAGTCGCTCGGTGGCGGCTCGTCCAAGACGTAGCCTTGGTTCTCGAAACCGAGGACGATCCTCAGGTTTCTCAGCCAGTCCGAGTAGTTCGTTCCGTTGAATTTGTTAGTCTCAAGAATCATGGTTAACGGGTTCTTAGACATATCTACATTAATGAAAATGTAAAGCAGAAATTAGCAGATGATGGTAATATTATAGTTCAAGTTGAAGACTTGGTCTTTTAGTCTTTAACCCTCCCACTATTTATACGAAAATCCGCCACTCTCAAGCGGAGTTTCGGGAAACCATTTCCTAGTGGGCTTGGGATCCACAAGCGTAATCTCCATGCCCCGCTTTTACGATTCACATGAAGAAGACCTTGTGGGAGATATCCAATATCATTTTCATCCAATGAGATTCCCAAGATATTTTGCCTCACCTATTCACATGGTCCCGAGGACTCCAAGAGAACCATGTTACTCAGTGTTGGGCCCGACCCATCAACCAAATCATGCCTCAAACTGTTGCCCCCGACGACTCGTGAGACAGGGAAACAGCGAGCGCAGTCTTTTTGTTCACAACAATAGTGCAGCTTTCCCCTATTCCAAGTGTGCCACGACTCGTGAGACCACACTTGGGTAGTGGTAGCTTCCTCACCACATTGCTGTGGATGGAAGGCTCGGACAGACCAAAATACCATTTTGATCCAAGTCCGTTCTGGGCCTAATATTTAATTTGGTCCAACCAAATGAGAGTTTAAGTGTGACCGAGACCTCATCACATTATGGTGTTTTAGCATGCATAAATATCCAATATTAAAGCGATAAATAAAAAAACGCCGCATGCATAAAACAAAGCATACCCCTGTTAGGATGATCACAAGCCGAACCTATGCGACCTACTGAGCCCGCAGTGAGTCTATGGTCTGTCTAGGGTGGTCCTAAATTATTACAATAGTAATATACACATTGTCATTCCAATGGGCCTTGTAGTGCTCTTGTTTCACGCCTTGATGCTCCTCCTTGGGGTCTCCGACTCCAATTGCTTGTTAAAAGTAAAACCTCACCAATCCTATCTACTCTCATTACAACTGAAAGTAATACATCGGTAATAAAGAAAACAAGCCTTAACATCATGAGGCTGAAAATACGGGAGATGATAGTCCCAAAAACAAGAGGCACGCAGGCCCCACCCAACAGAAAATAAATAAACATTCATTCATCCATACACAAAGTCTAGGGCTCTTGTGATCATCCCATGTTGATTCCATCAACTCACATATAACATAATTATTCCAAATAATCATGCAATAAAACCAATGGATATTCCAAATATCCAAGTGATGTCCAACATCACAAAAGCATAAACATATAAATAATATGCAAAATTCAAATTTCAAATTTAATGGACATTTTACACAATACATCCAATGCATGTATTAATCCCAAATTAATTAAGCAAATTTAATTCAAGGAATAATCTAATTATCCCAAAATCAAAAATGCAAAATTAACATATTTTCAGAATATCGTGCAGAAAATACAGAAAATCAAATTTTCCGGAAAAAGTCGAAAAACGACACAAAACGGCCCAGCCATTGTGCTGGCTGGCGCGCGCTGCCCTGTGTGCGCGCGGCCGGCCCTCGGCCAGCAGCGGCCGGCTGCGCACAGCACGCGCGCGCCCCCCTGCGTGCGCGCCTGTGCGCAGCGTCCGCGCGCATGGCGCGCGCGCCCGCGCGCGCTGGGCGCCTGCGCGCGGCCACTGCCGGCCCGACCAATTTTTTTTTTTTAAAACTGTTTCAGCACAATAACATTAATATTATTCTGAAAATAAGCATGCAATTTTAGATCCAATCTCACAAAATTAAGCATGCCAAAAGTCCATTAAATCCAAACAATTGAATCATCATATTATTTATATATTTATGTAATCTAACATGCCAATAAAGCCATTTAAAAGCAAGTAGATCATGCCAAACACATAGATCTATGCCCCTTACATCGAACCGGGCTCTGATACCACTTGAAGGACAAGCAGATCCGCCCGGGAGCGCGAGCGGAAGCGAGGAAGGCGAGGAAAGTGCGTAAATTTAAATCAAATTTTAAATACGCGAATCCCAAGGGGTGTACCCTTGGGTGCTCAACCGGGCGTTCGATGTAGGATGTGTAAATATTAAAACATACATTTAAACACATAGGGCATAGATATACAAATGAAATCAATCAAAGCGTAATAAACCGTTACCTTTGATTGTTTAGCGTATGCTCCCGGCTACTAGCGTTGTTCCTTCTCCGGAATGCTCACGAAATCCAAACGTATGGATTCTCCAAAGGTGATCCACACCACACCGGAAGAAACACACGTTCTTCTTGCTAGAAAAGAACGGGTTTAGGAAGGAATCGGTTTAAGAGAAGAACACTATGAATTAGTGTTCTCTTAAACTTACTTTGTTCTTCTTCTTGATTCAAAATCAAGTGAAGAACACAAGTGTAAAAGAGGGAGGGAGCACGAAATTTTGAGAGAGAGGAGAGGATTTTTGTCATCTCTTTTTCCTAGAAAAAGATGAATAATGAATCACTTATGCTTGGTGTTGTATATTCTCATATATATACATAATTAATGTGATTATTGGAATGTGTCTAGGTTCATCCAAGGATGTCTAGATTCATTCCAATCAATCACCATCAATTCTTCAATCAAGCCTACCAAAATTTATGGTATGATCAAATCATACCAAAAGGGAAGAGCTTGATTGGAGTTGATTTGTCTCTTTCCAAAAGAGACAAGTCAACATACCACCTAGCATGCAACATGGCTGATTTTGCTTCCTCCAAGGGAGCATGTCGGCCATGTTTAATTAAGGGAAGAAGTCCAACTTCTTCCTATTCCAATTTAGGAATTATTTCTCCTCTCGGGTATAATTTAACGGACCGGGTTTTATCGTAATCCAATTACGACGAACCCAATATTAAATCCAATTTAATGTCCACTTAAATTATTCCCGTTGATCTTTTAATCCAATTAAAAGATCCAACCTCTCAACATCTCAACTTTCCATATTTAATCGAAAATTCAATTTACCGATTAAATGAAAGCCCGATACAATATCGGTCCGTCCATCCAATGGACTTTCCCTTAAGTAATCCAATTACTTATTTTATCCTTCGAGATCGACTCCAAGTCGATCTCTCAACCTCCTCGGTGATTTGTGTGTGACCCTTTAGGTTCACCCTCAGCTAGACTTGGGCCCGTGTCACACAAGGGCCCGTTACCATGGGTGGCCGTCTAGCAGCGGTTCATGGCACTAGAGACTAGGTGAATTGGCGTGAACATTTAGGCGCCGATTCCGTACGGGTACGATCCTTCCGTCTACCGTCTCTCGGCCTTAGTCTAGGGTATGGAATTAGGCGTCGGTTCCCATCCTTGACTAGGCATCTATGCTTAATACTCGAAACCACGTATGCTTCATTGCGTCGACACAGGAAACCGTTCCCTGTTCGACCAACCATTGTGGCCACAGCTTCAAACAGCATGAACGTGTCTCCGAGTGCATAGGAGATACCTCTGTCACATACTGACAGGGGACGGATCCTCTTCTTGGAATCCACCGTCCTCGCTACACATTCCGACTGCACTGGACAAGGCTTATGATAATCATCTTACAGAATGATTACCTCTTGCCAGATCCAAGATACAGCCGTCCTGTGCACGCGACTGCCATGATCCCTCAAGTCTGAGGATTACTCCCGTACTATCGGAACCTGGAAAAACCAATCATACCGACCAAGCCTCCAAGGCTTCCATATGATGATCCCCGCGAGTCAGTCCAGTCGGCTCGACCCCAGTCGACCAACCCATCAAGATCGTGCAGGCGTCCCAAGCCTGTCGCCGATGAAACACGACACTCATCCAATGAACACGACTCTTGACGCAAGTCTCAATAGGACTCTCGATGCCCTGTCTTGAGGTCCTCGACTTGGAACGTTTCAGACCCAACTTTTAATCAGTTGGTTTCATGACCACCATCCAATGCGTGGCCCAACTGCACGAGTTGTTATCCATGGTCTGTGGGCTTTGTTGCGATATAAGTTAAACACCATTTTAACAAATGTAAGATGAGCGCAACAAAGAAGGTACCATTGGTGACGAATACTCATCTTATTCATCACATAATAATATTACATTCACATCAAGTTGTCGGATAGGTTACAAATTGCCAAACCTATTGGCTTTCTGGTCACCTATTCCAACACTTTTGAGAGTTGGTCTGAAATGTTACAAGTTGATGGTCTCGAGACAAGGCATCGAGACTCTTATAGAGACTTGCACTAAGTATTGTATTCATTAGATGAGTGTCGTGTTTCATTGGCGACAGACATAGGTCGTCTATGCAATTTTAGTGGGTTAGTTGACAAGGTTGTCAGCAGACTGAACTGACTTGCGGGAATCGCCATATGGAAGCCTTGGAGGCTTGGTCGGTATGACTGGTATATCGGCTCCTATAGTACGGGATTAGTCATCTGACTTGAGGAACCATAGGCAATGCTATGATGGCTGTATCTTGGATTTGGCAAAATATGTCCGTATCTGGGATGCGTTCATTATAAGCTTTATCCAGTGTCAGTATATGACAGCCGAGTCACTTGTCAGTATATGACAGCCGAGTCAATAGTGAGGACGGTGGATCTCAAGATAGGATCCGTCACTTGTCAGTATATGACAGCCGAGTCTCCTATGCGCTCTGAGACGGTTTAAGCTCTTTAATTTTGTGGCCACAACTACTGGTCGAGTAGGGAATGGTTCCCTAGGTTGATCAATAGAGCAAATGCATCTCTAGTGAACATAGTTGTCTAGTCCAGGATGAGAACCGACGCACAATTCCAAACCCTAGACTTTGACAGGGAGACGGATGATGAAAGGACCGTACCTGTATGGAACTCAGGAGCCTAAATATTCACGCCAATATTCACCTACTCTCTAGTGCCATGGACCGTTGCTAGATCCCTGCCCATGGTGACAGGCGTTTTCGATTAATGATTAATTAAAAATAATTAATAAAATTGGATTTAATTGATTAATTATGTTGGACACAAGCCAAAGTCTAGCTAATGGTGAAGCTAAAGAGTCACACACAAATCACTATGAAATTGGTATAATTAATTTGGGATTAATTCTAGAAGAAACGAATTAATATAATTGGATTAAATTAATTCAATGAGAAAATGAATGATTGGATCTTTTATTGGAAAATTCATTTGATGGATGGTCTAAGAATGAATTAATTGAATTGGTTAATTTTTGGACTCAGAATCTTTAAATTAATTTGATTAGTTTATTGGGTTTTGACTTGATTAATTGGTTGGATCAATTAATTAAAATTTGAACTTGTTGAAAGAAATCGGTGGATCGTCCCGGGAATTGCGCGAATGCGGAAGCGCGATAAAAATAAACATACAAAAATAAAGCATGCTTTTAATTTAAAAGAACACGCTCAAGGGGTGTGCCCTTGAGGTTCCCGGGCGTTCGGTGTATCTCATGATCATAAAGCATGTAAAGAAGTCATGGAGGCCATAGAGTTGAAAATTAAAGAGGGACAAAAAAGTAAAACGAGACCTACCCGTTGTCGTTTTCGTCTTCAACGGCTACTCGCGTTGTTCCCCGTTTTGCACTGAGATCTCGTTCTTGAGACCCTCCAAATCGTGACACACGATCCACCCACGTATCTTGCACGTCGTGCTAGCAACGGACAAGTGTATAATTTTTGGAGTGGACGAATCAATAACACGTTATCAATTAACGGTATTGGTTCGTCTAAGTTCTAATGTTCCAAGAACAAAAAGAACTAAGAAAAAATATTTTCTTCTTGGAGAGAGAGAGAGGGGCGGACGAGAGCTATGGAGAGGGGAGAGTGTGTGTTGTGTGTGTTTTCAAAAAATCATCATCCTACAATTGTTGGAAGCTAGATGTTTATATAGAGGAGGAGTTTAATCCTCTTTAAACTCCAACTCTAGGTACTCTAATTTGACTAGGATTTTGACCTAGTCAAAGTCCTAGTCAAACTAGTGTTTGACCTAGTCAAACGAATCCTAGCCTTCCATCTTCCCTTTCCATCTCAACCGTTGATTTTAATTTAATGGAATATTTAAATCCCATTAAATATTCCAAAAGGCTAAAAGAATAAATATAATATAATAAATAAATATTATTATTTATTCTAAGCCCATTAAATCAACCCTTTTAATAAATCCTATTTATTAATTTAATTCCCTTTATCAAATAGAAGGAATTAATTTCTCCAAGAAAATATAGGACCCGATTAAATCTAATTTAATCTTTCCTTTACTCCAATATTTAATTCCAAATTAAATACTAAGTGTGTGTGGATAGTGTGTGACTCTTTAGGTTCACCATTCAGCTAGACTTGGTCGGATTCCTAGAATCCGTCCGTTACCATGGGTGGCCATCTAGCAACGGTCCATGGCACTAGAGACTAGGTGAAATATTCGGGGATGAACATTTAGGCTCTAACAGTACACTTGTCCTTCTGTCTTCGGTCTCATCACTTAGAGTCTAGGGCACGGAAAATGCAGGTACCCATTTTGGACCTAAGTGTCGGTCTGTCCTTACTAAACGCCGCAAGGAAAACCTTTCCCTTCTGTTCAGTTACTGTGGCCACAGATTTCAGGGACAAGACACAGAGCATACATGAGACTCAACTGTCAATACCTTTTGACAGGAGACAGATCCTTTCTTGGAAACTACTGTCACTTTGTACACCCGAGCTGCACTAGACATGGCTTATGACTACTCAAGAGTATTTTGCCAATCTCTCACCATATCTAAGATACAGACCTGATGCACAGGTAAACTCAGCAGTTCCTCAAGTCAAAGGACTTGGCCTGTACCGTTGGAACCGGGAATACACGTCATACCTTGCTGACCATACTCAAGGTCCTCCGTAAGACGGTTCCCGCGAGTCACCTCAGTTAGCTGCTTCCTAGCATGCTGACCCACTAACACTGCTTAGACGACCTTCGTCACCCGTCAATGAAATACGACAGCAGATGCTTAGTGCAAGTCTCAAAGGGAATCCTGGTACCCATTTTCGGGATTCCTTGACTTGGAGATTTCCGGACTGATTCGGCGAGACTGATTTCATGGACCTACCTCCAAGCGTAGTCCCAGTCCCCGAAATCGTTTCTCAGTCCGTGGGCTTTGTTTGTGTAGTGAACAGAAATGTAAAATGCAGATAAGTGAACGTAAACAAAGTATTGCCATTTGAATTTTCACTTCTTTATTCATAAATGTTTTATCAAATACCAAAGAATTGTCTAGACATAGGTTACATATTTCTGCCAAAATTGGCTTACATGATCACCTATTCTAACACTTGTGTTTATTTAATTGGATTAAATAAACTACTGGACATCAATTGGATTGATATTAATTGGATTGAACTTTTTGTTTGGACTTGATTCATTTTGTTAAACCAAGGTCCAAGACTAGTAGTCCATGTCCATGGAAAAATACTAGTTATAACAAGTTAAGGAGTTAAAACTCCTCCACATGTGGTCACATATGGCGAGCCGTGATGTTGCATAATGGGGTGATTTTTTTTTCTTTTTTTGTGCCATCATGGTTGGAGGTTATGCATGAAAATATGGAAGTGTGTGTAGGTTACCTTGGAGGTAACTTGTAGTTTAGAATTTTGAATTCTACTATACAAAACTACACACACAAGACTTGATTAACACACTTGTATTTTTCCAGCAAGAAATATCGGCCATAGCATTCTAATTTTCTCCCAAAATACTCTCATTTTTGTGTTCATACCTTTTGAAAAGGATTGAACTAAAAAAAATCCAAAAGCACTAAATAATAATGTTGTTTTGGATTGTTTCTTTTTCATTTCTCGAATACTATCTATTAATAGTTTAGAGGACTATTCCTTGTGTGGTGTGGATGACGTAGAGGGATTCTACTTTGGATCCTAACGTGAACGGAGACCGGAGAAAAGGGAATAAGGCATGTACCGATTCTAAGTTAGCAAGACAAAAGGTAAAGCTCCATACATTTGATGTAATCCTTTTGTTATTATTCATAGCCACATGCCCAGTGTGTTCTTCTTTTCATTTATGCTCTTGGCATACACCAAACGTCCGGGAACTTCAAAAGGAACACCCCTTTGAAACAGTTTAAAATTTTTAGATTATGATTTCATTGCGCTCTTGGGCCGTAACCAATTCTTTTTCACATCTCATTTATTATCTAAGAAATAATTTGTTGATTCAGTAAACACGTAGTATTTTTTTGGAAAAGAAACTATCTTGATTCGAAGAATCAATGAATTAATCATTTAATCATAACTCATCTACCAGTATGTCTCAATACTCGATCTAAGAAATATTTTTAACTAATAACAATTAAAACTAAATCAAAATCAATTAATTAATATTTTATACCCAACATTTTGTTATTAATTCAAAATAGTACTCGATAAAATACACCCCTATACAATGATCTATATTAATTTTAAGAAGAAAGTGTGATACCTGTTTGAATTAGATGTGTCCTTGAGAAAATTGATTCATCACATTCGATAATATTTATGTAGGCTTAGGTGCTTTTGACTTGACGATTGATATTTTTGATGATTTAGAGATGTTAATTCATTGGGAAAGCAAAAATGATAAATGCATAATCTGCCATTTTTTTATGAGGATAATGTCTTCTTGCAAATATGGGATAAATGCAAAGAAGGTACCATACTATAGGCCCCTTTGCAATTTTAATACCGAACTTTTCAAAAAAGCCAATTTCAGTACCACACAATGAGGAGTCTGGCAAGTTTGATACCGCATTTTATGAAAGTCAGACAAGTTTGATACCGCAGTTTATGAATGTTGCAAATATAGTACCTTAGTTTTGAAACTGACAGTTTTAGTACCAACCCTCATATTTTGATAATATCATTTCTAGTCCCCTAAATTTATTTTTTGCACGAATTTTGTCCATTTTTACCCAGATTTTCAGATTTAGTACCCTATGCATGAAAATGGTATCAGAGCCTAGGTCTATTGGAGAAATATTTTTTTATATTACATATTGATATTTTATCCCTAACGGAGGAGATCTTTAAAAGTATGGAACCGAACGAAAGTTCGAGTTACATTGAAAACAGGGAATATTTTCAGATCCTGAAAATATAGAAAACATAATTTCTTATGGAAATTCTTAGAAATATCGCCAACAGTCCGAGGTTGGTCGATGCGTCACTTCTTCCAAAGGAAGAAAGAGAGGAATGACACAGAAATCGCCATGTTCGAGAGACGTTACCAGGAAATGCGGTGAGACGTCTACAGGGAGCTGAGATCCATGGAAGAATCCCAGCCAGGAGATCCGGAACAGGTAGATTCCTGAAAAAATACAGTTCTAAAAAAATGATTAAAGGAACTGATTGGAGGAAACTCGAACCGGATATCTCGAAATACTCTCAGGACCTTAGAGAGGTACGAAAGACAGTTCAAGACTATGGACATAGGCTAATCCATATACCTATGAAAATAGACCTCTTGAACCAAAAGATGGATGAGATCTTAAAAATCCTACCAGATCTAAAGGATCTCACAGATCTGAAGATTGAGGTTACAGATCTGAAAAGAAGTCAACGGAATACCCCTGAGACATCCAGATCTCATCAGGAACGCATCAGGGACGCCCTTGGACCAGTATCTTTCCTACATCAGAAAGGAAAGGCGAAGGAGATCTCGAAGCCAAAGACACAATAGAACAAATCATCGAGATCATCAAATCCATCAAGTAATGGTGATATCTAGAGTGGATCTATCGGATCTACAAGAGTTAGCTGAATCCTTTTCCCAACTAGGAATTGTGGATTTAGTCAACATCCAAACCAATGAGGTCGCTCCAGCTTTACCACCGCCGGAGGGAAGCACAGGCTCAAATGATCCGCTGCAGGATCATCCAATGAGAGAAGGTACGGATTTTCACACCAATGCTACCCCTACTTTTGTAGGGATAAGATTGCGAGAAAACGCAGGAAGAAATCCAAGACGAGTGCCTGAAAACACACCATGGGCAAGGACCATGCTCCAACCCTTACATCCATTTGGCACTGTTCTCAACCAGGATGTTATCGACTTTCGAAACATCAAAAAGCTGATAGATGAATGGGTTGCAGCCATGAAAATTGCAGCAACCACATTGGAACTAGACAAGGATAACTTCATAAAGTTTTTGGAGTTAAGCTTGGAAGGGTCGATAAAGATCGGATGGGATGATACCCTAGAAGAAACCAAAGCAAGAATCCTTGAAGGAGAGTATAAAAGTGCAATCGCGGGTAGACTCGGAAGGTTAATCAAGATTCATTTCATTGGAGATGGATACTTTGAAGGAAGCAGAACAGAAAAGGCTAGGAAGTATGCACAAGCTCTCTTTGGCTCTGAATTAAGAAGTATCTGTGCTGTAGATGAATATATCTACTGGTTCCGCAAATACTTCTTTCAGAGTGGGGTAACAACCGAAGTAGCTGCCCCAATGTTCTTTGCAAAGATCTGCAGCCCATGGAGGGAAAATGTTGATACAATCATACAAAGTACCTGCAGGGCAGCTGGATTCAGTTGCAAGGAGGATGTCTTTCCTTAAAGACAAACTGAAAGATTGGTGTTACCAAGCATCCGTCCAAAAAGAACATGAAAGGACTGAGAGGTAAAATCAAAAGAACCCCTCTCTGTTGTGATAATAATGATTTTCCAACTATTATAAGAGAATCAAGCGAGCAAAAGAAGAGGAGAAAGTAAGGTGGTGACTCTTATTCCAAGAGTTCCAGAAAATCCTCTTTTAGAAGAAGATCATGGTGGTCTAAATCAAAAGCCAGATCATACAAATCTGGACAGAGAACAGGACCAACAAGGGCTTCATCCCAAGGATCTAGACAATCAGAGGCGAAATCCACAGGATGAACTCCTACACGGAGAACTTTCAGACGAGCCCATACCCGAGCCAATGAAAGTTTTAAGGATTGCAACTGCTGGACGTGCGGAGCAAAATGACATATCTCCCTAGATTGCCCACAGAAACGTGGTGAATTATGCCAATTTGAAGCCACAAACGACATCCTAGATGCAGTCTACTACGACAATTAGGTACCAATCTACCAATTCAAAGATCTTCCCTCAGATGAATGTTAGAATAGGTGACCAGAAAGTCAATGGTATTGGCTGTTCTGAGAACCATTCGTCAATCTGTGAACAAGTAATATTATGTTAATGAATGTAGTAAGGATTCATAGGCATGAGTTTGTTGTACTTACTGCTTGCATCGATACGATGTCACAACAAACGCCCACAGACTGAAATAACATTTCGGGAAATTGGAACTACGCTTGGAGGTAGGTTCATGAAATCAGTTTCACCGAATCAGTCTGAAATACTCCAAGTCAAAGGAATCTCGAGACAGGGCATCGAGAATCCATTTGAGACTTGCACTAAGCATCTGCTGTCGTGTTTCATCGACGGGTGACGAGGATCGTCTAAGCAGTGTTAGTGGGTCGGCCTGCTGGGGAGCGGCCGACTGAGGTGACTCGCGGGAATCGTCATATAGAAGCTACTCGGGCTTGGTCGGTATGACTCGTATTCCCGGTTCCGATAGTACGGGATTAGTCCTCGGACTTGAGGATCACGGCAGTCCCCTACATACTAAGGCTGTATCTTGGATCTGGTGAAATTTGACCGATTATATCACATGGTCATCATAAGCCTGGTCCAGTGCAGTCGGAGTATGTAAGAACGGTGAATTCCAAGATAGGATCTGTCCCCTGTCAAAGGATATGACAGCAAGATCTCCTATGCGCTCGGAGATGGTTTAGACTCACAAAGTCTATGGCCATAGCACTTGATGTAGTGGGAAAGGATTTCCTACGTCGAGTTAAACCTATCTTGAGCATTATGCATAGTTGCCTAGTCAACGATGGGAACCGACCCCTAGACTAAAGGCCGGGAGACAGGCGACAGTAGGACCGTACCCGTACGTATCGAGCGTCGGTAGGACCGCACCTGCGTATAACTCGGAGCCTAAATGTTCACACCATAAATTCACCTAGTCTCTAGTGTCATGGACCGTTGCTAGATGGCCACCCATGGTAACGGACTACTTTGGTTATGAAATAACAAAAAGTAGGTCCAAGTCTAGCTGAAAGGTGAACCTAAAGAGTCACACCCGCTACACCAAATGAAAGGGAATTAATTTGGAATTAATTCCGGTAGAAGGTTTAATTTAATGGAATTAAATTATACTTCTTGGAGATTCAAGCTTCGATGAATTATTTGGAATAAATCGGGCTTGAGTTCATAAATTAGATTTATGAATTTTACAAAGCATGGGCTTTCCTTTTAATTAGATTAAAAGGGTGAATTAATTAATTAGTGGGCTTCGTATTAAATAGGATTTAATATAAAGTCCATGGACTATTTAATTTGGAATTAAACAAAGTCCATTCCATTAATTAATTAATGGGCTTAGTATATTAAATAGGATTTAATATAAAGTCCATGGGAATATTTAATTTAGAATAAAATAGGCCCATTCCATAAAGCCCATCAAAATGGATGGACAAGATTTGATCTAGAGAATGATGAGATGAAGGGCCATGATTAATTTGACTTAATCAAAGCCTAATTTGACTAGGATTTGACTAGGTCAAAATCCTAGTCAAAGTGTGTCTCTTTGGAAGAGTTTGAGAAGGAATAGGAATTCCATCTTCTATAAATACTCAAAAAACACACACTTACACCTAGTATTCTCTACAACTCTCATCTCTCATCTTTCTCTAAAATTCGTCCATCCCCTTTCTTTAATCTCCAAGAATACTACTTTGTTCTTCTTGATTTATTCAAGTTAAGAACATAAGAGACATTGATTGCGTTAATTCATAGCGTCTATCGATGTCTCTTCTCCCCAAATTATTTCTTGCTAGCACAAGGGTTGTTTGCTTTCCGGTGGAGCGAGTGAGATGATTTAGAGGATCTCTTATTTGAGATCTTGGTGCAAAACGGGGAACAATGCGTGTAGCCGAAACGAAGACAAAACTACAACCGGGTAGGTTCTTTAATTTCGTTTTTCCGGTTTCAATTCTATGGCCTCCATGTTGTGTTTTATTGAACATGAGATACACCGAACACCCGGGAGAATCAAGGGCACACCCCTTGATTCGTTTATGTACGTTATGCATGATTTAAATTCCATTTAATTATGCTTTGTAATTTTATTACGCACTATTTCGCGCTTCCGCTATACGCGTTAATCTCCCAGGCCGATCCACCGATTTCTTTCAGTGGTATCAGAGCCCGGTTCGGTGTATAGGCCTAGAATTCTATGTGCTATGTGCGTTTAAGCATGATAAACGTGTTTTAATTTACGTTTATAGCATGTTTATCGTAGATATTTATTGGCGTTTAATTTTGCATGGGATTTTGGATCTTGGTTTTCTTGAATGTGTTTATACATGTTCTAGGGTTTAATTTATCTTGTGGTTCAGAAAAATTGCATGAAAAATCGAAAAGGAGTGAAAAACGGCGAACCGGCAGCAGCAGCACGCTGGCCGCGCGCACAGGGGCGCGGCCGGGCGCGCGTGCAGGCAGGGGCCTGCGCGCGCCCGGCCAGCGCGCCCAGCGTGCGCGGACAGCGTGCGCGCTGGGCGCGCGCACGGCATGCGCTGGGCGCGCGCACGGCATGCGCTGGGCGCGCGCACGCATGCGCTGGGCGCGCGCGCTGTGCGCGCAGGCAGAGGAGCCTGCGCGCGCGCGCGCGCCTGGCCGGCCGGCTGTGCCGTTTTCCGTTTCTCTCCCGTTTTTGGCTCGTTTTTCAAAACTGTTTTTACTGTATTATTTTTATGATATTTTCTGCATTATTCTGAACCCGTTGACTTAGAATATTTATTTTTTGAGATTTGGAATTTTCTAAAATAAATATTGCTTGGTTGATGAGGAAAGGGTTTCCTAACAAGATTTAATTTTTGCAATGGTTGCACCAATGATCAAAATTCATATGTGAAATTTCGCAATAATTTCTGCGTTTTATGATGTTGGACATCATGGTTATTTTATGGTTTGAGCATGAGTAGATCTTAACATGTATTAATATTGCACGAATGTTGGATTTTGGAACTCTTGAATAAATGGGCATATTCTTGAATTGTTGATTTTTGTGTTTCAGAAAAACTTAATTTTTCTGTATAATTCTAGGAATTTTTCTGAATTAATTAACTTGGGGCATTTTAATTTTGGTTGAGATTTTATATTTCATAGAATTAATATTGTCTTGTTAATTATGGAAAAGGTTTTTCCAACAAAAATCGTTGTGCATAGGTTGCACTATTATCCAATGTTCGGTGTGGATATTTTACATGTAGTTTCTGCATTTATTTTATGGTATGGATTATCATGGATGTTGGTATAGCATATTTTACGTGGATATGTATTTGTGCTATTTGTGTTAATTGATTTGACAAAGGATGATCACAAAGCCCCTGGACCGCATGTATGGTTTATTTACATTTATTTGTTGGGTTGTGGCCTGTGTGCCTCTTTATTTTCCTCTCTGTCTCTCTTCTAGTGCCTTGGAATAATAAGGCTTTCTCTCTCCCTCCCAATGTACTCCCCCCCAAATGTTTAATTGGGGTTTCTTATTTTATGATGTAATGAGAGTAGAATTAGTGGTGAGGTTTTATTTTTTTGTAAATAAAAGCTGCAAGAGAAGATAAGCCCAAGGTGTTGGAGGCCCATGGAGGTTGCCATCAGATGGCCCACGGAGGATCCATGGAGAAGAAGCCCGGTGTAGGCCCACGATGGAGAGCCCAAGAAGATAAAGAGGACTTACAAGGCCCATTGCATGTAATGGGTTATTAAAACTTGTAATAGTGTAGGGCCTACCCTTAGATTGACCATAGATCCACTGCGGGCTCAGTGGGTCGCATAGGTTTGGGCTTGTGATCATCCTACAGGGGCGTGCTAGGCTTTATTTTGCATGCGATGCGTATTAATTGCTTATGATTATTCTATATGCTTTATGTATGGTTACATTCACGCTTAGAATATTTCTGCCATAACGCACGCAATGCAATACTTAATATGTGATGAGGTCTCGTTCTATCAAAACTCTCACTTGGTTAAACCAAGTTAAATATAGACCCTTAATAAATGGACTAGGACTCTGGGAGTCTGTCCAAGCCTTCCATCCATGGCAAAAGTGAGGAAGATCTTTTAGGTCGATAGCGTGGTCTCACGAGTCGTGGCACGACTATCGTGCTTAAAAGAAGCTGCACTTTGTCATGAACGATGAGTAGACTACTGTTACCTGTCTCACGAGTCGTGGAGGTAGCAGTGAGTTTATGAATCGGTTGATTGGGTCGGGTCTAACGCCCGAATAACGTGATTCGCTTGGAGTCCTCGGGATCACGTGAAAGGGTGAGGCAATTATCTTGGGAATCTCGTGGAACGAGAATGGTATGGAATACCTCCCACAGGTTCTTTTCTCATGCGAATCGTAAAAGCGGGGTATGGGGGAGATCGCTGTGGATCCCGAGCCCACTAGGAAAGGATTTCCCGAAAACAACGTTTGAGAGTGCCGTGTTTTCGTAGAAATAGTGGGAGAGGTTAAGGACTAAAGACCGAGACTTAACCAAAATATTACTTCATTCTGCTTATTATTTTCTGTTTCATATATGTTGTGAATGTCTAAGAATCCACCAAACACATCACTAAGAGGCTCATTAAAAAGGGAACCAATTACACGAATTGATTGCAAAATCTTAAGATGGTCTTAGATTTCCAGAACCTTAACTCACATACCGGAATGAGGACGTTCCTCAGCGCTTGCCGGAGGGGTCGACAACTAAGGCAACGCTTGGCGTTCAAAAGTTGAAGGATGACCACCGGCAAGTAGGATATAATGATGTTGGCTCAAACTATGCTTCGTTTGCATCATGTCTATATGGTCTTGGACTAGCATGTGGGGTAAAATGCAACGAAGGCATGTTTGGAGCTAAGATGACGGAAGGGATGTCGGTACAAAGAACATGGAGTGATGATGCAATCCCTAGTGGAGAAGCTCAAAAGACCTCCACGTCAGTCTTAGAGACGTACATTGACATGATCCTTCAGTCTCTTCCTTCCTCCTACGAACCATTAATTATCAACATGAACGAGCTTAGAAAAGATCTTCATAGGTTGGTAATTATGTTGGCCTAGTACGAGGCAACGATTGCAAAATCTGCGCCGTCGGTACTAGTAGGAGAGGCTTCAACCTCCATAGCGAAAGGCAAGGGTGCCAGACGCTAAAAGAGGAAGAAGGGTAAGGTAACATCAACTATTGCAGCACTTCAAGTGTTGTTCCTTTACAACACAAGGTGGAGGTAAAGGAAAGAGCAAAAGGTTCAAGCAGTCAAGTTCATAGATTCTAAGAACGTAAGCATTTACTGTCGTAAAGAGGGCCATTGGAAAGGGGAGTATTCTAAACCTCTCTCCAATGTAGGTAAAATTTGATATTGAGTATTGACATGATCTCTATTTGGTATTTGATACCATTCCTATCA
This sequence comes from Sesamum alatum, assembly GCA_034509735.1. NCBI lineage: Eukaryota > Viridiplantae > Streptophyta > Magnoliopsida > Lamiales > Pedaliaceae > Sesamum > Sesamum alatum. The sequence goes on along the minus strand of JACGWO010000002.1, from coordinate 28,322,317 downwards.
CTAATCTGCAGGTGGTTTGCAGAAAGTGAATAAGGACTTAAAAGCCAAGAACAGTTCTAGGATTCAACAATGGCAAGGTCCATTGATGAAAAGGACTAGAGACTTGTTAGGCTCATAATCGTGATCATGTTAGGATAATATAGGAATTACGTAACCTAGCATGATCAAAAGTATGTCTCTTTGTTGGACAAAGGTTTTATTACATACATATTTGATCAAACAAAATTATTGAATAATGATTCATGTTTGCTAGTACGTAAATTCCTAAAATACCATCCCATAAAAGGTTTATGGATACTCAAAATTCAAATTATCTAAATGGATTAATCAAGACCAACTTGCAGATTTGGCATCTACAACAGCTAGGACATTTCTTCTTATTAAACGATAAGTAAATTGGAAAGTTTGATGAATCTAGAAATAGATGATTCGAATCGACTAAATTTACAAGTCTTTTATGAAGAATAAAAGTCCAAAAGCTCTTTGTTGGACAAAGTAGGCTTGCCAAATAGTCTATTGGAAGGGAGCCAATAAGACAACTGTAGGTTACTAATACACAAGACCATAAGAGGGTTCAAAAGTCTAAAGGTCCCATAGGAGGTTTGGGAATTAGACTTAAGGAGGTGAACCATAAATGGTTGCAAAATTAAACCTGTTTCGATAGGATCGAAAAGGCCGTGTATTTAGTGGGAGCTCTTGAGCATCCAAGTTGAGAATGGAATTCTCAATGAAACGTTTCCTGTAAAGGCCAAGTATGACGGTCTCTGATAAAGGGAACGATCGAATCTCGTTGGACGAAGATCGATCGAAGTTTCGCCCAATTACCTTAGCCCGTGTAGACATAGACTCAAAATTGCCAACGTAAGGAACGTGGCACTTTGCTAGGAGTCACGCACAAGGAGCCATGGTTTGGCAAACCTGTGTCCCGACAAAGTCCTTGAGCATGTAGAAGGATCCTACATGCGTCGAGGGACTAGTGGGAGACAAATTAGACTCGGTGTGTAATTTGTACAAGTTTACGACAGAATAATACTAACGTTGCTTAGAATCGCATTTCTTAAATTGATCATATTCCAAGTCCCCTTAAGAACGAACCCGAATGTCGTAAGAGGTACGAGTGATCGGGATATGTTCGGTCAAATTTGGATAGTAATCCAAATGACCTGCGGAACGTGATGTTGGAAATCGTAGTAGGATTTATGGAGAGGAGCCATAGAATCCGCTAGGAAATTCAAACAAGGTTTGAAACACCGCATAACTGGAATATTCGTTTTGACGAGCTCATACGGAGCATGACTCGGTCTTAAACGACGTAGGTGATCAGTGGGAGTAGAAATGGCGTTCCAAGTGTTTAAGTGTGTAATGTCTTGATTCATGGATGAATTCAAGGCATTAGGAATCACTAAAACTCAAACTGTAACTCACGAAAATTCTCGATGACATTTTAGGGATCCCACATACATATCATGAATTGAGCTTTTCAAAGACTCAGTCATGGTGGACTGATGAGAAAAACTCATATATGTAGAGGGACAAGTTGTTCGAGACTCAGTCATAGTAAGACTGATGAGAAAACTTGGATACTATGCATAAAGCATCAAGCCATTCAAGACTTAGTCACGGTGGACTAATGAGAAGGCTTGGATGTTGAGTATCCCCTACGTCTTAACCCTAGGCAAACATATGATATGTTTACTCGGTGCATAGGAACCGATGTTGAGAGTGCTTCTAGCATGGCTCAACATAAATCGGTAATGCACTGAGGGGTTGAAGACAACAATCAAGAACGATCCTTAGTACCTGAATAAGGACTAAAGATGTGTTCATGATGCACCGTCTGTTGAGAGTTGCTTTGGAAGGCTAAAGCGATACTAGCTTCCAGAGCATAAGTGAAAATCAGTTAGTCTCAAAGGTATGCACAGTCAGGCCCAATGACGAGTGCATCGGATAGTGGTCACTGATGAAGACCGCGTCCATAGGATGGACGTGGCGCCTAGCACGACCAAGCCATGTTTGCCTATATGGCAGGCAACTTGGCTATGGGAGTATTGGCACGAGATCTCATCACAAGATCCACGAAAATATTCTTAGACAACCACCATCTCTAGGAGGCAATGGTGGATAGAGGTAACACGGTTAGACCGTATTGCTTCGCAAGGAAATATAAGCGGACTCACAATACCTTAGTCGGTATCGTAGATTACTCATACTCAGAGGATTCTGAACAAAGTGGGTAATTGACTTATTGGTCAAGTGGGAGATTGTTAGAATAGGTGACCAGAAAGTCAATGGTATTGGCTGTTCTGAGAACCATTCGTCAATCTGTGAACAAGTAATATTATGTTAATGAATGTAGTAAGGATTCATAGGCATGAGTTTGTTGTACTTACTGCTTGCATCGATACGATGTCACAACAAACGCCCACAGACTGAAATAACATTTCGGGAAATTGGAACTACGCTTGGAGGTAGGTTCATGAAATCAGTTTCACCGAATCAGTCTGAAATACTCCAAGTCAAAGGAATCTCGAGACAAGGCATCGAGAATCCATTTGAGACTTGCACTAAGCATCTGCTGTCGTGTTTCATCGACGGGTGACGAGGATCGTCTAAGCAGTGTTAGTGGGTCGGCCTGCTGGGGAGCGGCCGACTGAGGTGACTCGCGGGAATCGTCATATAGAAGCTACTCGGGCTTGGTCGGTATGACTCGTATTCCCGGTTCCGATAGTACGGGATTAGTCCTGGACTTGAGGATCACGGCAGTCCCCTACATACTAAGGCTGTATCTTGGATCTGGTGAAATTTGACCGATTATATCACATGGTCATCATAAGCCTGGTCCAGTGCAGTCGGAGTATGTAAGAACGGTGAATTCCAAGATAGGATCTGTCCCCTGTCAAAGGATATGACAGCAAGATCTCCTATGCGCTCGGAGATGGTTTAGACTCACAAAGTCTATGGCCATAGCACTTGATGTAGTGGGAAAGGATTTCCTACGTCGAGTTAAACCTATCTCGAGCATTATGCATAGTTGCCTAGTCAACGATGGGAACCGACCCCTAGACTAAAGGCCGGGAGACAGGCGACAGTAGGACCGTACCCGTACGTATCGAGCGTCGGTAGGACCGCACCTGCGTATAACTCGGAGCCTAAATGTTCACACCATAAATTCACCTAGTCTCTAGTGTCATGGACCGTTGCTAGATGGCCACCCATGGTAACGGACTACTTTGGTTATGAAATAACAAAAAGTAGGTCCAAGTCTAGCTGAAAGGTGAACCTAAAGAGTCACACCCGCTACACCAAATGAAAGGAATTAATTTGGAATTAATTCCGGGAGAAGGTTTAATTTAATGGAATTAAATTATACTTCTTGGAGATTCAAGCTTCGATGAATTATTTTGAATAAATCGGGCTTGAGTTCATAAATTAGATTTATGAATTTTACAAAGCATGGGCTTTCCTTTTAATTAGATTAAAAGGGTGAATTAATTAATTAGTGGGCTTCGTATTAAATAGGATTTAATATAAAGTCCATGGACTATTTAATTTGGAATTAAACAAAGTCCATTCCATTAATTAATTAATGGGCTTAGTATATAAATAGGATTTAATATAAAGTCCATGGGAATATTTAATTTAGAATAAAATAGGCCCATTCCATAAAGCCCATCAAAAATGGATGGACAAGATTTGATCTAGAGAATGATGAGATGAAGGGCCATGATTAATTTGACTTAATCAAAGCCTAATTTGACTAGGATTTGACTAGGTCAAAATCCTAGTCAAAGTGTGTCTCTTTGGAAGAGTTTGAGAAGGAATAGGAATTCCATCTTCTATAAATACTCAAAAAACACACACTTACACCTAGTATTCTCTACAACTCTCATCTCTCATCTTTCTCTAAAATTCGTCCATCCCCTTTCTTTAATCTCCAAGAATACTACTTTGTTCTTCTTGATTTATTCAAGTTAAGAACATAAGAGACATTGATTGCGTTAATTCATAGCGTCTATCGATGTCTCTTCTCCCCAAATTATTTCTTGCTAGCACAAGGGTTGTTTGCTTTCCGGTGGAGCGAGTGAGATGATTTAGAGGATCTCTTATTTGAGATCTTGGTGCAAAACGGGGAACAATGCGTGTAGCCGAAACGAAGACAAAACTACAACCGGGTAGGTTCTTTAATTTCGTTTTTCCGGTTTCAATTCTATGGCCTCCATGTTGTGTTTTATTGAACATGAGATACACCGAACGCCCGGGAGAATCAAGGGCACACCCCTTGATTCGTTTATGTACGTATGCATGATTTAAATTCCATTTAATTATGCTTTGTAATTTTATTACGCACTATTTCGCGCTTCCGCTATACGCGTTAATCTCCCGGGCCGATCCACCGATTTCTTTCAATGAAAGCATCTACGAGGAAGAAATAGAAAGTCATTCGGATGGATCTTCAACCGAATCAGAGTAATTACAACGAAGGAGATAGGCTTCAAACCTCAGATAGCCTATCAGGATTCTTTTCAAAGTTAACGGTGTCAAACAAGACCATGGAAAGAATCATGAGACAAGACTCTAATCTCAGCCCATACGACGAATTTAGGATTAGAGGTATCGGAAGAGTCCTTAACCAGATAGGACTGAACCAGAGGAAACATCATATCATCTACAAAGTAAGTTCAGGTGAGTTTGCAATTCCTATGGAACTTACTGGTAATGTGATGGAAATGCAGCTTATTCCTAAAGAAGAAATTCTTGAAGAATTAAGTAAAGTTAGAGAGGAAGTAGCGGTTACTATGAAATGGATCCACATAGGAGCTATTGAAGTAGTAAAAAAAGCAACTTTAAGGAAGGAATTGATTCAGAAATACATTTTTCAATAATGGATAGAAGAATCAATAACTTAAGAGATAGTTATCTTGGGACAATGATAGGAAATTTGTATGCAGGAAAATTGATGTTTGATATTCATCCTAGGATAGCATACAACCTAGCAGACCAAGATTTCAGTAGAGTCTTAACCCTTCGTCAGGATTTTAAAAGAAAGGATCTTATGAAAGATGGGAATAGACCATATTCTATAATATATAGAATAGCTTACGCCTTTTCCAACACACATCATTCTGATTTATTTCTTAGGAAAGAGAATATTGAGATTCCTAAAATTTTCAAGAAATTCGCTAAGGTAATGACACCAGATCCTATTAGAATACCTAGAATAGGTGGTGTTGACATCTTGATAAAAGATCACCCGGTTTTAGATCGAACCCTTAGTTCTAAAACTAATTTTAGTAGCAGGATGTCCTTTTCAGAAGATAGGATTATGGCCTATAAAGGAAAAGAACCAGAATTGTTGAAGCCTCGAGCTATTAGGGTTGATAATGTAAAACTTAGATGCCCTGAAGGCTGGAAACAAATCTAAGTTATATTTGACATCACTAGAACAGAAAATTGTTTTCCTTGTGATGACTTATACCATCTGCACCAACCTGTTGTGGGAAAATATGAAGGTATGCTAGAAATAGCAAGCCATGAGATTATTGTTACAGGTATTGCAGGACGAGAAAATGGGATAATTGTTAGAATAGGTGACCATGTAAACCAATCTTGGCAGAAAAATGTAACCTATGTCTAGACAATTTCAGTATGTGTTTGATAAAACATTTATGAATAAAGAAGTGAGATTAATATGGCGTTACTTTGTTTGCGTTCACTTATACATTGCTATTACATATCTGTTCGCTACGCAAACAAAGCCCACGGGCTCAGAATCTATTTCGGGGGCTGGGACTACGCTTGGAGGTAGGTTCATGAAATTAGTCTTGCCGAATCAGTCCGGAAATCTCCAAGTCAAGGAATCTCGAAAATGGGTACCGAGATTTCCCTTGAGACTTGCACTACGCATCTGCTGTCGTGTTTCATCGACGGGTGACGAAGGTCGTCTAAGCAGTGTTAGTGAGTTAGCCTGCTAAGGAGCAGCTGACTGAGGTGACTCGCGGGAACCGTCTTACGGAGGACCTTGAGTATGGTCAGCAAGGTATGACGTGTATTCCCGGTTCCAACAGTACAGGTCAAGTCCTTTGACTTGAGGAACTTCTGAGTTTACCTGTATATCAGGTCTGTATCTTAGATATGGTGAGAGATTGCCAAGAAAGCACTTGAGTAGTCATAAGCCATGTCTAGTGCAGCTCTGTATACTGAGTGATAGTAGTTTCCAAGAAAGGATCTGTCTCCTGTCAAAAGGCATTGACATTTGAGTCTCACGTATGCTCTGTCTCTTGTCCCTAAAATCTGTGGCCACAGTAACTGAACAGAAGAGAAGGATTCCCCTTGCGGCGTTTAGTAAGGACAGACCGACACTTAGGTCCAAAATGGGTACCTGCATTTTCCGTGCCCTAGACCCTAAGTGGTGAGACCGTAGACAGAAGGACAAGTGTACTGTTAGAGCCTAAATGTTCATCCCCGAATATTTCACCTAGTCTCTAGTGCCATGGACCGTTGCTAGATGGCTACCCATGGTAACGGACGGATTCTTGGAATCCGACCAAGTCTAGCTGAAAGGTGAACCTAAAGAGTCACATACTATCCACACACACATTTAGTATTTAATTTAGAATTAAATATTGAAGAATAGGAATGATTAAATTGGATTAATCGGGTCCTTTATTTTGTTGGAGAATTAGTTCCTTCTATTTGATAAAAGGAATTAAATTAATAAATTAGATTTATTAAAGGAATTCATTTAATGGGCTTAAAATAAATATTTATATTTATTTAGGCCTTTTGGAATATTTAAATAGGTTTTAAATATTCCATTAAATTAAATCAATGGTTGAGATGGAAAGGAGAGATGGATGCCTAGGATTGGTTTGACTAGGTCAAACACTAGTTTGACTAGGACTTTGACTAGGTCAAAATCCTAGTCAACATAGAGTTCTTAGAGTTGGAGTTTAAAGAGGATTAAACTCCTCCTCTATATAAACCCCTAGCCTCCTACAATTTGAATGATGATGATTCTTGAAAAACAAACACAACACACACTCTCCTCTCCTCTCTCTCGTCCGCCCCTCTCTCTCTCCCACTCTCCAAGAAAATTGTTTTTCTTGTTCTTGGAACATTAGAACTAAGGAAGATCAATCCCGTTAATTCATAACGCGTGGTTGATCTATCCTCTCCATAAACACTTGTTCGTTGCTAGCACGACGTGCAAGAATACGTGGGTGGATCGTGTGTCACGATTTGGAGGATCTCAAGAACGAGGTCTTGGTGCAAAACGGGGAACAACGCGAGTAGCCGTTGAAGACGAAAACGACAACGGGTAGGTCTCGTTTTAAGATTTTCATCCCTCTTTATTTTTCAATCCTATGGCCTCCATGATTGTTGTATGCTTTAATTCATGAGATACACCGAACACCCGGAAATTTCAAACGCACACCCTTTGAACGTGTTCTTTATTTAATTAAAGCATGTTTTAATTCCGCAGTTTTAATTTTATACCGCGCTTCCGCATTCGCGCAATTTCCTGGGACAATCCACAATCTCTTTCAATAATGACTCTAGGAATAAGTTTCCTCGAAGACCATAAACCATGGGGAAGAAAAGGTAATTGTATGGAATTCAGTTTAGATGGTTATACCATTAGAAATTGAATGACGAGCCCCTTTTCTATATACATATCTGTTGGTATGTTGTATGAACAATATAAGTCAAAATATTTTGCAGCTTATATTGACTCAGGATCAGGGATTTGCACGGCAAAACCCGGTGTGTTCCTAGCGAAGCTATGGAATCCTTACCCATTATTGCAGGAAGGGACTTTTTACAAAAAAATTCTAGTACTCAATGAGGGTATACGAGAAGCAAAAATCATGATTGGAGGAGCATTTGGAACACCTTGGTTCAAGGTAAAGACGCCTCCTATTTACTTTCCTGATACAGGAGCAGATATTTTGCTAGGTAATAATTTCATCCAGAACTTTGCAAAATATGTCCAGGATAACCACAAGAATCTGTTGACTTTTTACTACTAACTGTGGTAGTGAGATACAGGTTTTGCGAAGAGAAAAGGTATTTAATAGGATAATGCCCATAAAATTTTCGCAACAAACGTGGTGATGATGCCCAAATTGGCTCATCCAAAAATGCAGGATAAAAGAAAATTTGGTAAGGCTCTTTTGTCTTTCAGGCAACAGGGTTTCAGTGATGCTTCTGAAGAGGATCTTAGGATCTTGAAGGAAGCTATACAAGAGTGCAAGTCATTGGACATAGACGGAGAAAGTAAAATTTCTCTCGAGAATGTCAAAAGGCTTATCTAGAGGAACTTGAATGAAAATCCTTTGGCATGGTGGGATAAAAACAAGATCGAGGCTACTCTAAAGGTTAAAGAGGAATGCAAGTACGAGTATGTCCGATACAAGCCCATCCAAATGAACATGGAGGATAAGAAAGATATGCAGAAGATCATCAAAGAGCATATCAATCTTAGACTCATTGAGCCTGGAGTCTCTACCTATAGTAGCCCTGGTTTTCTGGTAAGAAATCATGGTGAGATAAAGAGAGGTAAACCCAGGTTTGTTATTAACTATTAAGGCATCAATAAAATATTACAATTTGATGGTTATTACATCCCAAGTAGAGAACACTTAATTGATTGCATTAAAGGTGCTAAAGTGTTTTCTAAGTTTGATTGCAAATTTGGATTCTATAAGATTAAGATGGAAAATGTTCAAAGAAATATACTGCATTTTCTACACCTCATGGATAATATATCTGGAATGTACTTCCAATAGGACTTGCCAATGCACCCCAGATATTTCAAAGAAAATATGGATAATCTTTTTCAAGAACTATCTAGAGTTTATGTTTGTTTACATAGACGATATCTTGATTGCATCTAAAAATGTACAGGATCATATTAGTCATCTTGAAATATTTTCTGATGCATGCCATAAGGAGGGATTAGTGCTCTCCGAAAAGAAAGCCATTATAGCTATCAATAAAATTGAATTTCTAGGAGTTCTTATTGACGAAACAGGCATTGAGTTGCAGGAACACATTGTAGAAAAAAATCACAATTTTCCTGACATTCTTAAGGATAAGAAGCAACTTCAAAGCTTCTTGGGAGTTGTCAATTTTCAGGAATCTTTATAAAGGACCTTGCAAAATACAGAAAGGATTTCCATCCACTTTTGAAAGAAACAGAGAGTTCAAAGTGGAAATGGGAGGAAATTTCATACGCCAAGGGTTCGTGAGTTAAAACAGGTTTGCAATAACTTGCCAAAAACTTGCAATCCCACAAGACGAGGATGAGCTGGTAGTATATACGGACGCCAATGATTACAGATTGGCAGCAGTGCTCATGAAAAAGACAACTACGGGTGAAGAACCTTGTAGATACACATGAGGGTTCTTCACTGAGCAACAAGCCAAGCTATAGCATATCAACGAGAAGGAATTCTTTGCAGTTTGGAAGGCTTTCAAGAAATGGCCTTTGTTCTTACTAGCCAAAGAATTTACATTAAAATTTGATAATACGAATGTTTAAAGCTTTCTTAAAAAATAAACTTGAATCAAAGATTGAGAAAGCTCGTATTATTAGATGGCAAGCAGAATGCCAATATTATTGTTATAATATTGTCGTTATCAAATCTCATGAAAATGTTCTTGCAGATTTCTTGACAAGAGATGGAGGCAGCTGAAGCAGACTCCATCATCATCAGGCTCAGGCACCTCAGGGAGAACCTTGAGGAGATTGATAAAAGATTTGGACAGCTAACGGATAAAGCCCAAATAGCTGGCCAAGTTCAACGAACTGATTTGGACACTGTCCAGACTGCCATCAGGAGTACCAAACTTGCTGCAAGCTCGTTATGGGACGACTTACTGGAACCAATTTGAAAGGCATCATCTTCAGTGATAGCCCGAGAATTAAGAGAGCAGGCTCTAAACCTGTAGCGGCAGATTCAAGTACTGCTTGCACAAGGCCATCGCCAGACTCTGGTGAAAGGCAAAGGTTGAGTTACAGGAAGTGCAAACTCCTGATAATTCAAGTAAACCCAGCACCTCTGGGGTAAAAGAGGAAGAGATTAACCTTAGGCCAATGACGGGCACCTCTAAGGTTAATACTAACGAAGCTTTATCTTTTGTTTTCGCTTGGCAGGATTATCAGAGATCATGGAAAAAACTTGTTTCCCGTAAAGGCATAAGCCCGGGCAAGACCATCGTAGACATATCCGGAAGATATAACAGAATCTGGATGATCGAAGGGTCTAAACCAGAAGAGGTACGAGAGTGGTATGATTTGGAGCCCTTGCTTCAATTCATACTACGTCACCAAGCTTTTCGAAAATCTCAAAGCTTCCGAAATGGATTAGTGGGGCGGTATATGACGCATGGAAAAACAATCCCCACTTTAAACTAGGAGATATTTTGGAGCTCAAGTTCATTTCCATAATAGAGACCAGACATGGTAGCATTCAAAAGAGTCGAGGCTGCCACAGGAGAAGCTCCCCTGGTATCTTCCCTCTGTGAAGGTGACATATCCACCAGAAGAGCTTGGGGTTATTGGGTCTATCTCACAGAGATGGATAAAGTCAAGTATCCATTTAAAATATCTTCCAATAAATTAATGTTAGAATAGGTGACCATGTAAGCCAATTTTGGCGGGTATATGTAACCTATGTCTAGACAATTATAGGTGTTTGATAAATCATTAATGAATAAAGAAGTGAATTTCATTTGGCATTACTTTGTTTGTGTTCACTTATATCTGTTTTCTATATCTGTTCACTACGCAAACAAAGCCCACGGACTGAGAATCAATTTCGGGGACTGGGACTACGCTTGGAGGTAGGTCCATGGAATCAGTCTTCCCGAATCAGTCCGGAAATCTCCAAGTCAAGGAATCCCAAAAATGGGTACCGGGATTCCATTTGAGACTTGCACTAAGCACCTGCTGTCGTGTTTCATCGACGGGTGACGAGGGTCGTCTAAGCAGTGTTAGTGGGTTAGCATGCTAGGACGCAGCTGACTGAGGTGACTCGCGGGAACCGTCTTACGGAGGACCTTGAGTATGGTCAGCAAGGTATGACGTGTATTCCCGGTTCCAACGGTACAGGTCAAGTCCTTTGACTTGAGGAATTGCTGAGTTTACCTGTACATCAGGGCTGTATCTTAGGTATGGTGAGAGATTGCCAGAATTCTCTTTGGTAGTCATAAGCCATGTCTAGTGCAGTTCTGGTGTGCAAAGTGACAGTAGTTTCCAAGAAAGGATCCGTCTCCTGTCAATAGGTTTTGGCAGTTGAGTCTCATATATACTCTAGGTCTTGTCCCTAAAACTGTGGCCACAGTGACTGAACAGAAGGGAAGAATTCCCTTGCGGCGTTTAGTGAGGACAGACCAACACTTAGGTCCAAAATGGGTACCTGCATTTTCCGTGCCCTAGACTCTAAGTGAATGAGACCGAAGACAGAAGGACAAGTGTACTGTTAGAGCCTAAATGTTCATCCCTGAATATTTCACCTAGTCTCTAGTGCCATGGACCGTTGCTAGATGGCCACCCATGGTAACGGAAGGATTCTAGGAATCCGACCAAGTCTAGCTGAAAGGTGAACCTAAAGAGTCACACACTATCCACACACATTTAGATATTTAATTAGGAATTAAATATTGGAGTGAAGGAATGATTAAATTGGATTTAATCGGGTCCTTTATTTTTCTTGGAGAAATAATTCCTTCTATTAGATATAAGGAATTAAATTTATAAATTAGATTTATCAAAGGGATTTATTTAATGGGCTTAAATAATATTTATATTTATTTTAGCCTCTTGGAAATATTTAAATAGGTTTTAAATATTCCATTAAATTAAATTAAATCAACGGTTGAGATCAATGGGAGAGATGGATGGCTAGGATTGTTTTGACTAGGTCAAAACACTACTTTGACTAGGACTTTGACTAGGTCAAAATCCTAGTCAAATTAGAGTTCTTGAAAGAGGAGTTTAAAGAGGATTAAACTCCTCTTCTATATAAACCCTAGCATCCTACAAGTTGCATGATGATGAAATTCCAACACACACAACACACACACACAACTCGGCTCTCTCTCCCTCTATCTCGTCCGCCCTCTCTCTCTCACACACTCCAAGAAAATTATTTTTCTTTGTTCTCTTGTTCTTGGAACATTAGAACTTGATGAATCAATACCGTTAATTCATAACGTGTTGTTGATTCATCCACTCCAAAATATAAACTTGTTCGTTGCTAGCACGATGTGCAAGATACGTGGGTGGATCGTGTGTCACGATTTGGAGGGTCTCAAGAACGAGATCTTGGTGCAAAACGGGGAACAACGCGTGTAGCCGTTGAAGACGAAAACGACAACGGGTAGGTCTCGTTTATGTTTTTCGTCCCTTTTAATTTTCTACCCTATGGCCTCCATGATATGTTATATGTGATTTATTCATGAGATACACCGAACACCCGGGAATTTCAAAGGCACACCCTTTGAAACGTGTTCTTGAATTTAAAGCATGTTTAAATTCCGCATTTATTTTTTAATTATACCGCGCTTCCGCATTCGCGCTTTTCCCGGGACGATCCACAATTCCTTTCAATTAAATGGATCATTCCTGTTGAACTCCATGACGGGAAGAAGCACAGAGTTCGCGGAGAGCTTGTTTGAAAAGAAACGGATGCTTATTTGGAAAAACAAGCTACCGACGACAGAGGCCATAAGAAAGAAGGCCTGCAACATAATGCACGTTGGGCAATGGCATAACCATGTATGCCCTTGCTGTGAAAAACAAGAAAAGTCCCTGTTTGGGACAAGGATTCGGGTAACCCAAAGCAAACCCGAACTAAAACCAGAAAAGGGTAAAAGAAAGGATTTTTACAAAAAGAGGTAAAAATCTTAAAATGTAAAAAGGCAAGGAAAAGACTGTAGGCAGAAAACGATAAGAAGCCAAAAGTCAGACAGGACAGGAAGCACCAGCTGGAGAACACATGGCCGACAAGCCATAATGACCACAACTGGAAAGAAGAGAGACAAAATGGGTGACGAACGCAGTGACGACATCGACATCCAAAGCAAGAATGAAGTCCGGATTTGAAGTCTGCGGACTATTATAAATAGAGAGCTAGGAAGCAGATGGAGGACATCAGAAACTTCTCCAACTCTTCAGAAAAAATAAATTGTGTCTTTAAATTCTCTAAGTATTAGAATATCTAGTGTATGGGGTTATCCCCAATGAGTCAAGTCCTCTTATCCATGAGAGGCTAAATAGTTTTCTCCTCCGAAAGAGGAATAAAACATCTATGTAATATATCAAGTATTTCTTCAATAAAGTAAAGGCTTTTGTCCAATTTGTTTGTCCAAAATTTTATTAAGTCTCTATTTTGAGTACTTTTACGCCCTAAAGTAGGAAATGAAGTAGGGTTGTGTTGTTTGTTGCTGAAGGAGCCAAGTACCTGCGAACCATCTGCTGCGGTAGTGTGGTTGGAGAAAGAGCCGTAAAAATGAGGACTTGGAATACCCGGTGGCAAAGCGGTCAAACCAAGGTATGAATTTATGGAGGCTTAATTTTAGTTTCGGAAGCATGTTGGGCCTGATCAGAATTGAATTACATGGGTGCTATTTCTGAAAAAAAGAAATTGGGACCAAATTTGATACTTTCTAAAGGTTGAGGTGCTAAAATGAAAGCAAAGTACCTTATTCGCAAGTCTCTGTAAACTACAGTATCAAAATTGGCTATTTTAGAAAGTATGGTACCAAACTTGCAAGGGCCCTTATAGTGTGGTACTAGAAATGTAATTTTCTCTGCAAATATTAAATACTCCTACTCACATGGTGTCTTTGTCTTTCAGCATGAAAATATTTAAAGGGAAGCAAAAATGGCAACATTGAGTTAAATTGAAAACAATCGTGGAAAATGAGGATTTTGTGGAAGATTTCTAGATTCAATTAGATGCGCCCACGCTTAAATTTGCAGACAAGTCAGCAAACATAAGGAAAGAAGCGAAGTTTGTTGGTGAAGAAAGGATAATTGCTGCATGAATTTCTGGAAGCTCTCTTGTTAGGAAGCTTGCTAGGATCAAGTAATTGACTTGATTGACTGAAGGAAAGCGGATCGGCCTGGGAACGCGGTGAAAGCGCGATGGAGATGAAAACGTGCAAAATAACAGAATTTAAATCACATTCAAGGGGCGTGCCCTTGAACGTTCTCAGGCTATCGGTGTATAACGCAGGATATAAACGTATAAAAAAAATAAGCGTTCATGGCTATGGAATAAAAGAAGAAACCGAGAGCATAAATGTAAATCAAAATACCTTTTTGAATTTTCTACTCCGATCGGCTACATGTGTTGATTCTTCCCGACGTTCATCCACGGGAGGCCTCAACATAGAGACCCTCTAAATACGTCCACACCACGCCGGAATTGTAAGATTCATCCTTGTGCTAGCAAGGAATGAATTCGTGGAAGAGGAAATCGAAACCATACTATCCATTAGTGTGTTTCGATCTTCCTTTGTTCTTCACTTGGTTCTAAACCAGAAAGAATACAAGGTAGGAGAAAGGAGAAATTGGCTAGGCATCTAAAGAGGAGATATGGCTGAAAATTCCATGAGAGAAGAGAGCAAACTCAGCCATGCCATGTGTTGTGTAAGAGATAGAATGATTGTATGAGATATAGAAGAAAGACATATCTTCTAAGCCATAAAACAACTTCCACATATCTCTCCAACTTTTCATAACCTCACCACAATTACATACAATGAATGTGGACAATCCTATATTCATTGTATGTAGATGAGTTTTTGCTCTTTTTCTACAAGAAATGTCAACCATTGACTTAGGGAAAGTCAATTGTGGGCTAGCCATGTGCATTTGGACCGGGCTCATTTAATTTGTTCTACAAATTAATTGGAGCCCAATTACTAAATTTATTGGACTTATTTATTTAATCCAATTAAATAAATTATCCAACATCTTAATTCCCAAGTGAATATTTAATCCAATTAAATAATTCACAAGCCCAAATGCACTTAATTAATTAAATGAATCCAATCAACTTAATTAATTAGGCCCACTACAATAATTAATCCAATTAATTATGTCTAGCCCATCTCTACTAATTGATGAATCCAATTTATTAATTAGACAAGCCCATCCACTAATTAATTAGCCCAAGCCTCTTTAAAATTAATCCCATTAATTTAAAAGGTCAAATCCAAAATTCAATTAATCTAATAACTAAATTTTGGATCATCCATCCAATGGGTAATTTCACAAACCAAGAATTAATTTAATCCAATTAAACTAATTCACCTCTTTCGGAATCAATTCCAAATCAATTCCATCACTCTTTAGTTATTTGAATGTGACACTTTAGGTTCATCCTCAACTAGACATGGGTTTGTGTCCAATAGAATTATTTCCGATTATCCAAAATAACCGGAAATAGCCCATTAGCATGGGTGGTCGTCTAGCAACGGTCCATGATACTAGAGATTAGGTGAATAATGGTGTGAACATTTATGCTCCGAGTTCCATACAGGTATGGTCCTACTGTCGATCGTCTCCCGACCTTAGTCCCTTGACTAGGCAACTGTGCTTCATACCCGAGATGCGTTTACTCTATCGATCGACATAGGAAACCCATTCCTACTCAATCAATTGTTATGGCCATAAACTTTCAGAGTTTAAACCATCTCAGAACGCATAGGAGATATCACCATCATATACTGACGGGGGATAGATTCTATCTTGGAATCCACTGTCTTCGCTACATACGCTAACTACACTGGACAAGGCTTATAATGACCATCTTACAGAATGATCACCTCTTGCCAGATACAGGATATAATCTTCATAAGCACGTGACTGCCATGATTCCTCAAATCCGAGGACTAATCCCATACTATCGGAACCGGGAATTTCAGTCATACCGACCAAGCCTCCAAGGCTTCCATGTGACGATTCCCGCGAGTTAGTCCAGTCAGTCGACCACCTTATCAACTAACCCACTAAAATTGCATAGACGACCTTCGTCTGTCGCCGATGAAATTCAACACTCACCCAGCGAATGCAATACTTAGTGCAAGTTTTAATAGGACACTCGATGCCTAGTCTCGAGGTTCTCGACTTGGAACATTTCAGACCAACCCTCAAAAGTTGGTTTTATAGCCACCATCTAATGCACAATCCAACTACATGGGTTATCCAATTGGTCTGTGGGCATTTGTTGTGATATTGAAACGCCATTCAACGTTAGTAGTAAGCATGACAAACAAAATCCTTATGATGAATACTTACTCTATTCATCAAGATAATATTGTATTTATAAAAATTGACAAATAGTTCCCAAAACTGCCATCTAATTGCTTTCTGGTCACCTATTAGGTATGTACCCATTTTGTGTGCATATTCATTGATGTACTAGTAGTATAAATAGATGGGTTATTCATATGTCAAGATATCTCATCTTTTACTTATATTTTTCTCTTGACTTATTGCTGATTTCCTAATGGAATTCCACCTTTCTTCTTTGTATTCTTCCATTAGCATGTTAGACTAATTCTTTTATTTTTTGATTGAAGTTATGGCGAATGCTTGATTCCTACACATTGTGAGATCTAATTCATGCTCTATACTTTCGTTTGATTGGATATTTACATTATTCTCTATGCTCTCACTAATAATTTGATTTATGAATGATATGACCGATTATTCATTGTCAAGAATATTTACCTAGCTAATAGAACTTGCGAATTCATAATTGT